>JARJLF010000624.1:0-157834 GCA_029378395.1 Mycena leptocephala
TATAGTTGCAGGTAACTGATATCCCTATGTCAAGTGCCAGTCAATGGATTCAGAATGATGGTTGCAGTGCGGCACTGCAGGTTGGTTCATCGGACAGAGAATGTCACATTTTTGTCACTGTGAGTCCACCACAAGAAAAGGCATGCTCTACATCAGTGGGGAGCCGGATTTGTGAGTCCTATCCACAAATTAATTACAAATATGAACAGAGCTGGAATAGAAAAGAAAGTTCAATGCCATCTCGCATGCAACAAAGGCTATATCTGAGCAAAATAAGAGGCTTCCGGTCCATTTATCATGTTTTATGTACGTCTCAAGACTCTGAACTTGACTGGTGTCAAAAGTACCAATCTACCTCTTTATAAGATTAGCCTGTCCGTCTGTCTGAAGCCTATATCCCCATAAGGATATATTAGTGGCTCGCTGCGACAGGTTCGGCACTGCTCGGCATAACATGGCCCGCTGTCACGGCAGAGCCCACTAACTGTTTGGGTCAGTAGATCAATGAAAATTGTAGAGCTTTTTTACTTGGGGAGCCTTATTTCGATAAGCGTGTCAAGCCCGGAAATTGTACTGATAACATCAGCTCGAGGAATGGAATACAAATTCTTCAATCATTGTGAATCATAGTGTTGGGCCCAATTCTCGCCCGGTCGACGCGTCGACCAGCGCACAGGAAACCCCGACAAAGTCGGGGGTGAGCATTGTTGGAAATACAACCCGTGGTCATGTTGACCATGCGGAATACATGTGGAATGCACATGGACTGCTCCACAATTTTACTTCTTTTATTGTCTTTTCACCGTTGCTATGTTCACTTTAGGTTTAGCCTGCTTTTTGCCCGACTACCATCTTTTTCACCATATGCTTTATTGTGTTTCACACAGCCTTGGTATCATTGCTAGTCTGACTCATAAATAAGAGACTTGTATTTATACCGAGCTGTCTCTGCAATATATTCAGTCTGTTCTTTAGTTGCACCCCCATCAATTATATCTTCCCATAAGCATATTCCAATGAAGCACTTGGTTCAGTCTACGTTCGACAAAGCTACAGGTTTGATACAAAGGGCAAAAACAGTGATGGCAGAATAAGATGGAATTATATTCAATGTACAGGATCAAAAACAAAGACAGACCGTAGCATATCATGTGCACGCCATGATTGGTTACAATTATAATTGTGGTGCTGCGCGCACGCAGACGGGTTTACAGACAAAGGGCGTCGCGGGCTCTAAGGACACGGAGAAAAGAAAAACGATTTGATTGATCTCAATAAGGCACAAAACTTACGATGGGACCGTTGGGACCGGGATGGGAGGCGCTGCTGCTGCTATAAACAAAATCCAGGGATCGAGAGTCTGTAAACTACAGGTGTTTGAGAAGAAATGCACCAGTCTGGAAACATACCCCATAAAATCCGATTAAATTGTCACGGTAATGGGCCATAGTGGTGGAGATGAGGGCAGCAGGGTGACATTCAAAGCTAATGGACATTAAGCCCCAGGATTTAAATGGGGAGACAAGGATCGGACAGCCCAATGTGACTTGAGGTAACAAGATTTTGTGCGCAGGGAAGTGAAAACAAGTGCGAAAGGGGGTTGTTTTGCTTGAGGGTTTGAAGAACTCGAGTCTTGTCTGGTAGATTCAAAAAGCGGGCAGCAAGATCCCAAAGAGTCAGAGACCGGATGCAAACAAAATTTGCAGACTTTGAGGCTTTGACCCCACTGGTGTTGAACAAGCGAGGTACGAGCTTCCCATGTTGAAGTGTCTGTACGAGAGACTACTGTAGCATTTCAATCAATTCGTATGTCACGCGTCACGGCAGGCAAAATATACGAAAATTTTCGTCCTTGTCACGGGTCACCGAGGGGCTCTTCGGAGCAGGTCGCAGAGTTGGTGAAAAATGGCCCGGGGATTCAAGTTCGCCTCCGCTGCCATGTTTTGCTTCAAAAACCTTCAAAAAAGTTGAATTTGAACTAAATCAGTTGAACACACCTTGAATTCTTCTTCCCATTACCATATCCACCCATTTCCTCATGCTGGGAAGGTTTTCCGACCAAACGAGACATGCCGAATATACGAATTTTTCTCGTGTCACGTAGGGCATCAAACCGTGTGTAATACGCCCATGGGCGTATGAATGACGCTGTATTTTTCTTACGCCACGGCTCAACCCGTCCGTAAAGACCCACGAAGAAAGGCAGTGTTGGCCCTAAGGGTTAAGGCTTCTTAAGGCCTTAACATAAGCCTTAAGGGTCAGGCCACCAGCACCTTAAGGCTTAAGAGTACGGGCTGGTAGTGGCCCAGATCGGCAACGGTGATTACTGCTCCGAGTTTTGCCGTCAACCAGGTTCACCAACCTGCCATGGTGTAGGGATTTTTTTAAAAAAAAAAAAGCCCTCGACAGCTGGAACATCCATTGCGAAATTCTCAAAGGATCCCAGCACCTGACACTGTGCTGTAGATTGGCAGGAAGGCAAACAGTCTCCCCGAGATGGTGAGGCCAGGCCGGATTGAGGGGAAACTAAGAGGAATTTAGTGTTCTAGTAAGTTTATACCACGAAATGATTATTTTCCAATTATCAACCAACTATACGACACTTTCTTGGGCGGAATTGAGCGTGGAAAGATACTTCCCAAAGTGGAAGTGAGGCCTTAAGTCTGCCCTTAAGATTAAGGCTTAACCCTTAATAACCCTTAAGGGTCCCTGGGGCAGGTTCTTAAGCCTTAATTGCCAACACTGAAGAAAGGTCAGACGGGACGGGTCCCCTACGTACCGTGTGTTTACGGTGTTTACGGTAATTAAACATGATCTTTGTCCCCAACAACGTCAATGATCGTCTTGTGGGCCAACCAAAGTTGCATTAAGCATATGTACAGCACTGTTTACTGTTGCATGTATCAAGTTCATTTCTAAGAGAGACTTTTGTCATTGGTCCCATCAAACAACCCCTTTGGCTGCTTCGGCCAGCAAATATGTTCAGGAAGGAAGGAAGGAAGGAAGGATGTATTACTGCGGTGGTCCCAATAAGGAACTAGCAGGTTCTGTACCGACATACAACACGTCCAGATTATTGTATGCTACAGACGTCAACGGCTCTTTCGCTGTGAAAACCTATCTACCTTAGGTAATAGACCTCTCACGAAGAGAGCTGAGAGGACGGGTGGATTGTCTGTCAACTGAGAGTCCTAAAAGCTACGGGGAAATGGCGGGGTGTTTCTTCAAATAAACACAGAACGAGGAAGATGTACTTTGCGAATGCCTGCACGGCTTTCCTGATAGAATGAGCTTCAACAAGAAGTCGTAGTTCGAGACATGCGAGTAAGCTTCCCACGTCGCTCGATCACAGGATTTCAGCGCTGCCAGGAAATCTGATCTTAAGTCGACGAGTCAAGGGCTCGCGGTGCAGTCAAAAAGTGCATGGACTTCATCTTCGATACTACCCCTGCAGAGTCTGCACAGCCTGTGTTCGCGCGGAACCGCGGTCCGATAACGAGCCGGGTAACGAAGGCGCTCCACACTGAGGTTGTGATCCCTGAGCAGAAGGCTGGTCGTTGCCTTGCGGTGTGCTGGAACCGCGACCATCGTTAGATAGTGGCAGAGGTGCCAGGTGACCAGCTCGAGAGAATGGTCACTGAGCTCCAACCGATTGCGTAACAAGTGAGTCTTGACCAGGTTGTCAATATCGCGCTGCAGGTCAGCGTCAACAATGCAGACGACCTTCTTATAGATGACACCAATTGTGTTGGCGCAGAGAAGCTGATCCGGCCCGACCCAAATCGCCGTTGGGAGACGCAAGAGCATGATCGCTAGATCTGAGGCCCAGCTAGGTTTCCCTTCGCGAAACAATGCTATTGAGTCGAGAAGTGCAGAATGCACAACTCGCTCCGGGTCGGTTGACAACATGTACTCCAGTCGGCCAAGTGCAAGGAGCAAGCGGCGCATGCGCACGGGCATGATACCAGCTTCAGTAAACAAGATCGCGATCATGGAGCGAGGGTTCAATCCCAGTAGGCGATGCAGGAAGAGGTGCTGAGACTCCACATGTTCGGAGACCAGTGCGTCGGTATCAAGGGAAAGCTCGCAACCCGAGGTGAGGTGACAGTCCATCCGGGCTTTGTACAGCAGCAGACCTTCTCGCACAGGGAGAGAACCAATCCTGTGTTTGAGAGCAAAGATGGCATTAGCGACACTTCGGGATTTGGACGCTTTTATGGCGTAGTGCCTTGCAAATATGTTTGTGTGTACGGACATAAACCAGATACCCACGTACTTGAATTCTGGGACGAGCGGGACGACCATGTCCCCCATTTTGAGCGTGGGCAGTAACGGCAGCAGTGGCCTGTAAATCTGCGTGGGGCCTGTAAATCTGCCACGCAGATTTATCGGCGCTGGCAAATGCTTGTTTGCCGGTTGTCCATTTGTAGAACATGGACACCTTTGCTTGGAAAATGGGGAAGGATGTGTTTAAAATCATGTTGTCGTCTACCTGCTCCGCCTGTGAGACTGGTCGGCTGTTCAGGTGAATGTTGTCTTTATGGGGGGGAGCCGGTAGTCTGCGAAGAAGATGTTCCAGAGTGTCGGCGAAGCGGAGTCTCCCGTGAGGAGGCCGATGAGGGAGCGGAACGGGAGTGAGTGCTCATCACCGAACCTTACCGCGTACCTCATGCAGGCGTAGATCATGCGAATCATATCGAACCTAGGCCCTGAAACCCCAGCCGCATACATGTAGGTCCAGAGTCTTGCCACATCCGTGTACGGAAATGCGTTCCTCATGTCCCCAAAGAAGACAGAGAGTATTCCTTTCGGCTAGTGCACGCTGTATCGCGCACAGCAGGATGAAGGAATTATCGTCCGTTCTGCGATTAGGGCGGAAACCATTTTGGGAGTCGGGAATGAAGTTATTAGCATCTCCCCATTCGCGAAGGCTCTCGTCGAGGAGCATCGTGTACACCTGGAGTAGACAGCACTCCATTCCCACCAGGCGATAGCTCTCTGGGTTGTCCACGGCCTTTCCCTCCTTCAGAATCCCTATCAGCAGTATCACTAGCCATTGTTGTGGGGTGTCAAGTTCATCCTCACAAGTCTGGAACAACTTGACAAGCGCTTCATTGGGTACGGTCATGATTTTCGCGTATGTGACCTCGTCGATTCCCGTGGAGCGGCGCGAAGTCTTTTTGGGCAGCTTCTTTTTGATACGCTGCATGTCCTCAACCGTGATTTTCCGCGAGAAAAACCGCTGGGGAGTACGGTCCTGCATTCGTCTGGGGATACTGTCGTTTAGCGCGGTCACCATTTCATGGAGATTAGCATCGAATGCTTCCAGGATTTCGACGGGCGGGTTCAAGCGGGCCTTGAACGAGTCGTGCAGTTGGTCTATCGTTACGCGTGGCTTGACCGGTTTGGCATCTGTCCAATCACGCACGAGATTCCAAAATTGCTTGCTCAACTTTCCTGTGAGGGGTGACCATTTTAGTGGGAGTGGGACTCCCCCAGTCCCATTCCGGTCATTAGCCGAGTGGGATTGATTCAGATTAGTGGGACTGAGTCAAGCGAGAGTGGGATTGATCGCAAATGCATCAGCAGTGACTGATGCCTGATTAGTTGATTAATTGCCGGGACAGTCTGCCGTCTGGCATTGATCTGGCAGTGAATCATCGATTATGGCGCGCAGACGGCCCTCAGCAAGTACTTCAGAAGATGATGTGAGAAAGCCAGGCAATCCAATTTTCAGCAGCACGATTTTTCCGAAGTTTGACGACACGGTCCCCGCTGCACAGCCACCTGTTGAACTTTCGTTCCGCCCAAGTTCCGCCCGAACTAGTATCTCTTCATCAGATATTATATTCCCCTGCAAACTGGATTGCCCCTTGAGCTGATCGTTGTCTGACCACGGGTGCCGAGATGATCTCTATCTGATGAGCGCTCGAGTCTTGTACCTTATCTAGTGCACATCGTGGGTCTCGATCATTGATGCGCCTCAACATCCGCCCAAGCGCAATTCCTCGATGACCCTTATTTGGATCTTTCAGGTTTCCTTACTGGGTAGCTTAATCTATCGATATGATATGGACACCTCCAAATCTCAAACCAGACATGACTCCATTCTGCAATTTCAGACGGGAGCGGTCTCCTCTTGGTTAGCTCTCTCTCGGATATACACTGCTGGTCTGAGCGCATTTGATTATCGTGCCTCATGTCTTGGTCTTGTGGTTTTTTCACCCCAAATACACCTCCGATTCGGATGATTCCTGTGATTACAGAGATGCCTCGCGGCATACTGTAGTACCCTCGTGAGCTCGTCTGTTTATTGCAATATCTCCTTTTACGAGAGCGGCTTGAACTATATAATATCCCTGAATTACGACTTCGCCAGTATCTCTTTCTCGCCTCTTAAACTTGCGAAGTACTTCGGGTTCGAATTTTGTTCTTACCTACTCAGGTCAAATTATCGTTTTCAGCATTCGTCGCTCCACTGATGAACCACTCTACAGGATACATTCTCTGGTTTCTGATTGCGATTCTCCGACCAGGTGCACATCCAACTCCATCTTATTTCCCTGCATTGACATGGTCGTTCAGACTCCAGTTATGTTCGAAGGAGCAGCCAATATCTCTCAGGGCGAAATCAAGGCATACAGGAGATTTGTTAGTATATTCCCTATCTCAGTGTTCATTCAACCAACCACAATTTTCTCAGGCATTTCCTCCTGCCCTTGGGGATTCAACTCACGACCCGTTCTTCTCGGTTGAACATGCACCCGACTGGATCACGTCCCGCGGGTATCAGCTATATCTTGAACATGATGACGGGGGTGAAGCTGTTGGCTCTTGGAATCCTGACAATGCTACGCCAACACAGGTCCGAGCATATCGTGCCCATGTATGTTGCAGTTGATTTTTTATTTGCCACAAACCAAACTGATGCCGACACTGCAACGAAGATGATCAGTGAACACTATATCGGCCATCGGTTCTTCAGCCTGGACAACACCGATTTGTGGATCCGTGATCTTGCTTTCCAGGCGTACATGGACACGTTTCACGGATCTTTCGACGAGTACCGCACTCGCCAATCTACGCCTTTCAGTTCTCGTGCTCCATCCCGTTCTGCGTCTTCAATAGGCTCTCGAGCTCCCTCTAGAGATGACTCGTCCTTCTCGGCGGTTGATTCGCGTCCATCGAGTCGTGCCTCCGTCATTCCTTCCTCTTATGCTCCATCTTCGCGTTCCTCGAGCCCGATTTCATTCAACAACAATGCTACTGTCCTCTTAGATGGTGAGGATGACTCTCTGGCGGCTCTAGCTCCTCCTCGTATGGCCCCAATGCTTGAGGACGCCTTGACGCCATCGCTTCCCGCTGATGCTCCTCCCACCATCGCAAAGAGTCGCAAGGGGAAACAAAAGGCAAGTTCACCGGGAATACGGCTAACCCGGGAACTAGCTGTTGATGAGATTGTGCCAATTTCTACCATTCCTGCGACGTGGACTGTGCCCCGCGTCCCTGCTGCATACTTGGTTGAGCTTCATGACTCTATCGACGTGCTGAAAGTTGGAAATCGGACGGTAGCAATCGACGGGTTCATCCGATCAGAGGTAATGATTTCATCTTCTAATTCGTGTCCAATTCTCAACTGCGTGCATTACAGGACCAGGACTCGTGGGGGGGCTCAGGTGGTCATGCCAAAGGCGATGTGCAGGCTGCCGGTTTCCTGCCCGATTTGACTGAGTCCATTCTTTGCCGGCGCTGTCATTTGTCCTGCAACGGAATCTACACGTGCGAATTCTTTGATGCGACTCTCTTTGCTGATTGTCAACGCTATGAACCGGATGAGGAAGCAATGCGAGCACTCTGGAGGCTTGAACTGGATGCCAACGAACGCGAGGCCGCATCTGAACCCGGTAGAATAGCACGGTGAGCACAATTTTGGTTCAATTTACACCCCAACCTTAATCTTACTCCTTTGCGCCAGGCTCTACGCTCAAATCAGCATTCTAGATGCAAAATCAAGTGCGATGGTGTTCCGATCCTCAAGGAATATTTGGACGTAAGCTCGTTGCAATACATGTATGCACAGTCATTCATTTAATGCGATTCAGGGAACTCTGTCCTCGAAGCCACCTTTCATCGGCTGTACCAAATGGAACTGGGCAGAGCGATTCGACCATCGCTACCTCCCCATTTCAGATAACATCAATTTAAATACATTGCGATTTGTTATGGATAACGACGGTCACCTTCCTGGGCCTCCATTGACTCTGAACGCAACATGTTCGCTCACTGTCCATCCTCGTATTGGGAAGGGCTTGCAGCATTGCCGTGAGTGCAGAGACATCGTTACTTGGACACTAACCGATAAAATGTTCAATTGTAGCATACAGCCATATATTGGATGGGAAGATCAGAACGGGTCGAATTGTTCACCGCAAATGTTCGACTCAGATGATAATTTTCGTTCCCATTGACAAATCCAGCCCCGTCGGACGAAAAACAATTGTCATCCCCCGTAATCCGCACAACCACCCAACACACCCGAAGACTAAACCCAGCGCCGACGATCGAAACATGTTAAGTAGGGCAGTCGAGGCGATCGGTGTTGTGGGTTTGACGCCTCAAAACTTGCTAAATGGTGTGTTATTCAACCTTCACTGACGTTGAACCTTAAAGTCACGATTTTGCAGCATCATCGACTGCCCTCGTTTATGAGGGACAACGAGTGGCCGCTGTCTCTCCGGCATTTATGGACAACCGCAAGGTGCGGAAGTTTATTGAAGAGCAGAAGAGAAAGGATTACCCTCGTGGAATGGGGTGGGATGGCGCGTGTCTCTTTCCATTCCAGTTTTGTACGATCCTGACCATTTGCAGGAGTACTTCATCATCTCAGCACAAAAGAACCATTGCTACCCAAATCTGAGCGGTATATCCACACCGCCATGTCGAAGAATGGATTTAAATTGGTCGTCACGATGCAACCCCAAATAGCTTCGCACATGCATAACACTCTCGCGCTTAATATTGACTTCACTTTCAAACGTGTTGATGGTACAATGAACGAATGGGAAGTGGCTGGAATGACAGATCGTTTCAACCGGCGTACGTCCTCACCTCTTAGCCTGAATCATTCATTTGTGACGTCCATTATTGACAGGACTTACATTCGGGAGTCTATTCTGTGATACTGCGTCCACAGAAGCGTTTAAGCAACTCTTTATCGAACTCTTTGACACTATCGCACAAGTCACAGGCAAGCCGTTGAAGCTTGCACCTTTTTTTCCAGACGCCAACTGTCGGATTGTGATGCTTGACGGAGAAGTTCCGCAAGCGCTCGGACTCGGCCACTTTTTGGCAATCTACAACAACCCAGCGATTAGCGGTATCAATTCGCGCGATCCAGTCGAACTACTTTCTCACTGCCTCAAAACATGTGAAATTCATTTTGAACGGTGCATCGACTGATTGATCTTTGGTCTGTGAAAATCTACTGACTGAAACCTAGGCATATCGACGAATTACCTCGCGATATCTCGCGGACGGTGATCCACCGTCTCAAATCAATTACACATCTGACAACGCAGGCCGAAATCGATGACTGGCATGAGTTTTGTGCGTCTCAAACCCATATTGACATCAAAAGTAAGGAAATTCAATCGCTCTGCTTGGAATTGGTCTGATTTTTGAAGATTGGTACGCGCACAAGGTCGCGAACACTTGGGTTTTACCATCCGTCAACAAATACTTGTCAAAGATTTCACACGAGAATTGGGATATTACTCCAAACCAGTCCAACATCGCCGAGACTGCGCACGCAGGACGTAATGCCGAGACGTCCATTGGCGTAGGCCTTTTGACGGCAATACTCCAGTTTGATGCTTTCTTTGTCTGCATGCTCGCCTTGTAGTCTAATGATATTCAGATCCCAAGCACGCGACAATGTCAGGGCTACAGAGCTCCTGCAGATTGAACGTGACGGTGTTACACGTAAGCGATGGAACGGAGTTGGGAATCGCGAGAAACTTTCAGCTCAGCGAAAGGTTTGGAGAATGAAGGCGACGGCCATTCGCAATGATCAACTGAATAGCTACGACTCGTTGAAATCGGACCGGGACGCTGGCTTGGAGGACAACAAGGCCTCCCTCGAGCGGCAGAAGCAGTTTGAGGCCGAGATAAAGTCGCTTCAGGAGGAGATGAAGATCGACAGGCATCGCTCTGATCTCAAGGAGAAGGTAATTATGTTGCGCAGAGAAATTGATGAAGAGAAGGCCGGACGGCGGGAGTGGGCGTTGCGTAGGGCTGAAATTGACTCCGAGCTCGCAAAGCTTCGAGGAGGGCCTTTGGCTGGTGTACGAATCAACGGCCGTCGGCCTGCGGAACGTCCACTTGACGATGGTAAATCCCGTGTTGAACTCAAAGCTGCTTGCTCATATTTCATGATAGCGCAAACAGCTCCTGATGCATCTCTCGTCGAAAATGAAGAAGACGCCGACCTGTATGGTGGAGTTGAGATTGAGACTGATTCAAGTCTCAATTTGCAAGGTGTGTTCGGCCGCTGTATGAATCCGCAGCTCACTCTCGGTAGAACCGTCAACTCCGTTCAACACAGTCGAACCCTCTGGTGCTGATGTCACTGACATTTCGCGTTTCAAGCGTGAGGTTCAATTTGTTCGATGGAAACCAAATACTGAATAACCGCAGCGTCGTCTTCCAATTTTCCAGATCTGCCTCAAAGATCTGAACGACAACTCTGGGACAGCTCATTCAACATCCCCAGCTTTTTAAGTGAGTCTCACTCCGTATATAATTGTAACATCTGATGATCAATAGGCTCATCGGCAGACTTTTTGGACCCGAATGAACAATTCGAACAGTCTGGAATTACAGACAACGGTCAGTTTCAACCAACATAAATATTCTCAACAACTAATCCATTCGGAACAGACCTTGAGATGAATTCCTACAATCCTACAGAGGATTTCCTGAGCTACTTGGAAGATCCCGTGTTCCTCCGAAATCTAGAAATGGGCGCTACAAGTCTCAACATGGAAGCAGATCTGCCTCAGCTCCCAATGCCGATGCCTTCTTCTCCTATCACCGAGTCTTCTGATCTACCTTCCGCATATCCTGAGATGCAGGGCCCAAGCAAGAAGCGGACGAGGGAACCGGAAGTTGATGAAGCTAACATTGTTGCAGGCTCTCGTCAGCGTACCAAATCGCGTCGGGCTCTTGGTCAATAGTCAACAAATACTAGTAATCATTTGTCGTCATTTTTGTGTCGTACATATGTAATTGTACTTGAATATGTATCTGTTTTCTGCCTTCGACGCGAACAAATCCAACTGATCTGTCAAATCGGTGCACCCGCCACCGCTATCTTGACGCGGTGTGACAAGACACTTGACTGTGATGCCCATCACACAACAACGGCAACCTTGCGGCCAACAATCATGCCGAGGGACATTGATGGGGCAGCCGAAGCGAGTCCCACTTGCCATGGCCAGTCCCACTGCTTCCATCGGCTGTAGTGGGACTGATGCATCACGAGTGGGACTGGGCAAGTCCTACTCCCACTAACTTGGTATATACTCCTTTCCTGTGCATGCCAGTAGAGTCAGAAGATTTTCGTGCATGATCTCAAGTTCCCTGTGTCGGTTATCAGCAGTGCAGTGCAGAGGCGTTATGTTCGCGTCTACCTTTTTCGGCCACGGTGACCAATGTCAGGGTCAATGACCTTGTCGAGTCTGATTTCCGGGGTTTCTAGCTCTTTAGGCTTCGAGAATTCGCAGAGCGTGGTCGACACCTTCTTCACGTCAAGGGACGTTGCGCCCGAGAGTTGGGAGGGTTGGGGGAGGGGTATGTGTACGGGTGCGGAGTCCCGGAGAGACCTGCTTTTGTGTATCTCTTCACAGCTGCTAAAGAAGCATTTGGGGGAGAAGCGGTCGACGAGATCCATCTAACTTCCACGGGTGCATGGCGTAATGCCAGCCACCCTACCGCATCATGGATTTCCTCTCCATTGGCGCAGGACCAGCCTCGCGTCTCGTTATCGCCGGCCCAATAACAGAAGGAGCGAATCGTATATTGCGAGGCCATGTATATCACCAGATTTTTGTGGATTGGGTACTCTCACGCGATGCACAGGACGGCCAGAATGGCTGCCCAGGCCTCCGTGCAATTGTTAACGGTGTGTATTCGATTTCGCTTACTATCGGGCCCTTCGCATATTGCAAATGCCGCTCCATTTGCCCAACAAGAAGTGGCGACAAAGACAGAGATTGGGTTTGACGTTGTTAGAACCGGCCCATAGAGTCGAGCAGTGGCTTCCTCGGAAGTAACAGCAGCCTCAAGTGTTGCCTTCAGTAGCAGGTCCAGAGGTGTGGGGTCTGTAAACACAATCGGCGAAGGACGTGGAATGCGGGACAGGGTTTCCATTTCCCATCGAGCTTCTGGCCTTATTACTGTTAATTGGAGTTGGGCGTGGTCTGACCATACGGGCGATTTTACCACACGCAGAGCACCTTCAGTAATTCGAGGTATCAACCCGGGGGAAACAAAGCAATAGTCGATAACAGAGGACCCCAGCGGCTGGAAGGAAGTAAATGCGCCACGGCCAACTGACTCTTTGGTTGTTCCATTGAGAACTGTCATCGCTGCGTCTGAGCATAGTCGTAACAGCCATCGACCGCACATGTTAACAATTGGGTCTGACGAAGTACGTGCAAGAAGCGCCCCCGATGGGATACGCTCACCGATCCACGCATTCAAGTCACCACCTGTTAATAAAGGTTTTTCCAGGTGGAGCAAGAGAGCAGTGATAACCTCCGACAACTTTAATTCTGGGTCAACCTTGGTCCAGTCCCTCCATGCCGAGGCTCCCGGCAGGAGGTATGCACCCACCAGGAAAAGGTGGTGCATGTCAAGAACAATAAGATCTGGTGCACAATGTTCGGTCATCAGCTTGAATGGGACTGTCGCTCGAATTACAGCCGCAACCCCACCCCATGCACTTTTCAAACCAGGGACGTCGGGGCGACTCATGGCAATGATTTCAAAGCCGGGTGGTAAGGAGAGTGCGTTCTTCTCCGACACGAAGGAAGGTCTCTTGAAAGATGATAACATCATTGTCGTTAATCAGTCGCACAAAATCTGGGTGGGTAATTTTGACGGCCAGGCGTCCATTCACATTCCAGATGATAATACGTAGACTTTGACAAGTAAAAGAATCAGTTAAGTATGGACTTGGTGGTCTCGTGCGAATCTACCATGGGTCCTGCTCGCTACTCTTCACCGTCTTCTTTGCGTACACCGCGGGTTTCACCACATGGAGACGGGCCATGGAGGCCGGCGGGTTAGAGCGAACACGGTCGATGAACTCGTCTGCGAGGTCGATGGTGTTGAACCGGATACTGATGACCGTCTTCGGAGTGTTGCGTGGGTGGAGGGCGCTAACCAGGTCATTCATGGACATCCCGAGGCGCTCGATCACTTTGGATGCGATGGTAGTCGGGGAGTCAATGGCGGTGTTAACGTCGTGCAGGTAGACGTCCACGTAATGAGGCTTGTCGTTGGTGGGCTTGTGACGCTTTGCCGCCTCCGGGGCCTCGAAGCCCGCATAAGGGCGGTCGCGTTTGAGGCTTCCGCGAGCCATGTCGGCATCCATCACTAGAATGATATCAGACGTGTTATAACGAATCCGTGTGGGATGTACACTCGTGTTGCGGTGCGGTGGCGCGATTGGCCTGTCCTGATGAGTTATGCGAGGTCGCAACCAGGCTTTGCACTGCACGCGAGAGTCTCTCTACTTCACGGGGGAGGTCGACGAGCGGGTCCATGGCCAACGTGAGGCTCGAGAGCGCTGTGCAGCCCTCCATCGTCAACGTCTTAAGGCGCTCGATGTCCGCGAGTAAGGTGGGGGGGACAGTACTGGCCGTGGCCGGGGAGTTAATGATGTCTTTGATATGCAAAGTCACCTCCTTGAATTTGCCGTCTACCATGACCTCGAGCTCCCCGATGCGGCAACAGGTTGCAACCTCCTTGGTGCCGGCCCAGAGGAAGTTATCGTCGACGCGGTTGCGGTGCTCACCGACCTTCTCGCCTTTGGTGGGTGGGATAAGTCCAGCCTGCTCGTAAATCTCGAGATCCGAGGGCGCGATGTCGTCGAACACCACGACGGTGGCGGAGGTCGTACGTCCAAGGTTATTGGTCTTGGCACGCGGGGCGGACGTGGTGCCGGTACGGGTCTCGAAGGAACGAATTGTCTGTCCAACCATGGAGCGGTCAGTGGACGGGGTGAGGAACGGGGCTGGTATTGTTTCAGCATCGTCAGGTATGAGACAATATTAGACATACAGTTGGCCTGTGCTGTCTGCGCGTCCTGTCTGATGACTGGATTCTCAATGTGCTCGTTGTCCTCTGGCTGGGTCGCTGCCGTGGCGTTGGGAGCCTCGAACGCTTTCAGAATTATCAGTTGACTGTGGAATCAATTATTGTGTCGGTCTCACGAAGGGTGTGCCTGTTCTCCTCCTCCGGCTCCATGGCCGTGGGGCTCACGGCGCGTCTCACGCGTAGAGTGGGCATGGGCGTGACATAGTCAACATCCATGCAAGAAGTGGCGGGGGCCCAGAGAGTAGGGAGAGGCGTGATGGCGTCCTGGACCCTGCGACAAAGGTCTCGGGCGCGGAGAGTGGGGAGCGGAGTATCCGAGTTGGAGAGATTGTCCGACATTGAGAAGATGGAGACTGAGTGCATCGTTGTGCAGCCCGACTTTTATAGCCCGCTTGCCTCCTTTACCGTTGTCTCATTCTCCTGTTCACGATTATTCCTGACGATCCGCAGGTCCTCCATTCCAGGGTCTTCATTATTCCATCCGCCCTGATCGAGCTGGGGGAAGGGGCGCCAAGGGACGTTGTTCAGCAAGACCTCTAGTTTCTGGGGGGAGGGGGGATGCACTTGCGTTGAGCTCGTTAGGTGAGAGAGTCGTCAAGCCACGTCCGCGGGATCAAAAACAGTTGACACGGAAGCAACTGGTTGACATCTACGGTGACGTAGTTCCAGTTAGATTTAGGGTCCTTGCGATCCAACTACATTTTTACGGCTATGATCGACCTGGTTGCCAGCTAGGAGAACCCCGGCCCAATTTTAGGAGACATGTTATCTCGCTCCTCGTTGTCCGGGACAGCCCGCTCAAGCTCAGCCAACTTGAATTTCGTCTTTCGGGTTCGCAAAAAGACAGTGATGCGCTTGCTGATGTACGCATTAATAGTGTGTTTCCCGAGTTATTGCAGATGTCTTAACAAATGAGAAACGGGGGTGCACATTTTCAGGGGAACGGCCTTGAAGAAGGTCGGCGTATTTAAGTTGCTTGAACCCCAATTTCTGGCAGTATGCTGTATTGGTTTGCTACTGCTGAGTTACTCGCGACTTGTGAAGCTGTGCTTCGTCGTCGGGCCTCTTATGCAGTTTGGCATGATGGTCCGTCTTCGAGCTTCTCTCGGAGAAGTCCCAGAAGTCCAAACCCAATTGACTCAGAGTTCAGTGATAGGGGACAATCTGGGACGCAAAGGACGGGACGGCGTTGGTGAGAGACTGAGAGTAGTTTCAGTCTCAGCATGTCCAGATAAGTAGAAAATGATTTTACCGTTCTCGCAGACATTTTTGCTTCTTGCTTGGATGGCAAGAAAACAGTTGGATGGGTATTCTAAATGATTTCGCCCATGCTACACCTCGGCTTAACTGAACCGCTCGAAAGCACAACAGGTTTTAAACGTGCAAATATATGGGATGGCAGCATTCTGGCGACAGACTTGTGCTTTCAAAAATTGTGTATGTAGTAACGTTCCAAGTAATTATCCCATTCTGCCCTAGCGACTGAAGTACGTACTGGCATCAGCGGTCTCGGATCCTTGTCTGGCTTCGAGGAAATCAGAAATTATATCTCATAAAATTTTCTCTTGAATACATTGCTCTGCTGCTCAGAAATGTTTCCAGATAATCCCCAGTTGCCTCCAATTTTTGGACAACATGCAGGAGGAAAAATTGCGGCGCAGAAAATCTCAAAGGGCTAAGATCTCTGATAGGAGTTCGACCAATCGATGCAACACTGGTTCATGTCCGTCCTCCCTGCAGGTACCGGAACACCGCCATGTGGCGACACGAGCTCCCTGCATGTCAGAGGCACTGATCTTGCCGTTGTAGACATGATTTTGGAGCGATGCCAGCCAGCTTATAGAAACCCTCTTGGGAACCCATAAACACGTATATGGACGGTTACGGGGACCCGTTTATGGCTTGACCCGTACCGTTGCCGTACCGTCACAGGTCGAACCAACCTGGCTGACGGTACGGGGGCGTAACCGTATTTCCGTAAAAATACGGGACGGGTTGATGCCCTAGTGTCACGGTCTGCTCGGCCGATGTACGAATATCGAAGTTCGAGTTTTTGGGTCGCACGTCACAGCTGATTAGAATTGAACGAAATGCTACAGTAAACCACAAGCAGTTTTGACCAAAGCAAAACATAAAATGGGGCTGGAATATCAGTGGACAGCTGTGGGCAGAAGACGAAGAAAGCTTGACCTCGCTATTGTCGAGATGTTCAATCCGCAATCTCTCCTATTCATCCAAAGGGGACTCGACGGAGATATCAGTGATGCAGTCAACCATCACTTTCATTTTGGCGGACAAAATCAACGCATCAATCAATATGCACTGATTTTAATCATTACACTCAAAAGTTATTGATAGGGCGCCATAGGACCCACTACCTAAAGTTAGTGGGCATAATATCACCCCTCCTTTAAGTTTTGTCCTGGACTTCTGATCTGGAAACATCCCAAATGGGAAAGTTTTTGGCTCTGCCCTCGGTATTATTATTAGCTGCAAATGCTCTGTCCATTTGCACTGTGCATCTGTGCCCTGCCTAGGCCATCGAGCGGTACATGGGAAGATATCATGGTATCACGGTCAATATAGCTGAGCCCACTATTGATGAACAAGCTTCTCAGATGGTGCCCAGGGCTTTTTCCCCAGATCTCTCAATACAGCTGCTCGTTCAGGAGTATCATTTGATGCAGTCAAGTTCTACAACAGACATGAGCATGACATCTTCTGTGCAGGAGATGTACAGTAGCCAATGAAGGCGAAAATTCCCATGGTCATACAGGATAAATAGTAACATCTCTCAAGCCCCATGATCCACCACAAAAATGCCCCCACAACCCACTGTCACTCAAATTCGACTCAACAACATTACAACATGTTTGACTATTACTGCAAATACTCTGGAAATTCTTGTTGGTAGTCTCAAGAGCCCCTTCTTGGAGGCCATTTCCAACACAATTCAGTCTCTCTTGAAAAATATGGAGGTAAATTACCCTTGACTCTGCCACAACCATAAATCTCAGTCAGCTATAACAGATGGTTAAACAAAATAAGAATGAATGTACCCAGTTATTGGAGCAAACTTCTGAGTTGCTGAATACAATTCTGATGGTTCATATCACCTCAGATACGGTTGGGGAATTGCCACCAAGTGTACTAAAGCATATTGGAAAATTCACAGAGTATGTTGCTCGACTTTGAAAAAATAAAAATAAAAACTATTGATCACTGCTATCAGGACCCTCCACAAAATCCACACTTTTGTTGAAGCTCAACAGAATGGCAACAAGCTCAAGAATTTTTTCCATCAAGGTGAGATGAGCACACTGCTCAAGGATTGCAAGGCGGGATTGCAACAAGGATTTGAGATTTTTCAGGTTTGTCATCTGTTTGGTAATTCAACCTTTCATTGAAGGATGTGATATGTAGATTCCAATGGTCAATCACATAAAGGACATTACAGAGATGCAGAAAGAGGCAGAAAAGAGGCACAAAGAAGTGCTTGACATGATTGAAGCTCTGTCAGACACTACCAGTTCAGATAGAGCATCCTCTGTAAGGAAATTCTACTCTACTGAGAATCAAATCATGAATGTTGCACAGATCAGTGGGCTTTATTCGGGCTCTCATAACAGGTCAGTTTCCGATGAGCTCTCCATTCTATCTTTTGTATCTAATATATTCAAGCTCCAACTCAATCTCCATGTTGCCATCAGAACCCAAGATATTCCATGGAAGAAACTCAGAGCTTTCAGACATTCTTCACCTTTTCAACCAAGGAACACCCAGGATTGCCATTTTGGGTGCAGGTGGAATGGGAAAGACCAGTCTTGCGAGAGCCATCATCCATCATACTGAAATTACGGAGAGATATAATCAACATCGGTTCTTCATTGCTTGTGATTCAGCGGCAACTCAAGTGGAACTTGCTGCTCTCATAGGAGCCCATGTTGGACTGAAGCCAGGAAAAGACCTTACACGCCCAGTCATCCAATACTTCTCTAGCAGCTCAAATTCTCTCTTGATTCTGGATAATCTTGAGACATTGTGGGAGCCAGTTGAGTCCCGAGGCAAAATACAGGAATTTCTGTCACTGCTCGCAGGTGTGGATCATCTTGCATTGGTGGTAGGTCCCATAATTTTCCACCTAGACATTCAACTTATACAAATTAGATCACAATGCGAGGAACAGAAAGGCCAGCTAAAGTGGCATGGACTCATCCATTTTTGCCAGCTCTGAAGTCCTTGGAACAAGCTGCAGCACGACAAACATTTATAGATATTGCAGACAACACACATGATCCAGAACAGGTTGACAAGGTCCTCTCTCTGACAGACAATCTGCCTCTCGCAATCAGTCTCATAGCTCATTTGGTTGACTCTGAGGGCTGCTCCCATGTATTGTCCCACTGGGAGGAGGAGAAAACATCCTTGATCTCAGATGGATATGACAGAACATCCAACTTGGACTTGTCAATTTCACTGTCCTTGTCAAGTCCTAGACTCAATCCCCATTCAAAGGATCTCCTGAGTCTACTGTCGATGCTCCCTGATGGTCTTTCAGATGTTGAGCTGGTCCAGAGCAAGCTCCCAATTGATAATATCCTGGATTGTAAAACAGCTTTGATTCGTACCAGCTTGGCACACAGCGATGGACACAAGCGGCTAAAGTATTGGTACCCATCAGAGAGTGTGTACAGAAGATCCAGCCACCTGGAGATCATCTCATTCAACCTCTTCTCAAACATTTCCAAGAGTTGCTTGAATTCTACATGAAATACCTGGGAAAGCAATTGAGTTCTAGCACAGTTGTTCGAGTATCATCAAACTACTCAAACATACAAAATGTCCTTCAGAATGGATTGCAACAGGGTCATCCAGACCTAGTGAATAGCATTTATTGCACATGCTATCTGAATAACTTTAGCCGGTTCATGGGGCAAGGACCTATTTCTTTGATTCAACATATCCAAAATGTCCTCCCACACCCTCATGACCACCACCTGGAAGCCTACTTTACTATGGAGTGGCTTAACTCATGGATTCTTCATTCCATTTCCAATCTAGATACACTGGTTTCCAATGCCCTGGAACACTCCAAGGAGTTTGATGATCCAGATCTTAAATGTATGCTCCCTGACCAATACTGGTTTGTTGAGACTAACTAAGTTCACACAGGCAGATTCTATAACTCCTTGGCAAACTACTATCGAATGAAGGGTGATATATCCTCTGCCATGAAATTTTGTGCAGCTGCTATATCTTTAGCACTTTCAACTGGCAACACCAAATTCCATTCCCAAGGATTGTACAACCTTGCATGGGTTGAATGGAACATTGGTGATTACTCTGCAGCTCAAGTGCATGCAATTGAGTCCCAGAGACTGGCTCTAATTTCTGCAGATTTGTACAGAGAAGCACAGGCACTCCATATTGTGGTTACTTGCTGCTATACATTGGGAGACTACACAAAAGCTATGTCTCTCTGCATTAGGGCAAGAGAGCTCTTAGATCTTTGTGGCATGTCTGGTGGAAACTTAGACCATAACATCATGAGCACACAGGCAGAAATCCACAGGCACAAATCAGAATATGTTGAGGCTCGCAGTATCCATAATAGCATTCTTGAAGAAACCTCTATACAGGAACCCTACAACTATGGTCTTGCTTTAGTTAATGTCACTGAAATTGATGTGTTGATTGGTGCTCCAAAGAATGATGTGCAGAGAAATTGTGACAGAGCCAGAAAATTTTTAGACATTGTGGGCTATGTTGAGGGAGTGACATTATGTGATGTTATTCTTGCAGATCTCTACCTGAGGGAGGGAAATTCATTGATAGCACAGACTATTTGTGAAAGGTGCTTGAAATTGAGCTTGGAATCCTCTCAAGTTACAACTTACTGTCTGGAACGACTTGGTGATACCAGTTACTGGGGTGATTTGGATGGAATTTCCAGCTGGACAGCTGTTTTTCTTGTGCATTCTCTCAAAAGAAAAGAGAAGTTCGGAATCTACAAGGCACTTCAATTCCTTGGCGATATCTTCCTCTCCCAGAGCAATGAGTATACAGCCATCAGCTTGTTCACAGTTGCTCTAGTAGGATTTACCCAGATGGATGTCCATCGCAGCAGAGCCGAATGCATGCTGCGACTCGGAGACATTTCTATGGGACATGGTGACCTGCTCAAGGCAGTGGAGTTTTGGGAGAGAGCAAAATCCTTGTTTGAACGTTCCTCACAGGCCAAACAAGTTCAGTGCATTGATGAAAGGGTTGCCAATATCACTGAAGATGTGCTGGAGCAACACAGAAACAAGTTGGCTTGTCTCGCAGAGCTCAGTGCACCATCTGGGACTGTGGAGGAACTGGAGGATGATTTATCTGACATTGAAGACCTGGATAAGATGGATATGGGTGAAGAGAATGGGCTTGGTTTGATTGTGGTCTGAGGCTTCCAGGAATTGTATGATTTTGTTGGTGATTTTCTATGTTGTTATTTATGGTTACTGATTTGCTACATGTGTCCCTGTGGTTTGGTTTGAAATGAATGAGCATATTTATTTAATCAGAGACTTGGGTGTAATTTCATCTTGGGAGGATAAGGATCCATATTATTAGGCAAAAATGCAGAAGGTAGAGTCGAGCTAGATCTAAGTGGTTTTTTCACAATGCAACAAACAAAAAGCAGAATATATCACCCATATCCATCTTCTGTTTTTTGGGAGGCTCAAATCCCGCTTTTCCTTGCAAAATTCGGAAACTCATGCTTCTAATTGAAGCAAGGTGATCACCAGGATCACAGGTGTTCCTTGGTTTTATTCCTTTGTTGAGGTGCAGTTACATAGAATGTAATTGCGAGAGAGATGGAATTGAGGTTGAACTTTTGCAGGAGATTTGATCCTCTGGCTATTCACTCTCATCGGAATGAGATGGAACAGAAAATGAAGAAAAATACAACCCCTGGGATGCTGAGGGGACTTCCTGCTGCCCAGAGAGAAAAAAGCAAGCTGAATAGTTGAGATGGAATTTAGGTTGAAATTTTGTTAGAGATTGATCTGTGTCACTCACACCCGATGTCCCTGGGAATTCATCCTCATGGATCACCACTGTTCAAGTACTCGCACTAATCCATCATGAGACTGAAGACAGAATAAATAAATAAAAAGCAGGCTATAAAACCCCCAAAGCACCACACCGGCTTCATTCCTTCTTTTTAGATTTCATTTATTTGTTGATGCATTGAATCCAATGAACTTGTTCTGTGGATTTTGAGATATGAATTTTAGATGGTCAGACCGAAAACTGAAAGACGGCCCGGGGCTCAAACTCAGAAACAGAGACCAGGAGGCCCTCCACATTGTTTTGTGGACCGCTGCCAACAAATGCCGAGGAGGGATTTGAACTCCCTATTTTGCCGTTCATTGTGAATGACCACCACAGTGCATACCAGATGAGTGATCTGTCCACGGGCTTCTTGGCTTTCAGCAGTTCATATCAGAGAAATGAACACAAAAATACCGAGATTGGGAAGGGAAGAGAAGGAAAAAATACCATCCAATCGAAATGTGCACGCCACTGGTGGGATTCGAACCCTCCTCATTAGACTTTCTTTGCGTATTGACTAATACATGAGGTGACTTGTCATTGGTCCGCAGTGACTTGGGGCTGTATGTACAGTGCAAGTGCAATGAGATGTTCACCATGAAGTCTTGTTTGAGGTGCAGTATAATATGCGAAAAAGTAGAATTTGATACCAGGCTGAACATTGTCGGAGCTTTTCTCCATGCATAGAAAAATTCTCAGTCCACAAATTATTGCTCCTGAGGGAAATTGAACCCCTTCCTCCTTGCTACAAACCATTTGGCTTGCAGAATAATAATAAACGTGGAACGAGGCGATCACCGTGATCCACGGAGGCTTCTTGTGTGATTTCAGCCTTTGTGAACACTGTAGTGTCTGCATTTCGAACCGCAAACACATCTGTACTGTACAGGAAAAATCCGAGAATTGCAGGTAGAGAGAATCAAACCCCCCCAGGCAAAAGTGACCTGGTCTACAGGTTTCCTGGCTCTTTTAATTGATATTACATTTTACTGCAATCCGCACAAAATAATTGGATTGGAAAAGAAAGAAAAAGCTTTACATTCTTCAATTTCTCCATGCCTCTGGTGGGATTCGAACCCACATTTCCTCATTATACTCTTGGTATTGACTGATACATGTGAGGTGACTTGCCAGGAGTTCAGAGGCTTTATTTTATTTGGTAGGATTCCAGTGTGTGCTTGGGATGAATTAAATTGAAGCCAAGGAGTCACGGTGCCAACGATTTTCTCGAGCCTCGAGGGAGATTACCAACTTGGTTGAACACCCGTAACGAGTGCATTTAATTCGAATAGTTATGTGCTAGTAGCCGATACTTCCCCGTAATCTATCGCTGGAAGCTTTGTGTCCCGTGTGGAGTTCGAATGTATTTCTAAAAAATAAATAAACTGGAGAGCTTTCCGAGTCTCAGGCTTAAGCCTCTACGGGGATTCGAACCCCATGTCCTCATTTCAGCGGCGTTAATCTTGCATACACGACGCGGAGATGACATTACACTGGCCCACACAAGCTTGAGATTTGGTTAACTGGAGGAGCAGATGCGATGAGGTTTGAAAGAATAACCAACTTGAACAGAGTGGTCTGTGCGTACGGGTTGATCGGGCCGGACCCCGCCATCATTATGAATTATGATCTTGTCTTCAACACCCGACATCGAACGACTCCAACCTGAGCCTTCCCAGACGACGTGAACAACGCGAGAATCCAAGAACGTGGCCTTCAGACCTCCTTCTGCAACCAACATGTGTCCCCAGCTCCCAGCTTTAGCGGCTGGTCACGATGATTCGTGAACGGAAGACGTTTATTCTGCGCAAGACACTCTCGGTGCGATGGCGGGTCGAGTTCTTCTACTGTTTATAACGCAGCTGACTTGGCTCGCTGCACAGTCGCAATAAGCGTCTCATGTGCAGATATCTCCAAGTGCGCAAGCGTACTAAACTCGATGACACATCGCACTGGCATGCCCAGTGTGGAGACACTACACCCATACACCACTGCCTGGTGCCACCCCTGCTACACGCTGCATCCGCGCGTTCGCTCCTACCCACCAGCCTTGCTCTGCACCGAAACAGGCGGCCCACGCACTAGTCTCACGCGACTCGCAGCAAGGTGTATCCCAGACCGACGCACCGAGCGGGACGAGCCGTCTTTCATCCTGCCGCCCGGCCATGCATTACCCCGCTCGCACACGTCATGATTCATCTGCAACTAAGCCCCACCCAGCTGCGGCTTGTATGTACGTTCCGTGATATCGTGCAGGCTTACAGGGTTTTGACTCAACGCCATAGATTCACCGCTGCCGCTTGCAAAGCAGGCGTGTCAAAGCTCAAGCGCTCAGGAATCGGAACAAAGACCCGCGCACGCCTCACACCCGACCCTGGCCTCGGACGGACCGCATCAAGTACGACATCTACTGCGGCTCACGGCCAGCGCTCTCGGCGTGATTGATGATGCTTGCACGCACTCCCTGCCAGCGGGCCACTGCCGCCTCTCTTCGCAAATCAGCCGCTAGGATCGGATGGCGCTTGCGCTCACCACGCCGGCGCAGAAAGGGATCTCGGAACGGGTGTCGCACGTCTCGAGCGGATGCAGGTAGATGGCGTCATGAGGAAAGGAGTATCCCTACTTCCCTACTTCCCCAGCACTCACGGTGTCCGCGATCCCCGGCACGCTTCTTCCTTCTCCTGCGCACCCGGCACGAAAACCGCATGGACTATTATCTGCGCAGAGATCTACCCCTCGCCAACTGACATCTGCCAGTTACAGCGTACGCCATACCTTACCGTCGATGGATTACCCGCTGATCCTCGCTACAGGATTACTTTCCGATTCTCTCTCGACCAGTCGGGAGCGTCTTTAAGCATCGCCGTCATCGTCTTTCATGATTCAGTGCGTGGCTGCAGCAGGAGGTACACAGCAACGACAGAAGAGAAATACGTGTTCAATGACTGCGGGGACTACGCTGCGTACTCGAGGATATCGCCTATACATGTACGCACCCCGCCACCTTCATTAGATTCGTCCCTGATCCTGTCTACAGATCTCGGTAGCCACCATCCGTTTCCGACATCCGGACATCCAGCGGCGCGAGGAGAGTGTCTACGCAGCAGCAGCGAGGAGGGCGAGTGCGTGCTCGCGTTCTGCAACCGCGGTACCTGAGCTGCGACGTCGAGGGAGAGGGAAGCGCGGTGTGCGTCAACTGTGCACAGATTACACAGATGTACGTGGACCACACCCTCATTGGATTGAATTTGTTGCTGATTTTGAGTACAGATACCGGGAGCTCTCGTTTTAGACGCCAGCATCATCCGGGCCTCCAGCGGTGCGAGGAGAGCATCCGCGCAACACAGGCACGGAAAGGAGAGGGGGTGTGGAGTATGTGTTCGCGTTCTCCAACCGCGGGGTCCCGAGCGGCGACGTCGAGGGACGTGTTCTTCAGATGTAAGCAGACCGTACCCTCACTGAACGCGTTCCTAGAATTTTAATCCCCGCTACAGATGTCGGTTGCCACCATCCGTTGCGCACCGCCTGTGCACGGATGTCGTTCCAGCGTGCGGAGCGTACCTGGTGCGCGCTCGCGCTTGAGGCGTGCAGCAACACTTTCGCATATCGCATACCTCTGGGGGGTGCCAGATATGCAGCAGACCTCGACGTCGGCGGCTCGAGGGGTAGCACGACGGCCTCACCCGTGCGGGCCCATCTTTTGCGTGTGTCAGATGGAAGCGAGGGATCCACATCAATCCATGGACAGTCGGCGCAACGATTGCTCTCCCGCGTCCTTTTCATCGCACACGCCAAGCCCGACGCACCGCGGTCCCCGCGCGACCAACGCACGCCGCTCATCCACCACCGAGAGGAGAAGACAACAACAACAACCAGAGCATAGTCCACCGCATTGTCTGGAGAACTCGGATCCGGGACACGTTGCCTCGCTGGTGATCCGGCGCTGCAAGAGCCTCGTGCGCGCGGTCGCATGTTCTGTGCTTGCGTATCCCAGCGACGAGCAGGGGGGTTCCTTCGCCTTCGAGTCATTCCGGATACAGATGGATCTCGCATCGATCCATGGCGAGCGCTCGTGTGTTTGCATGCGCATCACCAGCCTTCCCCCGTGCGACGCCGGTCCCCACCTCGCTATCGCTGCGCATGGTCCCGCGCTCCCCATGTCCCTCGTTGTCCGCCCTTTCTCGTCCGCACCCCGCTTGTGTGGTCTTCGTCGCCCACGCCTTATCTCGAGCTCAACTCCTCCCATCTGCGCGGGGAATACACATCCACATCCAATATGCATCATTAATGCCCAATGCTGCGCGCTAGATGGCCCACGCATCCGTGGGGCGCGATCCTCCGGTGTCCGCACCTCGGGCTATCCGCACGCGAGGGTGAAACCGCCTTGGGTTCCATGCGGCGCCTATCCTCGCCTCTTGCTCCGCACTTCACGTCACCCACCGAACTCGCTCATCTCAATGGTTCGCTCCGCTCTTCCGTGCGATCACACCCAATTCTCAATCGCCTCTGCCTCCGATCCAAGATGACCGACCAGCGGCGGGGACACCCAAGCGTCACACGGAGGTCCATCATTGGGGTATTTTCGAGTTGCGCGCGGTCTTGCGATCTCAGGCGGAGAAGGGGCTCGTCACGGGTTCTGGGCAGCGGTGTCTGTGATTCTCCGTACGTTGACCTGGCACTGCACTGTTTGTTTGGCTTGGGTCTGCGGCTTGGCGTATCGAAGGCACAAAAGGAGCCATGGATGAAGCGTGGGCGACTGCAATGAGGGATGGGATGCAAACAACGGCGCATAGAGGATGAAAGGCCTTGCGGCGGGATGCATTATTTATTATCTCCACGCCGTAGATTTGCTTCTTGCGTGTAATTAATACCATACACTATGCTCGAAGGACCTGAATCCAAGCGTAGCGGCCTCGAAGTCCAGTCTTGATATGTTATTTCAATGGATGAGGTCGTAGTCTTTGTGTCATCGAAAAATCATGAATTGGCGAGGGAGTGAGTAGCTTCACAAATTACTATCAGCGACTGCCTATCCGGCCAGACTAGGTAACCGGCCACTTGCCTAATATAAGCCGGTGCAATGTCTCATCTTCAAATTTGGTGATTGTGGGTCGGACCATGACCTATGGGGACCTTGGATGTCAAATTTGAAGGCAAGAGAAGGCGGCAATCAAACGTTGCGGGAGTTTCGAACAAGATGCCGGGCGTGGGGACATCAATTCTTATCCCCGACCAGCCTTCTCGCTCGTCTTTTCCTTATTGCTCCCCCAATTCCTGGCCAATTCACAAGTGCGAGGGTCCGTTCTTATCCCACGGTTCGGGGCAGTTGACTCTGGTTGAATTATTGTTGAAAAACCTCCCGCTTGCCTACTCAATTCCCCCAGCAGATCTTGACTCAATTTCGAATGGCAGAAACCGGCCACCTCTGTAACGAACCAACCATGTATGTTGGGGGCCTAGGATTTGACTTGGTCATTCAGGATATCTCATAATGTATCCTACCATGTTCATTGGGTTTTTAACTGTCAGACCTCCCGTTCGCGGCAGGGTAACATCGAAAACCACCCAGTTGCATTGACGCGTACAGATGGACTTTTTGGAGGGGTGGTTGGGATATGGGGGACCTCGTTTGCTAACAGGTACGTCCTACTACATCCCATTGAGGCATATGGATCTCGATTTCGGCCCTAAATGCCCTCTGTCCTTTGCAGAGCACACCATTTGCTCCGCATTCGATCCCAGCAACGGAAATAGTCGTGGTCCCCATACATATTATATTTACTGTTTGAGGGTATATAATAATGTATTTCGATCCAATGAATGATTTGGGATGCACTGGGGTGAATAGTACGAGTGCCAACCAAAGATTTAGCCGGGTGGCCGGTTAGGCCGTTTTTGCCATTTTGGGCATCCTTCCGCGAAAGAATTCGGCATGCCATGAAATGTCCATGTAAATTCGCAAAAAATTCTCAACTCACTCGCGGGATGTATGCCTTCAATTAAGACCCTATACACATGTATCAGTCGGACTATGTGTATGGGCCTGTGGTGATAAATGCTAAGGTGGCCGAGAAGGCAGTCTCTGATAGCACATGAAATTCATAGGTCCAATTCTATCTCGCTCCTCTATCCAGCAACGCGAACCTAAAAGCACCCGCGTTAGAATGAACACAGGAAACATGAAGAAGACTGACAGGGCTCAACTTCTCCGCGCCGCTTCTTTGATGAAAGTGTCTATGGAGCCCAAATTAAAAATGTATTTCTCCCCTCAATCCGGTAGTCAAAGCGATCTTTGTCGATGGGCACGAGCTCCTTAGCACTCAGCAACAGCAGGGTTTCAGTTTAAACTGCATCGTGTCCTACGAGACCCCTGGGTTTAAACCGGTTCGAACCATAATGGTTCAAACCGTGACTGTTCCTCCTATAGAACTTGCCTCTAACTGTGCAGTTTGAACCCAGTTGGAACCGTGATGGTTTAAACCAGTTGGAACCATCAATGGTTTAAGCCGGTTGGAACCATCAGTGGTTTAAACTGGCTGGAACCATCAGTGGTTTAAACCGGTTTGAACCAAAGTTGTTTGGACATGTTTTTCTTTTTTTGTCCTTGACTCTTGTTTTTCCTCCTCTCTTAATATTAGTGTCCCACTCGCCCAAATCCTTCCAAAAAAGTAAATTCATATCATTTGGACTCGGAAACTACAGAAAAATTGTGAATAATTGCGAAAAAATTGTCTAAGGCACAAATAGGTTAGTAGATGGCATCCACCAAAAATGGAAATCCATAAAAAAAATGAAAGTTGTGGCCCTCATTGAGCACTACAATGTTGACCAATTGACTATGGTGATCAGCTCATCGGTTGAGCCAAAAAAGGCCAAAAACTTTCGAAAACACGGTTCGTTTTAGGAAGTGATTGGGCCATGTCTCAGTAACTGTTGGATGGATTCTTGTGATTCTAGTACTGTTAGAAAGCAGCTGACCAGGGCTTTCAGATGGGGTTATTCACCAGCTATTTTTATTTTTATAGAATGATTTGGCTTGTATCTTGGGAACTGCTGGATCAATGATCCTCTCAAACAGAAAATCCCTGATATCTCAACAGCAGTAGCAGTATTTTTGTATAGTTAGCAACAAGTGTCACTTGAAAGTGCTCATTCACCTCTGTACCACAATCATGGGAATCAATCCAACAGTTTCTGAGATACCAGCCAAATCATTCTATAAAAATAAAAAGTAGCTGGTGAATAACCCCATCTGAAAGCCGTGGTCAGCTGCTTTCTAACAGTACTAGAATCACAAGAATCCATCCAGCAGTTACTGTGACATGGCCCAATCATTTCCTAAAATGAACCGTGTTTTCGAAAGTTTTTGGCCTTTTTTGGCCCAACCGATGAGCTGATCACCAGAGTCAATTGGTCAACATTGTAGTGCTCAATGAGGGCCACAACTTTCATTTTTTTTTATGGATTTCCATTTTTGGTGGATGCCATCTACTAACCTATTTGTGCCTTAGACAATTTTTTCGCAATTATTCACAATTTTTCTGTGAGTTTCTGAGTCCAAATGATATGAATTTCCTTTTTTGGAAGGAGTTGGGCGAGTGGGACACTAATATTAAGAGAGGAGGAAAAACAAGAGTCAAGGACAAAAAAAGAAAAACATGTCCAAACAACTTTGGTTCAAACCGGTTTAAACCACTGATGGTTCCAACCGGCTTACAGCCGATGTCAGTACCGAGGGCGCGGATCGAAAATTTTCTGTTTTGGGATGTTTCCAAAGAATTCCCTATATCTCTGTCAGTTCTTCACCGATTCACATAAAAACTAAATAGGTCTACTCAGCTAATTTATGCACAATTAGTGATAGAGAGGAATATGTGAAAATATTATGCATTAGGTAATTTCTGTTTTGGGGCTGTTTTTGCATTGAATACCGTCTAGCATGGCCAGAACATGTCCCAGTGACCTAGAATTTTGGGAGAGACAACATGCATACCTGACAAAACATGTGATAGAGCCATAAGTGAGGATAATTTAGTTACAGTCCTTCTAGCTCCAGTGAAAACATTTAGCAGTTTTTGGCTTTCAGAGATATTGCCAAGATCACATTCATCTGGACATTTCATATAGTTCTGGCTCTATCACTTGTTTCATAACATATACATGTTGTCCCTCCCAAAATTCTAGGTCACTGGGAAATGTTCTCACTATGCTAGACGGTATTCAGTGCAAAAACAGCCCTAAAACAGAAATTACCTAATACGTAATATTTTCGCAAGTTCCTCTCTATCACTAATTGTGCATGAATTAGCTGAGTAGATCTATTTAGTTTTTATGTGAATCGGTGAAGAACTGACAGAGATATAGGGAATTCTTTGGAAACATCCCAAAACAGAAATTTTCGATCCGCGCCCTCGGTACTGACATCGGCTGTAAACCATTGATGGTTCCAACTGGTCAGTGGTTTAAACCAGCTGGAACCATTAGTGGTTGCAACTGGTTTAAACCATCACGGTTCCAACTGGGTTCAAACTGCACAGTTAGAGGCAAGTTCTATAGGAGGAACAGTCACGGTTTGAACCATTATGGTTCGAACCGGTTTAAACCCAGGGGTCTCGTAGGACACGATGCGGTTTAAACCAGAACCCTGCTACGGTACTAGCACTGGCTACTGGTGCATACAAATCAGAATTGTTGCACAACAAAGGGACATCTGTGGCTAGAGGAATTCAAAATACAGCGACAAATGCACGTGGGCAGGGAGGAGAAAGAAAAATGGCATCCAACAAGCAACACCGTCGGCGTTGAACATGGGCTGGCATAAATCAGTACTCAATAAACCTTCCGAGTTGGATACCTCCGTGGTTTTACAGCTGTGAAAGCGGAGAACATGTTGGGCCGTGGATGGATCACCGAGACTTTGAATTTCGCTGCAAGCGGAGAGAATGTCTCGTAGGTCATCGGCATCCCGTTGGTTCAAGGAATGAATGTCGGACGCGGTTGCAGCCCAGGAAGAGGTAAGCAGGTTTTGAATGCACCTGGATGATCCAAAGGAGAATGGACAGGAAGACAGTGCTATCCAGGCTATAACAGTTCTGCACTTTATCCTCTTGCTCCCAGGATAAGCTGAGATGACCAGATCCCTTGACCAAGTACTTGAGTCAAGTTGACCCTTGAGGATACTAGATAATTAGGTGTGGTCCATGGCCAGCTGGCAGCTGGATAGGTATCGTGTCTGGCTACATGTATGCGACCGTTTCCAAGATTTCTCGCTCTAATTTGAGGGGGAAGAACAGCGGGGGATACTAGACCATGTTGAGACTGGTACCATGACGGTGAAAAGCAGATCTGGAATGATTGCTGCTCGGCTATCCAAGGCATTTCAATCTCCGACCCGCAGACCGAGATGTTTAGACTCTGCCTACGTTAAATGTGAGCCTTGTACCTACCAAATACTTCTCGATGATCACCGGGGGCCTATTAGTACTAGGGTCAGTCAGAGTAAGTTTTAATGTGTTGTTTCTGGAGTCTACCTCTTTATAAAATTAGCGTGTCTGTCTGTCTGAAGCCGTATCTCCATATGGTTAAATTGCGCAGCATGATCAAAGCACAGCAGATTAGCGCCATCCAACAGCATGCACAAATCAATCACTCACTGCGTTCCGTGGCGTTGTCAGCCGCGTTTGAAAGCGTGGGCCGACAACGGCCGATCCGGGGCCGTGAACCTGTGTCGGCATAGGTCTCGAATTGGTTGGCCGTCGTTAACCAATGTCAATCTCTCTTGCCGACGGGGCCGCAGAACACAATGATTATATTCAGCTCTGCTCACATGCCGAGCCGCAGAGTGCTTGGTTGGCTCAATGGTGGAAATCCCGTTTTCTGGAGATCAAATCTTTTGGAATTTATTTACTGCTCTCCTCGGCTTCGCATGCATTTACTAGAGTTACATTCAGATGCATCGTTTACTCCAGCTTTACCACATTTCTGAGTCGGAACATCTCAAAACAGCCTTCTCGGAGTACTGTACAAAAAGTCACAAACAAACAAGGTGAGCAAGTGGGAGCCGGTGCGAAGCGCCGGCGACTGCTTGTTGTTTCTCAAATTATGAAAAAGAATTAAAGTGTGGGAAAAACTAGAAACACCTCAGAAACACCTCTGGGGGAGTTTCTGCAAGTCGTTCCTCCACCAAAATAAATCCGAAGTCGTTTCTCCCCACGTTTATGATCCCAACCAAGTCTCAATTTTTAACCTACAATTTTGCCATATATTTCAGTCCGATGCTTCACCTGGTTGCAAATTGTTTATCCCTTCTCTCGGATTACATTTTTAGCTTTCTCAAGATCAGTCTAGCCCAGAGGACCTTGATTTGATTTCAACTGGTGATTTGGTGGCTACGGAAGAGTTCCCAACAGGCTATGTACTTGTTGTTTCTAGGATCTTTGATATAATCAAGCAGCTCCGAAGTTGATTTGGGTTTGCTATGGTCATACCATTTAAATGCTGTGTCCATTTACACCATGCATCTGTACCCATCAAGCAGTGCATGGGAAGACATCATGGTATCATGGCAAATATAGCTGAGCTCACGATCAATGAACAAGCTTCTCAGATGGAGACCGGAATTTTTTTCCCAGATGTCTCAATACAGCTACTCATTCAATAGTATCATTTGATGTGGTCAAATTTTACACCAGATATGAGGATCACATCTTCTGTGCGGGAGATGAACAGTAGCCAATAAAAGAAACTTCCCATGGGCACACAGGATAAAACATCTATGTCTCTCGAGACCCTTGATCAACCACCAAGATGCCCCCCCAACCCACTGTCACTCAAATTCGACTCAACAACATTACAGAATGTTTGACCATCACTGCAAATACTCTGGAAATTCTTGCCGGCAGCCTGAAGAGCCCTTTCTTGGAAACTATCTCCAACACAACTCATTCTCTGTTGAAAAATATACAGGTACATTACCACTGAATTTGCAACAGCTATGAATCTTAATCAAGCACAACAGACTGTCAGACAAAATAAGAATGACTGTACCCAATTTAACAATTTAACAATGTGATATTCGTCTACGTAGTAAATACTTAGGTACATGTACCTCGACGAACCCAAATGAAAATAAGTGAGTCATGAGCGTAAGGTCGTGATGTCGTGAGCAACTGAAAACCTTCGCGTTCCAAAACCCGGTGGGAAAAAGAAACGACGAGAGGAAAGTGCTGGGAGGAGACGTGGTATAAAAGAGTGTTATGATGTTGTTCCAGCCATACGAGCCGCCATTGTGCGTTGAACGCTGCCGAAGATCCTTCCAGCCAGGCGAATCGAGCTGGTGTGCCAGTCGGATGCCAGGTGAACTGACAGTTTTCTGCGCTTTATAGTCTCGGGGATCAATGCCGGAGTGATCAGGTCATCCGTCCGAGGGACTTGGCCCAAATAATACTGAGACATTTTCAGGGGCCATATAATGGGGTCGTCAACAAATAAGGACTTAGCTGCACGTAAAATGGGCTGCTGGTCCCACAGTGCGATCCCCATTTCTGCCAACTTTCGCTCGGTGCGGGTTGCTACCTCCGCGCCTGCCTCGGTACGCCATCCCTCGAATTTCCGGCAATCGACGAATATATGGTGCATACTCTCGATGGCATTGGAGCAAAGACGACATGTACTCGAGTCCAATTTGGACCGAGCCATTAGTGTCTCAGCGAGAGGAAGTTGGCCAGATCTGGCATAGAGTTGAATGACAGCAGAGTGTGCAGATACGGCGCGGGTATATGGATAGTCGGGAGGAGCATGGGTGTTGTGTACCCATGTTAGCATGCGCATGCGATTCCCGATGGCCATTTTCTGCGCCATTTCTGAGGCGAGAAAATAGTCCACAAAAGAGCGAACGTTAGATTCGATCCATCCGTCCGGGTCACGATGAAACGTGAAATCATCCATAGTGAATGATGGGATAGGAGCGAGGGGAATTAGATCGGGGTAACGCTGGGACTTGGATGCATAATGGTCAGCTTCTCGATTCAGTTGCGACTCGATGGACAACTCAGCAGAATGTCCACGCGTATAGGTTATGACCGCACGCCTTTCCCGCATAAGTTGTAATATCCAGCGGTATAATGATCGACCGTTCATCCCGCGTAAACGTGTATCCTCGGCAATTCCGCAACGGATGTCGTCGAGGAGGTCTACTGAGTTTTGATGGTCTGAGTAGAGGTGCGGCATGCGATGTTGGTTGGCCGTATCATCGCAGAGAACGAGCCCTAAAACATGACCCATCAGTTCTCCGTGAAGAATGGAAAGATTTCGATCTCGCAGTTGAAATACGAGAGTTGCTGGGCCAGTGACGGCGGCCGTGACTGTGCGATGCTCTCCCAGACTCGCCGAAGCTGGAATCATTGATCCATCAGAGCCCCAGAGCTGCTGCTCCTTCGACGTCGACGATGGCTCCAGCCCACAGATTGGAACGAGCGCACGAATTCGTTCCTCAGCCCAATGTCTGCGGTCTGCACGAGAGATCATCAGATCCAATGGGCCACTGAATAGCCACCGAGTGTCAATCAATTTCAAGGTGTCCACCGTTCGCTTCCAGTTTGCGATCTGAGCTGGCGTCCAGTGGCCTTTCGGTCTGCGCTCGGGATTCACGATGAACATCAAAGCTCCCGCAGTGTCGGTGGTCCAGTCGCCTACGTCGGAAAGACTCCGGATCCCCTTTCCACGGAGAGTTCGCAGTGTGTTCCCATCTGTTTTATTAGGTCTGTTGGGAAAATGGTGATTACAAAGCGCCAGAATGTGTGATATCGAAGTTTCACCGCGCAATAGATCGTTGTGATCGGTGACCCTTAACGATAGTGGCGGTTCCATCCCGGACAAAACTCCATGTGCCGTTATCCAAGCTGCGGGGATTTTCTTGTAGTAATGAGTGTACGACCGCCTGAGACCTTCTCCATCCAGTGGATAGATACAACTGCTGCTGTGCAGATTACAGGTCCATTCTGCGAGCGTGATTCTTGCCATAGCACGATACGCAGCTATGTGGTGATTCAGGTCGCGAGCGATTCCATCCACTACAATTCCTGCATTTATCCGCGCTAGCGACGGGAACCCAAATCCGTGCAAAGAAACCGGCAGCGTCAGAATTTTTGAGCTCGGGTTGAATGGCATACCCAGAATTGCGTGTATTTTTGTAGATATACGTGCATCGAGAGCTTCCGCGTCGACCTGCTTAATTGGTTGGAGCGAGAGTAACGCCCGGCATCTCGATATTATGTTCTGGGCTACCATTTTCCGAAGAAGAGTGACCGGCAATCTCCCCGTTAGTCTGGGGAAAGCGAATGCGTCCACAATATCTTTTAACTCTGAAAATCGCACACCTGGATCATCGACCTTCGCATTGAGGAAATCCAAGCCGGTCCGAATGACGGGAACCTCGTATTGCTTGACCGTCCATGGATCGACGCCAGGGTCAATTGACACGGAAGGGAATGAGAGCCTTTCGGGTCGCGTGGGGCCCCTGTCGCCGAGAACATAGGCGTAAGTTTTTCTCCACTGTGTCAGCCAACCGTATGCGAACTGAAATCTCTCCATGTGAAGACAGAAAGTCTGGGCAGCATGAAGAGACTTAGCGAAGATGAACGAATCATCAGTGGCCTCCACCATGGTTACGAGGACTTTATAGGAGTCATTCGGTAGGTGCGGATCGGCATTCAAAGTGTTTGTTGTGGCGATCAGCAAGCTGTCCGAGCTCTGCGCGGCGATGTCGTCGAGGTAACGGTGGCCCAGACTCGTGGTATAAATGGCTTTCAACGGTGACGCAGGTCCTCCTTGTTTCGTGACACCGCTGACAACGATTGGAGATGTCGGGCCATAGAAAGTCCTGATTCGGCACTGAGTTTCGGACTGGGCCGCACGATCGAGATCGATGATTGACTGAGGGAGTCCATACGCGAGCACCGCGTCGTAAAAGCCTTGCGGAGACAAATAATCGAAACCTTTCATTTGATCTCTTTTCAACGCGTAAACAGTCTCCTTGTGACGCTCTGACCAGGTTTGAACGCCGGCGAGGAAGCTCATGAGGTCGCGGGTCTGAACTCCTTGCTGGACAGCGACTTGAGTCTCAGGGACTATTCCCATCTTCGACGAGTACGCTGTCAAACGGGTTGTCAGCCATGAAACCGGTGAGTTTGCCAGGAAGTTGGACAGGAAAAGACCTCTCCAATTGGAGAGATCCGTGAGTAATCCTCGCTTGTGGAACATTGTTATCCACATATCCTTCAGATCGCCAGGGAAGCGCGAGTTCATGACAATATAATTGTGAAGATCAACAACCAGCGCAAGAGCGAAATCAGAGAGTGCTTTAATGCACCACTTCTCCCACTGATCCGGGCCAGGTGAGGGTTTCTGATTCCCTCGGCGTAGGAGGGCACGAAATTCCGCAACAGACGCGGGTTTCGGCCACTCGAACGGATCCGCAGTCACACGCTGTTTGACTTGGATAACGGATGGAGTCGTGAGCCATGGTTTCGGCGTATTCACCGGAGGCAGCCTTCCGTAGAGTTTCGAGAAATATTCTCGAGTCTCTTCCATAACCGCATCCGGTTCAGAAAGGATTTTTCCGGATCCGTCAACGGCACAGATGGAACGGGGCAGCGAAACAAAGCCGCCAATGGCCGCCAGTTTCTTTGTGGACCCGCCACGAAGAGCTGCAATCATCCGATTTCGATCCTGCAGTTTTGCGCGAGCATAAATCTCTGCCATGGTCTCTGCATACAGATCTTTGTACAGCTGTCGACGCGCAGCGACGAGGTATTGATGAAGGGAAAGAGAGGAAGAAAGAGAGGAAAGGGAAAACTCAGCAGCGTATCGGTTGAAAGTTTTCCTTGACTTGAATGACATTGGCGCAGAGAAGTCGCTCTTGACATGACGTACTGCGCCGCCAAGGTTGCGAATCAGAGATACGATTGCTTGAATTTTGGGAGAAGTAACGGAGTGATTTTTCTTGAAGCGAGCTGTCCGGCCAAAGATGCTCTCGGCCGACGGTATTAGGATGTCCGTTAGAGCCTTATATCTTCTGGTGAACGAGTCATCATCAATGACCGGCGAGAGATGGATACCCTCAGCTTTGATACGCCTTTCAACCAGGTCTCTGAACGTGCCAAAGCGGTGCTTTTCAGATTTAGGAGGGTATTTAATTCGCGGTTGATTGAAGACTTGGGGAATCTCGGGGAAATTCGTATAAGACCCGCAAGCTGCTGGTGGTGAATATACGAGTTTCCCAACCACTGCGCGATGGTCTGTTGAGGGCACGAAATCAGTGTATCTGTCAGCAACACCAATCTCGGAATCCACAAGGCGTGATTTCGACGAGACAATCCGGTCAATTATGTTTCCTCCTCCATTCGCTCCCCTGGCTCGACTTGTCCAGCAAGTTCGCCTGTCCCGACTTCTGACATCGGACCAAAGGTCGTGAGCCTGTGCATCTGCCAAAAATTTGATAAATTGGGCCCGCGCATCACTTTTGTCAGCTGCACGCTCCATAGCGACCACAGTAGCATTAACATCCCCAGCCATTGTCCAGGATGTGGTCGTGTTCTGGCAGAAAGCAGTGACATCTGCCCAGAATTCCCGGGCGAAAGGATCAATATTATTGATTCCCGGATCCCACGGCGCGTAAATCCCCATTATCCGGTGGACGAAGCCCAAACCGGAGTCGGTGGGCAAAATAATGTCAATTGCAAGCAGCCTGCCCCTCAGAGAGGGGTTGGTCACGGCTACACGCTGGGATATTTGGATATCCTTCCTAATCCCCACAGCGACGCCCCATTTATGGGATTTGCCGCCCATTTGAGGGACCGCCTCCTCCTCGAAAATATTGTACTCAAACGAAGGAAGTTTGGAACTCAGCTTCTCATTAGTTTTTGTCTCCGTTATCACGAACGCGTGGGGGTTCCGAAATGATATCACAGAATTGACATGACTGATCTTCCCTGGACCACCGATGCCGTTCATATTGAGTGCGTACATGGAGAATGGCGAGTTGGCAGCCGATACCACATTTGCAAGCGAACAGATGACCAGAAATAGCAGCAAAAAAGGACCATATTTCGTGTCTAAAGGAAGAACAGAATTTTTGCGACTCGCTAGCGCACGCTTTTTACATCTCGGCACATCTTTAACTTCCGCAAAGCTCAGAACACCATGAAAAACCCGCGAGGGAGAGACACGTGAGATGACCCGGGTTGTCGTGGATCGCGTCACGGATTTCTTCAAGGAATCGACTTCGCGAGTCGCGATTAGCGTTCTGAAGGGGTGATAGGCTCGGGAACTCACTGATTCCATCATATTGGACTCGGTCGGAGGCTCCTCGTCGGGCCTATGGCGGGCTCTCTTGTTGGGAACATCAATCTGAACCTCGTCGCGTACGTTCTGCGAACCAGACGGGACAGATGGGCTGTGTATGCCGGGGGGAACAATGGGGACCGGCATCACTCTGCCAATGGATCCACCGAGAAGCGCGACAGGTCGGCCCGCACTCGCATTTAAGCTCTGCGTCAGTTTAGCCGCCTGAATCTTGAGCTTTGCTAACTCAGCTTTGGCCTCCTCCTTTTCAGAATCGTCACCAAACCGGAGCGTCGTGCGCCACTGCAAGATGACCATTTCGCACTGAGCGAGCTGGCTGCGTGCGGTGTTTTCGGTAGCCATCGCAAGGAAGGCAGATGCCTGATTCGACACGCGAGTCGACATATGTTCGATCTCCGTATGAAGAGTCGTTACAGAATTAGTGAGAGCGGCCACCGATAGTTGGGTTGCCGCGTGCTGCGCCCGTGTCTCCCGTCTGATCTCCGCGATCTCAGCCTGAAGACTCTTTAAACTCTCGTTCATTGAGTCGGCGCCGGCTTTGAAAGTCTCGGTGACCGTTTTGGGGCGGTAAAGACCCTCGTTATTGAATGCCAACAGGAGCTGGGGACGGTGAATAGAAGGAATTTTGGGTTTAAAGAAAGCGTCGAAGGCATCACCGGTAGCGAGAAGACGAGAGGTGGCGTTCCAATCGGACATCCATACCACTAGACAATCAGCCTCGTTCTCGGGGACGCGCGCATCCACGAGACAGGAAGAATTGTCAATGGGATCCCGAATCTGCTTCGAGATCCAGCGACAGATGCTAGACTGGGCACCTTCGCCTTCCGCTATGCCGGATATAACAATTTCGAAGGCGTGAAGACATTCAATTTGGCGGCAGCGTGTGACAGTGATGGAGTTAGGCGACACGGCAGGGACAGAGATGTAGCCGTCCGAGATGAGGGAGTCGACATGGGCGTGGTTGGCGAGAGTGAGGTAGGAGCCAGTAGATACTGTGGAGTAGGAGTCGGTGATAATCATACCCTGCGCCGTCAGCGCGGCCTTCACTTTCTCGAGCGTCGTGCAAGGGGTTTTGTCATCTCTGGCCTTTTTGAAAGCGGCATCAGGGAATCTCACCGTCATTCGCTTATCACGTCCGTCCGACATCGGCTGCCATGCAACATCCCACTCTGGTTTTTCCTTCTCCAACGTCTCTTTCCATATCTCCAGCAAGTCGAAGCGCGGGGTGGGATCGGGGTCTGCGGGGTCGTTCAAGACACGCATGTAGCAACTCGAAGAGAGTTTGTAGGCAGAAAATTGGTGGACTGTCACCGCTGGGAGATTGGCGAAGGTGTCCGTCAGTCGGGTGACCTCGGCTCTGACAAGAGCGACAGCGCTTGAGGCGGTAACGGGAGAGCCTGAGACAAGGGCGCTGCGGATGATGAGGGAGTTTCCAAGGACGGGGCCGACAGTCTCGAAGCCATCGTCTTCCTCGCCGACAGGAGCTGTCCATCGCGTTGACTTCCTGGGAGAGAAGGGAGGCTTCTTGGGAGAAACGTCCATGATCCGCGATCACAGCGAGAAGAAGTATGCGAAAAGATGTCCGTATCGATATGCGGATGAAAAATTTTCTAGAGGAGATATTCTGAGAGGTGCTGACTTTGCGAAGCCAGAGGTAGGGTTTTTAGAGCTCGCAGAGCAAAGGCGGATGAGCAATGGGCAGGGGCGCGGGGCGGTGATGGTGGTTGTTGTTGTTGTTGTTGTTGTTTATTGGAGCAAACTTACGAGTTGCTGAATGCAATTCTGATGGTTCATATCAATTCCGACACTGGAGCGGAATTGCCACCAAGTGTGCTGACTCACATTGGAAAGTTCACAGAGTATGTTGCTTCACTCAGGAAAGAAAACCTCCCATCATCTTGACAACTGTTGTCAGGACCCTCCACAAAATCCACACCTTTGTTGAAGCTCAACAGAAGGGTAGCACACTCAAGAATTTCTTTCATCAAGGCGAGATGAGTACACTGCTCAAGGATTGCAAGGCCGGATTGCAACAAGGACTTGAGATTTTTCAGGCATGTCATCTGTTTGTTCAGTAATTCAACCACTCAATTAAGAATGTGATATGTAGGTCTCAATGGTCAATCATATGAAGGACATTACACAGATGCAAGAAGATGCAGAAAAGCGAAACACAGAAGTGCTTGCCATGATTGAAGCACTGTCGGACACAGCTAGTTCAGATAGATCATCCTCTGTAAGGAAATTCTACTCTACTGAGAATCAGATCATGAATGTTGCACAGATCAGTGGCCTTTATTCAGGCTCTCATAACAGGTCAGTTTCCGATGAGCTCTCCATTCTAACCTTTGTATCTGACATATATTCAAGCTCCAACTCGATCTCCATGCTACCATCGGAGCCCAAGATATTCCATGGACGAGACTCAGAGCTTTCAGACATTCTTCACCTTTTCGGTCAAGGAACACCCAGGATTGCCATTTTGGGTGCAGGGGGAATGGGAAAGACCAGTCTTGCGAGAGCTATCATCCATTGTACAGAAATTACTGAGAGATATAATCAGCATCGGTTCTTTGTTGCTTGTGATTCAGCAGCAACCCAAGTGGAACTTGCTGCTCTCATAGGAGCCCATGTTGGACTAAAGCCAGGAAAAGACCTTACACACCCAGTCATCCAATACTTCTCCAGCAGCTCAGACAGTCTCCTGATTCTGGATAATCTTGAAACATTGTGGGAGCCAGCAGAGTCTCGAGGTAAAATAGAGGAATTTCTGTCACTTCTTACAAGTGTGGATCATCTTGCATTGGTGGTAGGTCTCAAGCATTTTTCACCTGTGCTTTGAACTTATGATGCTCAGATCACAATGCGAGGAGCAGAAAGACCTGCTAAAGTGGCATGGACCCATCCATTTCTGCCAACTCTGAAGCCCTTGAAACAAGCTGCGGCTCGACAAACATTCATAGATATTGCAGACAACAGACATGATCCAGAACAGGTTGACAAAGTCCTCTCCCTGACAGACAATATGCCCCTCGCAATCAGTCTCATAGCTCATTTGGTTGACTCTGAGGGTTGCTCCCATGTATTGTCCTGCTGGGAGGAGGAGAAAACATCCTTGATCTCAGATGGATATGACAGAACATCCAACTTGGACTTGTCAATTTCACTATCCTTGTCAAGTCCTAGACTCAATCCCCATTCAAAGGATCTCTTGAGTCTCCTGTCAATGCTCCCTGATGGTCTTTCAGATGTTGAGCTGGTCCAGAGCAAGCTCCCAATTGATAATATCTTGAGTTGCAAAGCAACATTGGTTGGTACCACCTTAGCCTACAGTGATGAACACAAGCAGCTAAAAGCATTGGTACCCATCAGAGAGTATATGCAGAAGATCAAGCCGCCTGGTGATCGACTCATTCGACCTCTTCTCAAACATTTCCAAGAATTACTTGCCTTTTATGTGGAATACGCAGGAAATCAATTAGGTTCTAGCACTGTTGTTCGAATATCATCAAACTTCTCAAACATACAAAATGTCCTTCGGAATGGGTTGCAACAGGGTCATCCAGACCTAGTGAATAGCATTTACTGCACATGCAATCTGAATAGATTTAGCCGAGCCATGGGGCAAGGAGCTATTCCTTTGATCCAACAGATTCACACTGTCCTTCCACACCCATGTGACCATCGTCTCGAGGCATACCTCAATATTGAGTGGCTCAGCTCATGGGTGCTTTATTCAATTTCCAATCCAGAGACATTGGCTTCCGAGGCCCTGGAACACTTCAAGGAGTTTGATGACATAGATCTTAAGTGTATGCTCTCTGATGATTGGTGATCTGTTGAGACTAATCTGAGTTCACACAGCCAGATTCTATAGTGTCTTGTCAACCTATTATTCGATAAAGGGTGATATATCCTCTTCCAAGAAGTTTTGTGGGCCTGCTATATCCTTAGCAATTTCAACTGGAAACACCAAAATGCATTCCCAAGGATTGTACCAACTTGCATGGGTTGAATGGACCTTCGGTGATTACTCTGCAGCTCAAGTGCATGCAAATGAGGCCCAGAGACTGGCCATGATTTCTGCAGATGTATACAAGGAAGCACAGGCACTCAAGATTGAGGCTATTTGCTGCATTACATTGGGGAACTACCCAAAAGCTACGTCTCTCTGCATTAGGGCAAGAGAGCTCTTAGGTCTTTGTGGCATGTCCCATGGAAGTTTAGACCATAATATCATGAAAGGTCAAGCAGAAGTCCACAGGCTTAAATCAGAATATGTTGAGGCTCACAGTATCCATATTAACATTCTTGAAGCAGCCTCTATACAGGATCCCTACCACTATGGTTTTGCTTTACTTAATGTTGCTGAAATTGATGTGTTGATTGGTGCTTCAAAGAATGATGTGCAGAGAAATTGTGACAGAGCCAGAAAAATGTTAGACACTCTGGGCTATGTTGAAGGAGTGACAATGTGTGATGTTATTCTTGCAGATCTCCACCTGAGGGAGGGAAATTCATTGGCAGCAAAGACAATCCTTGCAAGGTGTTTCAAAGTGACTCTGGAATACTCCGAAATGCAAACTTATTGTCTGGAGCGGCTTGGTAATGCCAGTTGCTGGGGTGGTTTGGATGGGATGTCAAGCTGGACAACTATTTTTCTTGTGCATTCTCTCAAAAGAAAAGAGAAGGTCGGAATCTACAAGGCTCTCCAATTCCTTGGAGACCTCTTCCTTTCCCAAAAAGATGAGCATACAGCCATCAGCTTGTTCACAGTTGCTCTAGAGGGATTCACTGAGATGGATGTGCATCGCAGCAGAGCTGAATGCATGCTCCGACTCGGAGACATTTCTATGGGACATGGCGACCTGCCCAAGGCAGTGGAGCTCTGGGATGGGGCGAGACCCTTGTTTGAACGCTCTTCACAGGCCAAACAAGTTCAGGGTATTGATGAAAGGGTTGCCAATATCAGCAAAGATGTGCTGGAGCAACACAGAAACAACTTGGCTCGTCTTGCAGAGCTCAATGCACTGGCTGGGACTGTGGAGGAATTGGAGGATGATCTGTCTGACATTGAAGACCTGGACAAGATGGACATTGGTGATGAGAATGAGCTTGGTTTGATTGTGGCCTGAGGCTTCCAGGAATTTTTTCTACATTGTTATTTATGGTTACTGATTTGCTACAGGTGTCCCTGTGGTTTGGTTTGAAATGAATGAGCATATTTATTTAATAAAAGGCTTGGGTGTAATTTCATCTTGAGAGGATAAGGTTCAGCATGGTCAGGCAAGAAACACAGGAGGTCGAGTCGAGCTAGATTGAAGTGTTTTTTCCACAATGCAACCAAAAAAAAAAAAGAGCAGAATATATTCCCCATATCCATTGTGTTTTTTGGGAGGTTCAAATTGTGCTTCTTCTTGCAAACTTCGGTAAACTCATCCTTCTAATTGAAGCGAGCTGATCACCAAGATCCCAGGTGTTCCTTAATTTTACTCCTTTCTATTGGTGCAGTTACAAAGCATGTAATTGTGAGTGAAAGAGATGGAATCGAGGTCGAACTTTTGTTGGAGATTTTGATCCTCTGGCTATTCACTCTTACTGGAATGAGACAGAAAGAATAAATAAAAACCCAACTGCGCTGTTCCCCTGGGAGGCTGAGGGGACTTCCTGCCCAGAGAGAAAAAAGCAAGCTGAATAGTTGAGATGGAATTTATGTAGGTTGAATTCTCGTTGGAGATTGATCTGTGTCCCTCACTCCTGTCGTCACTGGTAATTCATCCTCACTCACTGATCACCATGCTTTGAAAATACCCACACTGATCCATTGCAGGACTGAGGATAGAATAAATAAACGAAAAGCACATTATACAGTAAAACCCACAAAGTTCCCCCACAATCAACAGGGGCTTCATTTTTGTTTTCAGATATCATTTATTTTGGAGTGCATGTCCAGTAGATTTGGCATTGAACCCGAAGAACTTGTTCTGTGGATTTTTAGATATGACTTTTCAGATGGTCGAGACCAAAACCTATGCAAGTCCAACCTTGAAAGACAGTCCGAGGCTCAAACTCAGGAACAGTGACCACCTCCACATTGTTTTGTGGACCACTGCCAACAAATTCCGAGGGGGGGTTCAAATCCCGCCTATTTTGCCGTTCATTGTGAATGACCACCTCATTGCATACCAGATGAGTGGCCGGTCCATGGGCTTTCTGCCTCTCAGCAATGCGTATCAGAGGAATGAACACAAAATACCGGGATTAGAAGGGGAAGGAAAAAATGGCATCCTATTGAAATGCACACACCGCTGGTGGGACTCGAACCCACATTCCCTCATTCGACTTTCTTTGCATATTGACCAATACATACGACATATGAGATGACTGTCCATTAGTCCACAGAGGCTTATGGATTGGTATTTAGGTATGGCTGAAATTAGATGTTCACCATGAAGGCTTCTTGAGCCCAGTGTTGTTCATGGTGCAATGTGAGATATACATGGAATTCAATATTGCCAGAGATTTTCTTCATCTATGAAAAAGAAAAACTGAGTCTGCCCCAAATATTTCCCGCAGGGGGATCGAACCCCTTCCTCCTTGCTACAAAGTATTTGCATTTGGCTTGCAGAATAATGATAAAGGTTGAACGAGGCAATCACCGTGAACCACAGATGCTTATTATGATTTCAGCATTTGCGAATTATGTCTGGCCGCAAAACATAGGAAAATTCGGAGAAATGCGGGTAGAGGGATTCAAACCCCTGTCAAGGTGACCAGGTTTTTCAGTCCGTAGGCTTCATGGATCTTGGTAGCACATTTATTTTAAAAAAGAATACCGAAAAAAATTCACATTCTTCAATTTCTCCATGCCTCTGGCGGAATTCAAACCCACATTTCCTCATTGCAGTTTTTGTGCACTACATACACAATACATATGAGGTGACTTGCCGGGAGTCCACAGAGGCTTGGTCTTACATGGTAGGATCCCAGTGTGCTGTTTGGATGAATTAGATGGAAGCCAAGGAGTCACGGTGCCAACTGAATGATTTTCTGGAGCAAAAATTGCCGACTCGAGCCTGAACCCGTAACAGGTGTCTTTTAATCAACTTTTAATTCGAAGATTGTAGCGTTGAATTCTTGGCAACCCGTGCAGCGTATTGATGTATTTTTTTCGAAACTAAAAACAAGAAGAAAACCTGGTCAAAGCCTCTACGGGGATTCGAACCCATCAGAATCCATCCCCTCATAGCGGCATTAATCTTGCATGCACGACTCGGAGACGACTTTGCACTGGTCCACAGAGACTTAGGCTTCCATTAACCGGCAGCAAAGACGAAGTGATTGAACGATTGAGAGCGACTCAAATTGAATGGTCTGTGCGTACGGGTTGATCGGACCGGACCTCGCCATCATCATAATCTCGTCATCAACCACCAATTTCAAACTTGATTCGACTCCCAGCTCAGCTGCGTGAAGAACACCTGAATCCATCTTCTGGGCCTCCCAGGATCTCCTTCCCCTTGCAACCAACTAGTGTCCAAGTCTCCCAGCAGCTGGTCTCGATGATTCGTGAACGCAAGGCCTCTTTTATTCTGCGCAAGAGAGCGAGATAGTACTGCTACAACAGCCGGCTCGACTCGATGTGCACAGTCGCAAGACGCTTCCATACCTGCACAGCCTATCCCGTCCCGCGTGCAGGTGCCTGAAGTGCATAAGGTGTATGTCTTTCCACTGCAACTGCGCGCATCCATGCTAAACTCATCGCACTAGCGTGCCCACTGCTGAGACACCGCGCCCATACTGCCCTGTGCCATCCCAACTACACGCCGCGTCCGCGCGTTCGCTCCCACCCACCAACCTCGTACCCCACCGAGTACATTTGTCTGCTGGCGGTCCAAGAACTGTTCTCACGCGACTCGCAGTCTACGCGGCAAGCGGGACTAGCCATCTTTCACCCCAGCATGCATTCTCCGGCCCCGGCACTCACTGCCCTTCCTGCGCACGTCCGCATCATGACTCATCTACCACAAGGTCCGCTCCAGCTGCGGCTTGATGTATGTCTGTTCCCCAAGTATCGACCATGTAACATTCTGATTCAATGCTATAGGTACTAATGCCAGCTCTAATGCCCTTCTGTGCGAACACCGCATGCGAGAATGGGGAAACAATGCTCAGGAATCAGGATGGGCGCACGCGCACGTCTCGCACTCGGCCATGACAACGCGATCGGCGACGCGCTGTTACCGCTTGCACACACTCTCCGCCAGCCAGCCTCTGCGGCCTCTCTTCCAAACTGGGTGCTAGGATCGTGTTCGGCAGACTAGAGATGGACGGATCGCGGTCGCGCCTACCTGCACTAGCGCAGAAGATGTAGGAATCGGTCCTCCGTATCCCGATACTCCGACGGCGAGCAGGCGACGAGCGGCGTCGAGGGAAGGAACACGGTATCCCGAGCCCTATGTTCACAGGTGCAAGTCTTGCGGCAGTGCGCCTCTTCCTCCTCATCTTGTGCAACAGACAGAAACCGCTTGACTACGAACCGCGATGCTTCCCAATATCCGCGCAGAAATCTACCCTTCCCCGACCGACATCCGCCAACTTTCCCGAGCTGGACATTCACTATACAGTGTACGCCGTGCCTCATCCTCGATGGATTACCTGCTGATCTTTGCTCTCGAGCTCCGGGTCGAGGCCCTCGCTACCCTCGAGCTCGCCTCGATCAAGGTCCGCCGTAAGTCTGGCGCCCAGAGGTATGCGAAGGCGTCGCCGTACGCCTCGAGCGGGAGCGCGCGCCAGGTACGCTCCGCACGCTGGAACGACATGCGTGTGGATGGTGATACGCAAAGAATAGTGGTTACGATCTCTGTACTGAATATCAGCGATGAATCCGATGAGGATGTGGTCTGGGTCCGCGTACATCTGTGTAATCTGCGGACACCACCGCCCCGCACTTCCCTCGAGGTTGCAGCTTGGGCCCCCGCGGTTCGGTTGGAGAACGCGAACGCGTCGTCCCCCTCCCCCTCCCCGTTGCTGCGCCGACGCTCTGAGTCTCCTCGCACCGCTGGAGGTCCGGATGATGGGGATGCGTAAAACGAAGGCTCCCGATGTCTGTCTGTGGTGAGGATCAGCGATGAATTCAACGAGGGTGTGGGGTGCGTACGCATACATCTAGTCTGTATAATCTCAATTTTCACCCAACTCGAGTGCGCTGAGATCGAGGTCGTGGGGTCGTGGAGCTACCCTCAAGTGCACAGCCGGGCCCACGGTCGGTGAACATGTTAACCCCTTCCCTGTTGCTGTGCATGTACAAGCGCGGTCCGCACACTGGATCCCGGAGGACGACGACGGTGAAACATATGCTCCAGACTTCCGTAGTCAGGATCGGAAAGTAATCCTGTAGCTGTAATGCTGAGCGGTACCCGTCTTGTGTGCGTGCATCGGACGGAAGTGGCCTCCTCTCGGGTCTTATCTCACACCGACCGATGCACGTCGATCCATGGACTCCGAGACTGCCAGCGCCGTCCTTTTCACCTCGCACACGCCAAGCCCGTGCCCCAGCTACGTACCGCAGTCCCCGCCTGACCAGCGCAAGCCGCTCGGCCGCCAACGAGAGGAGGCGACAGTGAAGTCGACCATGAAGATGAGAGCGCTCCCATTGTCTACTGGGTTGGTCGGATCCGAGACCCGTTGCCGCGCTGGTCATCGGGCGCGGCAGCAGGAGCCTCGTGCGCACGGTTGCCAGTGTATATCTTGGCGAGAACGCTTCGAATTGTGCCGCACGCACATGGATCTCGGGGGATGCACCTCCCCTCGATGCATGACGAGCGCTCGTGTGTTTGTGCTCGTCGTCGGCGCGCGCCCGAAACCACCCCTTCCTCGCCGTCGCTCAATTGTTCCTCATCCGTGCCCTGCTCGTATCCTCGTCCACGCCTTCCCGACCTCGGCTCCTCCCACTAGCGCGCAGATCCGCCCGGCGGCGATATGTAGGGTTACTGCTGCACACTAGACCCCTCATGCACCCGCTATCCGGACGTCCTGGAAGACGCCACCTCACAACCCCGTACCCGTACATTTACCTGCAGACGTCGATCCACTGCTGCGTGTACCCTCGTGTACCATACCACCTATCAAGTCGATCTGGGTACGACCTTTTGTCGAGTGGATCCGGGCAATTGTTCGCCGCCGCGCATGCACCGTATGCTGTCCTCACGCATGCCAACTCTTGGCCTGGCGGGTCCTTGCTGGCGCTGCATATCATAATCCTATTCAACTTACTGCTCATGCGTGGGTAGGATATGGAGCCTCAGCATGAGTTCATATTCCCCCTCTCCCCCTCACCATGCTCCTATGCTCGGAGGGGGAAGATCCTCGCGGTGAATGAGCTGCTCCTGGGCCGGAACGTTCGCGCTGCGGAGGTGCGCAATAAGCTGGAGCAGCGCATAGAATGGAAGGGGTACGAGCGGGTGGCGCGGGTGTAGGTGGGCAGCGGATGCGCATGGCGCGGGCACGCGATGGTTGGACGCAGAGCGGGGGCGGGCGTGGGGGTGCTCATGAGCACTGAGGACTAAGTACACACTCCTTGCCTGCCTTCCAGGCTTTTTGTTTTTGTTTTTGTTATTCAATTTCTTCCTCCGTGCTTCATTCGTATATATTCACTTCCTCTCGTTCCTTACCTTACTTGATCTCTACTACATCTTCCTTGTATCGTCCCCTTCTTCGTGTATATAGAATATATATAGGACTGGAGCAGCGCCACACTCATGTTAGCCTCCTTCCCACCAAAAGTGGATACTGACAATGCAGTGAGCTTGCGTACACTTGCCGCGTCCTGGCACCGGCCTTTCTCGCTCCTAGAGCAGGAGTCTTGGTGTATTAACTGTATTAATTCTCACTGGACAATACTCTTGGCCAGTAATTTCTACAATAAATCCTGCTCTCCTATTCTGTCAAATTATATGGCCACCCTCGCTTAATCCCACCAACCCTGCACATCTGTCGCCCATTGTCCTCGTGTGGATGCTTTCTTGGGATAGCTGACCTGTCCAGTAATTTTATCCACATCATGCTGCACGTACGCACATTGTGTCGTAATTTTCATTCTCGACAAGCTGTTCTTGCCACCGCCGTTCACAAGCGGTCTTTTCAACGAGTTGGTCTTCCAGAACGCAACCTCGGGGCTGATCTGCCCTCGTGTTTCTGCGCAGCTGTATATGTTTAGTCAGGCAGTTTTTGCCGTGTATCAAATTAACACAATTCTTGCAGGAATTTCCTTTGTAGGGGAGCGGTGAGGGATGTATCCAGACCTATATCCCGGACATTCCAGGATATATATCACTATCCAGTACATTCCAACAGTCATTTACCGCGTTAAAACGCGTCAAAGCAGCCTAATAACGCGCCATTCTTGCAGATTCCATTATGTCCGACTCCGGGTCCGGTCCTGCTCGGCCACTCAGATTTATTTCATTTTTTGATGTCTCCATCTTCTGTAACTCGCAAACGACAGCAATTGAACAGCATATTGGCGTCTCCCATACCCGCAACACCAACCCGACCCCGGCATACTATATCTGTTCTGCCGCACTCACCGTATAGATTTAATTCAAACAACGAGGTTGTGGATAATCCACTGCCTATCCTTCCTTCTTTCATCGCCGGCGTTCCCCTAGAGACCTCGTCCGTGCCTGTTGCAGATGATTCTGGTATGAAACGATCTCTTGAGGACTTGGAAACGAGGTCTCATGTAATTCGGCAGAAAATTGCTGCTGAGGCATATACAAACTGATGGAAGGAGCTCCTGTCAATGCGAATTTCCTGGAGCAGGAAAATAGATTGTGGGAGTTGATTGGGCTAGCACACATCCTTCCTCCCTGCAACAGTAAAACAAGACTAGAGGAAAGAATATGGCGTGAGATTGATAGGTGTAGGGCTGAAAAGGAGCTCCACTGGAATCTACAAAGAATGAATTTGGATATGGATCAAGTTGTTGTGAACAATGGTGAGTAGATTCATGACTCAACAAACTCAGCCTAACTATATATCTCATGTTATAGCGGTCAACTTTGTTCCAATTTCGAAACACAAACCTAGTGTTTTGGTCTCACTAGTCATCACAGCCATGATGACAGAGCTCTATTACATCCCACGTAATGGAGGCTCTGTTCTACTGGCTGGCCTCCGTGACATGCTCAAGTCTGTTCCTGGCCAGCAACAATATATCCAAAACTTACCAAAAGATCCTCGCACTGTTTTCACTCAACTGCGTCTAGATCCTATAACAGAGACATATGTGTGTTGTCCTAAATGTTGGGCGTTAACACCATATTGCCCTAAGGATAACCCACCAACATCATCTAATCCTAACCCGGGTGTATCATGTTGCCAAGATCGGTTACCAGATGATGAGATTTGTGGGGAAGAGCTATGGACCAAGGAAAAGATTCGCAGCAGGATTCATTTCACCCCATGTCTCACTTATGTTCACCAACTTGTGAAGAACTGGTTGGGTCGACTGCTGTCACGTCCTGGAATTGAGGATATTCTGGATGAATATCCAGATATAGCCTCTCACAGCCAAGAAGGAATTATGACTGATATCTGGAGTTCTCCTGCAATCCAGGACCTGAAGGGACCAGATGGAAAACCCTTTCTCGACAGGCCAAAAGGGGAGGGCCGGTTTCTTTTTAGCTTTGCTGTTGATGGATTCAATCCTTTTCACAACAAAGAGGCAAAGCAAGTTGTCACCTCAACCGGTTTCTTCCTTGTCCTTCTCAACTTTCCCCTGCATTTCCGGTACCTGTTTGAGAATATGTGTCTCCTTGGAACTGCTCCCACTCCAAACAGTCCCACACCAGGACGTATCAACCCATTTATGGATTTGATTGTGCGAGATTTTCTTGAACTTTGGGCACCTGGTGTGTTTTTCACCAGAACACACAAGTACCGACAAGGCCGACATGCCAAAGCCATGTTGATCCCTCTTAGTGCAGATATGCTTGCAGCCCGTGCAACAGCCGGATTCACTTCCCATAACTCCACCTACTTTTGCATTGGCTGCCATATTGACATGGCACACATTGAAGAATTTGATCCTACCAAGTGGCCAGCTCGCAATCATGCTCAGCATCTGGAACATGCATATGCCTGGAAAAATGCCACCACCCAAGCCGAGCAGGCAAGATTAGCCAAAGAGAATGGGATCAGATTTACCCCACTCCTTAAGCTTCCATACTGGAAAGCTGTTCAATATGTTCTAGTGGAGGCCATGCATGCTCTTGATCTCCGGATGACAGACCATCATATTCGAAATCTGTTGCAGATTGATTTGAAAAGAGATGGTGGAGATGGTTCAGAACCAAGGGTATCAAGACCTCCTAGACCCAGTGTTCAGCGCACAAAAAAGGTTCTAGAACTGTTTATAGAACACAGAGATGACCCAGACATAGTAGATCAAATCCTTGCAAGTCAATGGGCCACATTTGCACCTCTATGGCATATCTGCAATGATCGTGACCTCAGAATATCTGGGACCAGAAGAGACTGGTTTATATTGCGAATCAAGAAATGGGTGAGGGTACTACCTCCCTAGATTGGATACATGGACTGACTCTGCCTTGATGAAGATAGATGAAAATGAGATCACAGAAGATGAACTCTTGTCACTTCCAGATCCCAAGCCCGTTCAGGAGTCTGTTAAAACCTTGAGGGTTGCTGCAACAGCTGCCATATCCCATGCTGCTATCAATTCCTCCACCATGGATGAGCTTGAGATTGAAGAGTGTAAAAAGTTGATAAAGGCATTATATCGAGGAACCAAGTTTTCCAGCATTACAGCCAAGGTCAAGATATATGCTTTTACGTGCAGCGTGCGCGGTATCACATTTCCAAACCTGAACAAGCCTACTCGGCTTGACATGTACACTAGATTATCTGAGGAGGTATGTGCTCAACATTGTATTTTGCATCTTCTCATTTCCCAATAAGATTTCTGAGGAAAAACGAACCCTCCTTGGCAAGGATCCTCATAATGGGGGACCAGTTCTAGGCAAGGATGTGATGCATACTATATGGGCAGATATGCGCAAGACAATACTTCCTAGCTGGATTGCAGCAGCTCCCAAAAACTGGGGCACAAAGAAACGGGGAAAGCTCAGTGCAGATCATTTGCGGACTATATTCACAATACACCTTCCAATCAGCCTGATATGGCTGTGGCGTGATGAAGATGGTCGTAAAAAAGAGTTGTTGGTCAACATGACTCACTTGATAATGACCATCCAATCTGCCAACTACAAGACAACCAATCTAGATATCTCTCGAGTCTACGATGACAGCCTTCACAGTTATATGACTGGTATTGCACGGTTGTTCAAAGAGGACAATATCACACCAAGCCAACATTCTGCTTTCCACATTGGGAAAAACCTGCGTGAATTTGGGCCCCAACATTCTCGAGGTGCACAATTCTATGAGCGGTATATCCACCTACTGCAACGCCAAAACACTAATATGAAATATGGTTAGCAGAAGATCATTTTAACCCATAGATTGATCTTAATACTGAAGCCCAGGGGAAATGGAAGCAACATTCATGAACTCCACAGCCCGTGCAGCAAATCTTAAAGCGATTCTTGCTGACAATGCCGATATTCGTTCACATGTTTCAGAAGCAATCGAAACATATGAACGAGTATCAACGCGAGATTCTCGAGGGTTTCGTCTTGCACAAATGCTCAACCCAGATGACAGTCATTTCGACTTGGAATCCCGATCTCAGTGGAGTGCACTTTCCATTGAAGAACGCCAGCTCTTACAAGAGTATCTTTCATGGAAATTTGGAGACTTCAGTCTCGAAACTTGGAAGGCCAGTGCTTTGATAATGGATCAAATCTCCATTAATGGAGTCCGTTATGCTCGAGAAAATGTGCTCAAACATGATGAGGACAGTCACATTATTTTCACCATACCAGGCACCAATGAAACTGCACCAGGAGAAATTCTCAACATATTTCAGTATTGGCACACTACGCCAGCAGAAGCAGAAATCAAGGCCACCTACATAATTGTCAATCGCTTCTCCCAAGATCCTATCCTTGATAGAGAGGACCCATACAAACAACATCCTCCAATTTTTGGGTATCTGTGTGCTGCTGAGCATATAGAGACACGTGTTATTGAAGCTAGCGATGTCCGCTCCCATTTTGGGCTCACACCTATACAATACAATGGTCAGAATATCATCCATGTTTTTCCCTTGAACCGGGTCAGTCTCGCTGTTTTATTATGGGAGTTTCCGTATTATATTGACAGTAACTAGTTGGCACAGGAACATATATGGCTAAATACAGGTGATGGCAATTCTACAGACAAATTGGAGGAAGAGGATGAGGAGTTTGATGGAGAAAGTGTTGACTCTGATGAAGAGCTTGCAAGTCAGGATTCAGAAGACGACCTATCAGAATATAATGGCGATTGAATAGCAGGACAATCTATAGTCAATCTTATACATGAATTTTAGGTGTCTGGAAGTTGGTTCTAACTGACAAAGTATCGGATTCATTGAATTCCCGGACTAACAGTATTCTTTCGCCCAAAATGTGTTGCAATATAGGAACACCAAAGTGTTTCGGCTAACCCAAAATGCAAAAGTATCAGATTGAACTGTACCTAATCTAAAATCCTGAATTTACCAGCTATGCTTGGCAGGAGCTTCATTGGGCCTAGGTTGATCTGGTTTCCCATACAGGAAGTGGAGCTGATCTATTGATCAGTTGATTGACCTTTCATGATCACTAGTACTCCCGACACACTACAATGTCTAGTTCCAGTTCAGATCACCTTATCACTGCATTCTTATCTTTTGTTAACCTTCTTGAACTTCCCTTGGACTCTGGAATAAACGAAGATGGTTTATATTCAGGCTACGTTTGGTCTCAAGTTTTGCGTGCCTTGGGAGTGGTTTTTCAATGAAAAAATTGAGACTTTGCTAACAACATAGTCCAGTGACTTTCACAATCAGCTACCAGATGTCATTGAAGCTTCGGTTCAATCACTGCGGACACATTATGAAGCTCGACAAACCATATTAATGAAGCTTTATCACTGCCTCATTATCCATCTTGAGATCACTGCAAAACAATCAACTCTGAATTTTGTGGTACCAAATCTTGAAGCTATTGCCATAGTGGATAGAGGAATGGAAGGCAAACGAGCAGTTGTTCATATGAACTCTCTAGTGCTAGCGGTCCTACTTCGGAACCAAGACAATCTCAAACTCTTTGGATCCTTGGCAGACAAAGATCAGACATCTCTTGCCAAAGCCTTCGAGGAATTTGGAGCTCATTCACAAATTAAAAGTGTGTCAAAGACAGAGTGAGCGTTTTCTAGCTCTAATAGTTAATATACAACTTATCTGCTCTCAACAGAGACCATCACTATTACAGTCGCCAAATGCATTTGTACATGCTAACAAAGGAATCTGAGGAGATGTCAAAGAAGCTAGACTCTCTGCAGGCAGAATATGCTCGGAAATCTCAAGAGATGTCAAGCGAGCTGGACTCTCTCCAGATTGACTACGATAATATGCACTCCAAGATGAGGGTAGTTCAGGAAGATCGGGACAAATGTTTTGCAGACTTGGAGCATCTCGAACTTGAATATGCAAAATTATCAAAGGATTTAGAAAAGAATGAAGCAGAGACGCAAGTGGCTTCTATCATACCTCTGCATACGCAACAACTGATAGTGATATAGAAAGCGTCTGGAGAACAAACATCATGTAACCTCACTTGTAATGGGAGATCAAAGGGATCTGGCTACCCACTGGAGAGATACAAACAAAGATCAGGAAGTAAAGCTTGAAATGAAGGAGACACAGCTATCTGAGATGTAAGCATGCTTCTGTAGCAATTCTGGGAATAATATCCAACATGTTACAGGGAAATTCAGCTGAGCGACAAGGAACAGAGGATACTGTAGCATTTTATTCAGTTCGTACCGGCCTGTGACCTGTGACCCAAAAGTACGAAAGTCAGTTTTCGTACTTGGCCTCAGGGGACCGTGACATCCCCAAAATTTCGTACTTTCGTTGGAAAGCACCAAGAAAATTCTAAATAGCATGTACAAGAGTGGATACTGTAAAAATGCTTAGGATTTTCCAAACCGCTGAAATCGGAACCCCCGATGAGCCCCTGCGCCCAAAACGGCACGTCGTGGCCAGGAAAACAGGTGTGCGCAACCGGTAAGCCGAAATTTCGATTTTTTGGGTGATTTTCAGCGATTTCGTGACATTCTGGCGGGTTTCGTACTCGACCCCAGTGACCCGTGACACGTACGAAAATTTTCGTATTTTTGAAGCCCTGTGACGCGTGACATACGAACTGAATAAAATGCTACAGTAGATGAACTACAGAAACTTCTCTCTGAGAAACAACAGCAAAATGTCAGGGTTGAGAAAGAACTAAGAGTACTCATCCCAATTGATTTCCATTACAATCTTGTTAATTGGGAGCTTGGCAGGAATTTGATAAAACCAAGGCAGAACTGGTAAACATCCAGCTTGCCTTTAACAACGAAAAAAATGGTGGAAATGAAATGTCAATCAAGCTACAAAACATGCAGAAAAAAATACTTGGTTTGGAATCCAAGATAGCTTCTGACATTCAACACCTAGATATACGAACTTCTGAATTGACTCAAAGCAAAAATGACTGCATTCGGGTCCAAGAAGAACTAGCCAACACTTTGCAGATTGTACAGGTCAAGGACACTAAAATTCGTACCTTGGAGGAGCAGCTATCTAGTCAAAGCAGAGACGACAACTCATCGTTGGCAGACCAAACAGCCATCTTGGAGCTTCGAGAAAAGAATTCGGAGGTGCTTGCTGAAAAGGTAATTACATTAATAACTTATTTAGTTAGTACTCATCATTATTGATCAGAAAGCGGCATTAAAACAGCTCGAGACTCTTATTCTGGTTCTCTGTGGGAGTAGGTGTATGCAACATTGGGATCTCATACTTGGTTAAATTTACATCTACAGTTGCAGCAACTGTTTCCAGATTTCAGATTCGCCTCAAAAGAAATCATAGCTATATTTCACAGTGGGTCATCTGTTGGTTGTGATACACTGAAAGCTAATTGTTTTTAGGTCAGAACGAGACCACCACAACTTCAGAGATCAACTGGAAAATACTACTATGTAAGTTTACCATACAGAATTGACAAGTTTGACCTGTTTTGTTCTCATAGTGACATGAGAACTGAGTTAGAGGAAAGACGGCAACAGTCACTAGCAATTAGCAGAAGTGAACAACGGGTACTTTTAGAGTTCATTGCTGTTATCTGTACCTGTAAGTTCTCACAAAATCACTTCTCTTTGCCTAACATGATTTTTTTGAAGTGACTTCTCGAATATCTGGCCTTCGAATACGACTGGAAAAGGTTCATCGACACATTAACTTGTAAGTATAAGCTCTCTGAATGGTATAAACTTTTCATGTATATTTCTAGTTTGGAGCGTTGCATTGTTAGGTTGCAAACTGACTTGGACAGGGAGCATGATCTCAGAGCAGATCTTGAAGGGCTTGTTTCATCTCAACAACAACTTGTTTTGTCCCACCAAGATACTATCTCCACAGTGCAAGCAGACAATCTGCAATCACTGACTCAAGTATTGGACTGGCAAACAAGAGCTACCAACTTACAGAAACTTGCATTATCTCAAGAAACTTCCATCTCACAGCTCAACACAGAAACTTTCGAGTTGCGAGCTCAATTGTTACAAGCTCAAAATGTAATTCTCATCCAAACCAACTAATACTAAAAAGTTCTTATTGCTCTTTGGCTTTAGTCGTTGGATTTAGTGCTGCAGCAACCTGTGGTTCCTCATACAATTGTGGTGGTTCTGTTGGAATGTAGGTTATGTCATGGTGCTTTCAATTTGCCACTTACTATTCCTATCCTCAGTCCACACTGCAGTATTGCAGAGAAGGAACCGACTCAACTATGTTCATACACATATTTTGAGGTAGCTATCTTTGAATTTTCTGTATCTTGTTTATAAATGTGTAACAGGCTGGAGGAAGAGCATAGAAGCCTTCAATTTGCTTATAGATTGTTGAACTTTGCTATTGAGTAAGTACTCCACTCTTAGGACAAGTAAATTTTGGTTGATGTAACTAGGGATATTCGTTCAAACTCAGCAGAAACAACCAAAGGGTTGATGGCACACATTGAGGTCCTTGAAGCTGAACAACTTGCACTACTAGGTGAGGTTCAGCATATACCACAGTTTGTGATTACTATTGGAATCCGTAGGTTATTTTTTGCTTTATCTATCACCCAGGTTAATCTGATCATGATCAAAGTGGTTTCTCGTACATCTTCCCTCCAAAATCGTCTTGCTGAGGTTCACAAACATATTGAATGGTAAGCATGTATCCAATCCACATTCTCCAGATAACATGGTCTTCAGGCTTGACACACATATGGGCATGTTGGAAAAAGACAACAAAGATTTTAGACAAGTCATATTGTAAGTGGTTTCATCCACTTAGAACCATTGTCTGACCTTGGGATTTTCAGAGAGATGAGGGAGAATGCTGTCGAGTGTCAGCTTCAATATCAGAAATTGAAGACTGAACACGATACACTACACCACAAGATGGGGAGACTCCAAGATTTATCCACGAAAACCAATCAGGCAATGAAGAGACTGAAGATACAAAGTTTACAAGACAAAGTCTGGGTTTTGTGCTCATTTTTTTTTCGCCATTATCGTTGATATTCAACCAGGAGACCTTGATCAATATGCAGACTGAAGCTAAAGATCACCAAAATAAAGCCCAGGCTGAGATCAAACTGCTTAGAGAACAATTGGAGACTGCTCGAGTCGGTCCTGCAATTTTCAATATTGGTATATTCTCATGCATAATATATCCAGATCCATCAGGAAGAACGAGATAGAAATTCACTGACTACCCTTAGTGCAATCCATGCACTGGGGATGCGGGAGGCCCGAATGCAAGAAAGACATGGTACATGGTAGCTACCACATTTTATTCAATCTGTCGTGTATTAATCCAGCTCAATCCAGATGCACATGATAAGTGAATCATCACCAGACTACAGGAGGTCAGTAGGCAATTTCTGTATTTATCGACTTTAGTAACTCTGCAATATGTTCTGAAGTGTTCAGCTTTGACATCTCCTACTAGTCCACTAAAATCCAAATATCACAGCCCTCTGGGCTGTGCTGGTATCTCTTGCTATTTGCTGTATATTATTTCAGACACAAATTTATGAGAACAGAAGTTTGGGCTCAGGTTCACATCTACGAAGCTCGCATTGAGCCAGAGACTTGGCAGACTAAACGGCCAGAAACACACAACCACAGCTATTGTATGGTGCATGGTTACAAGGTCATAAAAACCCTACTGTCCCTATAAGTTACCTATATATGCTCCCAAATTCCATTTTTTCCAGCTATATGTTTTATGTACCAATCTTAGCATGACTTGGGCACGAATTCAGCTTGAAATCCTGAAAGCTGGGATTTCAGAAATCCTAAGAGTCAGCTGAGATCATTTTGATGAATTTTATTTCCTTTTTTAGAATGTTTGGGCATTGATTTCCTTAACATTTCCGGACCCCGGAAAGATTGAATTCCCAGATACCGGAAATAGTAAGTACTTTTTTAGGAAATGATGTGCATATAAGTTATTTCCGGGCCCTGTAAATGATGGTCAAATGCTTTGGATATATATAATATCCTGACAATTTCCGGGCCCCGGAAATAATGGGATATTATCCCGGAAATAATTAATTTCCTTGGGATTTCCAGTACATTTCCGGGGCCTGTATTTGATGGCCTGCACCCAGTGTAGGGGACCACTTACCAGTAGCTCCCGCGGTTTGCAGAGGTCTTAGACGTTCCAGCGATTGTAGAAGTTGAAGAGGGCCCTTCGCGAACGAACATTTAGTTCTGCTATGGCGGCACGCGTAACATGCGGTGTGCCAGCCACGGAAAACGCAAATCGTGACACGAGTCGAGCACGCAGTGCAAATATAAATCGACTAAATGAAGGGTTAGTGGAGGAAAAAGAAGTGGCGTACAAGAGCTACGCACACGATGGCCTTTGGCGGGGAGAATTCCATCGTGCACCACGGTGGAAGAGACGAGCTCAACAGCAGCAGGTGGCGCGGGATCCCCAGTGCGATTGGTGGCTAGGAAGGATCCAGCAAGTTAGAAAAGGAAGGAGAGAAGCAAAGGCGTAAATGTACGAGCAAAGTGCGCGTTATCCTTTGCAAAATCAGGAAAGATCGACGTCTCTCCAGGAGAATCTTCGCGATCATCGTCCTCAGGTGGGGGCGGCGGTGGCAGGAGCTTCTTGGGTTGGCGAGGCGGTTCGACGGGAGGATCAGGCGCCGATTTGCGTACACGCTTGGCCTTAGGAGCCACCCTCTCAGCCTTAATAGTTGTTGGTTTTGGAGCCGCTTTAGCAGGCTACAAGCAACGTCAGGCCTAGGAAGGGAAAACGACGAAGGGAGACTTACCGTGGTATCCTCGTCGTTTGGAGCGGAGACACGTAAAAGATAGCGACTGTTACCCGAACCCGAAGGAGCAGGTGAACTCTGCCTCTTGCCCTTCGCTTTCTTCTTGGGTGGTGGGGCTTCGGCCGTCTCATCGTCAGAGAAGGCGAAGTCGAACAGAGATGCCGTCCTAGGGATGAGGAAAGTGGAATCAAGTCGAGCTAGGGGCTACCAAATACAGTTAACCAGTGGTTTCTGGTTCGATATTTGCTGCAACTCACTGATATGGCTTCAAAAAGAGGGCGCTGAACTGAGGCGGCGATATCGGGGTAACGCTCGGTAACCTTGATGTTGGGGTAGCGAGAGACGGTGGCCTTATAAACGCTGTAGATCTGAAACACATAGTTTTCAACTGAGTCCGGCCCTCGAACGCAGCGTGCACGATAAGATTGCTGCAAGGAGGTCAACCAGGGGCCTAGGGGGCGCAGATAAGTCACTTACGATATGGGGCTGAACGTTGTCCAGAAGCCTCAGGATATGAGCACTGGGAGACGCGAGGAATCGGGACTGGTTGAAGAGCTCGATGACCTCTGAGCACTCCGGTTCCTGGAAGAAGACCCAGGCATCGGTTTCGGCCTTGGAAAGCGCAGGGACGACATCGGGCATGGAGTCGTCATCGTCGTCATAAACTGTTGCAGTGGACTTGCGCTCGGCCATAGCAGAGGGGCTTGAACTACCTGGCGTAGCCACCGGGAAGTCCAAGAGAGAGGGCGCTGCAGTTGAGTGTCGACGTGGCAGGGGTTAAGAAGGACGCACAGCTGCGGAATCCCTGAAAATTTTACATCAGGAAGGCTGCCGTCATGTTTGGGAGAAGTCTCCAGAAACATATTGGGTCCTGAAATAACTGAACTTTATTCACGCCACGTTGTGATGTGGGCTTGCTGCGGTGATGTAACATAACACTTGGCCTAGAACCTTCCACGAGGTGGAAAACAAGGAGAATGAGCGCAGGTGAACGTCGGGAGCAAGTGTAGATGAAGAGGAGTATTTACTCCTAAAAATACATGTTTGACTTGTGATCGACGGAGTGGATGCCGTGAATCATTGATGTACTTCCCGATGGAGGCAAATGTCAAAGCGAGGATCTTGTCCAAATGTGGAGCCGGTCTTCTAAATCTTATGGGCGCTGTGGGAAATATCAGTTACAATAGCTGGGCAAGAGAAAATTGACTGTTGGACTTCATAAACCATTGGACACCAAATAATGAACGTCCTAGGGCAGAGATCATGCCTAGGACCACTGAATTTCGTGAAGCTGTAGAGCTAGCGACGACCGGGGACGGTCAAGATTTAGTGAAGGGGAGATGATACGGCCCATGAAATGTGAAGGCTGAATCTCACGATGTTTGCGATTTCTAAGGCTAAAGCCTAGCCCAGAGATTGGCGGAGATTGTGCCCCTAGGGCCTGTACAACAGCCCTAGGGCACCTGTTCTGGTGATACTAAAGGAGAGCTAGGGTGAGCTCTGGACCACTGGCTGTAGTACTTTAGTGCAAACTAAGTACACTATCAAGGAGATAAACATATACGCCCAAGAAGTCCAGCTAGGGATCATAACTCTACTAGGAGTACCAATGACTGCACAGTAAAGGTCCTAGGAAGGGAGACGGGACAGCTAGGAGGAGGAAGCCGCCTAGGCACGGATATCATATGGGAAGCTTGCTTCCTAGGAGGTGTCTAGTCGATAGTGACTAGCCAGCTGGGGCCAGTGAAGTGCCCTAGGGCGACGTTACTGAAGATTTGTCAAGTAGTAGTTAAGTTCTACTTAACCAGACGGAACGAGTACTCTGAGGAACGTGCTCAGACAGTCGAGGCAAGGCTAGGAGACATGTGACGTACGCGACGCAGTCGCGAGGTGCCAAACAAAGACAAATAACTCTTTGTGGCAGCAGTGTTGATTGTAGAGAAGGCGGACGCCGAAGTGTAGGTGTCCTAGCGGCGTGATGGCGGATAGAGTTCCGCATTATACCTCGTAATGACCTAAGGAAGCTTGGATTATCAACCAAGCCGGAGACATTCGTCCCCAGCAGGAGCAATCGGCTGGCCTAGGACATTACAAATATACCCAAAACAGACCTAGGGGTCAACCTGGATGACTATTTCGGCCATTCCATCATGACGATTCAACTCGGCACTAACGCACCTGATTCTTTCTTATAAAGCACCTCATCTCAGTTACTCAATTCGTATTATCTCATGTATTTCGCAAAGTAGTATAAAAGGGCAGAAGGAACCCCACAGAAGACCGGTTCATTGCACCCCCAGTTCGCCTAGGCAGTTGCCAAAGCCAGCTTCACCGGTGGTAGTGTTCTCAGGTCGGCTTCGCGGAGAATAGCACTTTCTCTGTTTGTAGTTGTTCTATAACAATTGGAGTTTAGTTGTTGGCTCAAAGGCTTGAGTTGTGATTTAAGCTTCAGAACCTTGTGTGACCTGTGAGAAGGCGCCCTAGGAATCATTGAATCGTTGTTGGCTTGAGGCTGCGCAGTGAGACGCTTGGGCATAGGCTTATCTGTATGGGATTTGCTCTATAGAGTCAAGGTCATTCATTGGTAGACCCTCAGCAATCGTGAGACAGTGCAAATGTCCTTTGGTCTAAACAGCCAGAGTCTACTACCTGATAGGTGACGGTGGTATCGTGCAGCTAGGAGCTAGGTAGTTCCCTAGGGGCACACAAAGTCGATTGTATCTGTGGCTGGCTAAGGCTGCGCATTGGGACGCTTGGGCATAGACCTATCTGTATGGGATTTGCGCTATAGAGTCAAGGTCATCCAGTGGTAGATCCTCAGCAGTTGTAAGGCAAACGCAAACCGGGCTTCTTGAGGCTAGGAGGCGCTTAAGACCCAAACTATAATAAAATCTACAAAACCAACCCCCGTAGAACCTGTTCATCGGGTCCTAGGAAACGTTGCGTGAACGGTTACTTTCGAGAGCGGAAGTGTACTTGAGAACATTCATCGGATTGTTCAATTGGAACTTGGTTACTGTGTTTTCGGAGAGTTCAGACTTCGTTTGCCGCATACTACGGCACGGACCCACGAACATAAAGGAAGCGCTATTAAGAGGGCAGTTGTGTGTGTGTTGGTGGTTTTTGGTGGTGTTTTACATCCCTAGCTGCTAGTGCATTTCAAGCGTACTGTTTAGCGCACCATTTCACCGGGGACGGTCAAGATTTCAAAAATAAGGGAGATGATAAGCAGTGAATGAACACACCTATGAAAATGCTATATTTTTCGCTTTTCAAATGTGTAGTTCATTCCTATTGTATTATCTATTAGAGGCAGTACTAAGAACCCGAAGTAGCTGGCCTGCGGCCAGCATCACAAGAGTAACAGGACAATGCCCTGGTGGAAGCCAGAGGTGTTTCTGACATGTACTTGCTCCGAAACGTGTAGGAGACTGTGTAGCCCAACTAAACCAAAGGGTGATTCGGTGGTTTCAGTAGTTTCGGTCGTTTCGACAACCGAAACCTCGAGAACCACATTAACGGGCGACTATGTGATTATCTGTTAGGAAGTATCGACGCGTTCGCACCGATCCAGGTGACGTGAGAGGAACGGAAGCGGTGCTTCGATTGTAACCGAGATTCGGTTACTCGGCAACGGACATCAAAGTGGGATAGTAAGCGACGGGGACCCATGATCGTCGATCTCGGAGTTCCCAGGACTTCCCCTTTGGGTGATAGGAGCATTCTGGAGTATCTCTCTTGAGCCCATACTCGATATGGGGTATCGTTCGAAGCCTACATGGCTGGAGACTCTAGTTTCCATGAAGACCTTCGAGCGGTACACTCAAAATACAAGTTACATTGCAGAGGAAACTACATGGTGTTTGATGTCTAATCTGGCATCAGTCTACCATGTGCATATTATTACCAAGACACGGTCGGAATATACCCGGGATGGCGTGCTCAGTGCCCCCAACCAATAGGACTCATTATATTTTAATTGCCAAGACAGATACACGGGTTTCAAGGCAGATAAACGGACCATTTACTTAATTCTTTCATTGTCATAGTCATATCTTGGATTGTATAATTAGTTAGAGGTGTTTCCAGGGTCGAGGACGGAGTTTCCCCCAACTAGTGAGCCCAAACTCACACCAAGGGAAACTTTTAGTCGATCTTCGACACCTACCAGCGTCAGTTTGTAGGAGTTTGAATATCACAAGTGTTGGATTGGATTGAAATGTCTGAGCATGGCTCTTGAATCGTATTGAATCATATTGAATCGTTGGAATCGTATTGAATCGCTGGCCTTGGGTCTTGAATCGTTGGAATCACTATAGAATCGCTGGCCTTGGGTCTTGAATCATATTGAATCGCTGGTCTTGGACCTTGAATTGTTGAGAATCGGTTGGAATCATCTGTTTTGTTGTCTCGTTTGTCTGGAATCACCACCATCTTTGCTATACTTTGCGGAGCTTTTAGTTTTGCATTGGAATATTGGTGAACCTCACGGTTCCCTGCATTCCAATAAATTCTCTTTGTGTTGTTGCGTTGGAAACTTCAGAATCCTTTGGGATCCTACGCGTTTCCATCACTCTAGTCGGTTGTTTCCAACTTAGGTCTTGGTGTCCGAAACAGATATCCTTTGGATCTCTTAGTTTCGTACATAACAAACACTTGTTACGACCAATAACAACTTCTTGAACTAAACTTTCTCCTGATCAACCTTTACAAGGCTCTGAATCAGGACTGACACTCGTCTGGTACCTCTGGAACGAACGTTACACTGCACTTGCTACCCACTATTGGTTGTTTGGGATTAGATTCGTCTGTTCCATTCGATTCTTTGGTTGTGGTATTTTGTTTTGGCTGTTTCTGTTAGTTTCCATCCTAGGTTCGGAGCTCACTTTTCAGCGTCCTCAGGCATCTCTGCGTTGCTCATGCCTGGCGGATGCACTGCACACTCTGTATTCAAAATTCCTATAGACGGCCTGAATGGGGAATCTTTCTGCAATATTCCGAAAAACAGTCAGCAAGCAGACCTTCTTTGACGGACTGTTCTCATTATCTGGGACAAAATCAGCATGCAGCATCGCCATGCCATAGAGGCGTTGGAACGAACTCTCCGTGATCTGCTCAATGATGACTGCCCGTTTGGGGGAATCACGGTGGTTCTCGGTGGTGATTTCCAGTAAATCCTTCCGGTAGTTCCACAGGGCTCTCGGGAGGATATCGTGAGTGCCTCAATTCGTCGCTCACCCTTGTGGCGACACGTAGAGGTGCTCCATCTGCGCCAGAACATGCGCCTTCAATCCGAGGGTCAAGATCAGCATGAATTTGCATCTTGGCTTCTCGACGTCGGTCATGGACGCGGTCTTTCTCCTACCGGCACTATTCCCCTTTGTGCTGGCATGGAGTGCGACAGCGCACCTTCTCTCATCGACTTTATTTACCCTGGAATTGACAGCAACCCCCCTCCACCCCCAAAATTCTTCCTCCATCACATGATTCTCGCACCTTGCAATGCCAATGTCTCGGACATAAATACTACTGTGCTTGGGAGGATGGATGGTATTCCACGCACTTACTTCAGTGCAGACAGAATAATCGAGGAGGCAGGTGCAGATGGCCCAGAGGATCACGACGAGACTCTGATTCCAGTGGAGTTCTTGCAGTCTCTCAATTCGGGTAGCCTGCCTCCTGGTGAACTGTCCCTCAAAGTCGGATGTCCCCTCATTCTCCTCCGGAATCTTTCCCCTGCGCGCGGCCTTTGCAACGGCAGCAGGATGATCTTACTTCGGATGTCAGAGAGGGTCCTTGAGTGCTGTTTGGTCGGTGGAGATCATGACGGCGAAACTGTCCTCATCCCCCGCATTTCCCTCACTCCTTCCAATACCACCGAATTCGCCTTCAAATTCTCTCGGAGACAGTACCCTGCTCGCCTCGCATTCGCGTTGACGATCAACAAGTCCCAGGGACAGTCGGTTAAATTTGTGGGGCTGGATTTGCGCATTCCCGTCTTCTCGCATGGGCAACTGTATGTGGGTTTGTCTCGAGCAACGTCGGGACAACGTATTAAAGTTTTATTACCTGACAACGCCCTTGCTTCTGAAACTGTTAATGTAGTCTATCCTGAGGTACTTTTGGATTAGTATAGAAACACGGGTTGCTTGCTTAATTAAACCCACAAACTTCATCTGGCCAGAAAACATGGGGGAATTTCGGAAAAATATTCAGTGTTTCAAGTGGCGTCTCAATTGGCCCGGACTTACAGGGTATGAACAAATCTGTGAATATGATTATTCTTGCTCTTTTTTTTTCGGGAACCAAACATTCGAGGATGTAGCCTCTCTATTGTTCGGGGGAGATTCGGAACCTCCCGTGAAAAATCTGAAACAAATACTTTGCGGGGTTATGAAGCTGCTCAAATCGCGTTTATGAACGGCAGACCCATGAGGATGGTATTTCCTCATTATCGAGTCGCACAGATCGCGCTCCGGCTGAATATAACACAGCCAAACAACACGACCTCTTTCAGCTTACTTTAATCATCTTCGTTCGGTGCTCTCATTCTTGACTCTCTTGGTGCTTTATGTCCAGGAACCATTGGATTACTCCCCAAGCCTCAATGTAACAGCTCCAACAGAGCAAACCATGTGAATCTGAGACAAAGCGTCGCTTAACAAATTGGTATCTGCGCCAGGGTCAAGCTAGGGTCTTCTGTGTTCTGGCAACCCGCGCAACGACGATCTCAGGGATGGCCACCTACCCACGCAACTATTGGCTACTGTTTTCTTGGACTGTACAAAGCCAGACAAACTTTAAGGATATAAAAGCGTAAAGAAAATCTTGGGATCCCTCACCCACTCACACAATGAGCTCTTCATCCTTAGCCACTCTCTCTGCCCTCACTGTCCTCAAGAACACTCGTAAGGCGTCCCCCAGGACGACTGTTTTCACCTGCCATCTCTTTGTTGGTGCTCCTGGCCTCGAGAAAATCCAAGGCTCAGTCCGGTACTACTCGGAGGAGGATGGCGAGTACCCTGATGTTGGGGTTTACCACGCTACTATTGCCGTGAGACTCTCCATTGGCATGCACGTCGTTGTTGTTGTTGGCTGATTACTCCTCTCTAGGTCGCAAAAATGGAGAAGGGTGTTAACATGTTCGCCGAAGACGCCAAAGAGCAGGCCGAGTTCAGCTTTGTCGGGGATATTAAAAGTGTAAGTCCACTGATACATATGACCCCTTTCTTCCTCTTACTCCTTCCAGTTCTTCCTCATCGGTGAACTCGATTCACCCGCTGTGGCCAACATCGACCTTGGGTGCCGTGCATATGTTAATGTGTGCGGTGCGGTGATTCGCTCCGACTCCAGCGCCGCCACTTTTACGTTGGATGCGGAGCAGTATACTGCCGCCTTCGCTGAACAGCAGAAGCTTGCAAGTACAGGCCCCACTGTGGTCGCGCAGAAGTCGGTCCTCCCTGTCCTGGGCTTCATTCCCGATTCTCCCCACTACAAGGCCAAGAAACCTGTGCCTTGGGCCAAACAGTACATCTCTTTGGGTGGCTACCTCGCCGGTGTCTCGGCGTCCTTGGAGGGTGAGACTCTACAGGAACGCTTCTGCATTGAGGTGGAGAATATTGCCTTCCTCGGGACTTACACCCCTTGGCTTCTACGCCGTCTGGGTCCGGCTCTGCCTCCGTGGCTGGGAGTTCTTCTGCCGGTATGTTTTGCTCTGCATTCCTTGATAGTATTTAACTGAAAATGGTTTTTCAGGAGCTTCAGGGTCTCACAAGAAGGCCCGATTCAGCTACAACATCAAGGCCACCAAATGTTCTCGGCAGGACGAGGGTCCCGATGGTGGCGCTCCAAGCAGCCCATCGCCTTTCGGAGGCGCCTCGACCTCGACTTCTACTGTTGGTTGACGAATACGCACCAAAAATTCATACCTCACAATTCTTGACATGTATTATCTTGACTTCAGTCTAACGTGACTTCTTTTAGTTCTTTTATTTCATTACTGTAGTATTTCGTTCAAATCGACAGTCACGTGTCACGCACCCCCCTATCGATATCGAAATTTGGCAAGGGTCACGCATCACGCAGCCGTTTGTCGAACCTCCCGAGCGTCACACAGGGTTTAAAATTGCCTGTAAGACCAAAAAAGCCAAAATTTTTCGTTTCAATGTCGAAATTTTCACTGGTGTCACGCCAAATTTTAGCTGTTGTCGAAATGTCGAATTGTTTTTTTGGGTCACGCGTCACACCCAGTGTCGATTTGAACGAAATACTACAGTACTTCTGTTCTACAATGCAACAATGTTATTGATTTGTGTCTCAATTGATCCAATATTCCCTTGCGGAGCACGGGCTCACTGCTAGTCTGAGTTAATGTTCCGAATTAAAAATACACACCTCTTTCTGGCCACCCCAATCCTCAACTTTCAGGACGCCATACATTGAAACACAGTCGACGTCGGAATTTATTGTCCGTGCGCAGAAATGGGGGGCAGATTCGCACGGGGTCAAATTGAGTAGATATAGAGGTCATACGTGAATGCGAGAACAACACAAGACTACTTCGATTTGATTTTGATCAACTCAATGGATAGACACTTAGGCTTAACGTCTGCTATGGCAAAATTTTCTGGAAATAATTTAAGTCAGACATCAATATAACGCCGCACCGGATTAAAGCGAGGGCAGCTCGGTCACTATACACACTTAACTTGTATGTACATACATCGGCATTTACAGCATGTTACACAACTCATTACAGCACCTCTATCATACATCCCCGGATCCCAGTTTATACGCAAATTTAAACTTACACCTCTCCCCTTCCCTTCCCTTAGCATGTCGATTCCGACTTCGTATCTATTTTCATTTCTATCTCCCACCTTAAACTCTAACGCAACTCGAACCCACCCGTATTTATTTACGAACAAGTCTTTCAGTTCCAAGTTCAACCACAACTTGAATAAAATTAATTCCAATTGAACAAAACACATTTAACTTGTAAGTATGTACATACATCAACATTTACAACAACTAGCTATAGCACGTTACACAACTCGGTACAGTGCCTCCCTCTATCATACATCCCCAGATCCCGGTTTATACACGAACTTACACCTCTCCCCTTCCCTTCCCTTCCCTTCCCTCTGCCCACTGCATACGACATTGTACATTCCTCGTTTCTCCCTCTCACTCCCGTTAGTGAGGGCACTCATAAAACCTCAATCCCCCTCCCCCTCATCCAATCCACCCCATTCTTCAGCTGCTCCAGCGTCAAAAAGATCAATATTGTCGTCGGCTGCAACCTCGTCCACGCGGGCACCCAGCCCTTGAGCATGAACATCCTGCCCTCGGTCTGGAACGACGTGCGGATGACGCCGAGCGTCGAGTTGGAGCTGGGGCCGGAGGCGTTCATGATGCGGCTCTGCACGCGAACACGAGATTGGTTTAGTATTGGCATCGTGATTAGTTATGAAGAGAGAGGTGAGACGAACCTTGAGCACGTCTGCGGGGGAGCAGACTGGTTGCGACCGTACCCTGTACACAATGCAATGCAAATCAGCATTTAATATTTTAATTCAATGCAAAGGAGTTCGAGCCGGGGGTTAAAGGTTCGGATTTGAGGTGCAAGCGGTCGGATTTGAGGGGAAGGGGCAGATTTGAGAGGAAAGAGAGGAGACAGGAAGAAGAGGACAAAAAGCAAATGGGAGAAAGAACGCACAGCAGCGAAGCTCGCCGTGAAATGGCACATGATGTTATCCCCAAAGTACTTCGTCTTGAGCAGCTCGGCCTTGAAGAAGTCATATCTGTGGCGAACAGATTGTTAGGGCAATACATTAAATGAGAGAGAGAGAGAGTGAGAGAGTGAACGATAGAGAGCGAAAGAGTAAACAGGAGCCTGAGAGAGAGAGAGATAGATAAGGGGAGGACGCACGAAGCAAGTTGACTGGTGTTCATCAGGATCACACAGAAGACGTTGGGTCCGACGCTGCGCGCAAGGGAGGAGGGGCCTTCTTCGTGGTCCATCTACGTCAAAATTAGTATAAGTAACAACACAAATCGTGAAGAAACGAAGATGGGGAGGGACAGAGACACACATGAAACAGCGCATCGAAGCCGTTCTTATAATTGAACCGCTTCTCCGGTGGCTTTGCAAAGTCACCCTACAGCCGGACCATGACAATTTCTGTGTGAACGTAATCAGCAAGTACTTTGTCCCACAGGACAACAGACAACGCACCACCAGGGTTCCCGACAAAGTCCGCGATACCACCTGCTATCCAATACCTCCTGTATCAGCCCTAAGTCAGTCATCCGAGTCGGCGGGCGCACACACCCATACTCCCGGCCAACACCCACACGGGCGCATCCTTCTCAGCACCCAGGAACTTCTTGCTCTCGTCATACACCCAGAAGCGGCACATTGAGTACGACATTTGGCATCAAACAGCCCGCGCGTGCCCGCAATGCGGTATGTCTTGATGCTCCCGATCACGCGCTTGTCGCCCGAGGCCTGCAGCCGGACCTTCGTTAGGTCGAGTGGGCTGTGGGTGGGCGCGGTGTCAGCACTAATCGGCACACAGTGGTAAGGGATGGATGGACGCACTGGGTTATGGAGGCAGCAATCGTCGCGGCGACCACTGAGGCCGATGAGCCCTACATCCACGTAGATTGCGGCGGTCACCACCGAGCCAGAAGGGATAGGGCTGTTTCTTCTGTGGAGCGGACATCAGCAAAACAGAACATGTCTGGTTGATCTGGCACCAGACCAACCAAGTGCGCCATACTGCCAGAATTAGATCTGGCCGCATAATGACACGCCTAACGCCAGAATCGATTCTGGCACCAGAAGTTCGTCAGAAGTTCAATTGTGGCGGTGGATACCCATAAACAATCTGAAATAAAATCCCTCGTAGAATGTAGAATGCAAACTATATTCATGAGAGAAGGTAAATAATACACGAAATGGCCCGCCTCCCGTAGGCAGAACACCAGCACCAGCTCTTGAGCCGATCTCGACTCCGCCTAGAATCTCCCGGTAGCCGTTCACGCACCTACCCGTCGGCTACCAGTTCCGACAACAGTCTGCTGCAAAGACCCGGCTCGTTGTCATAACTGGAGATATGTAGGATTGAGTGGTCGTCAATGAGGTCCTGTCTAAAACAACTTCAGTGACTATCCAGGGGACGGCAAACACGAAGAGCACAGGAAGGGCAGAAAAGGGAGGCAAGAAAATAGGGCCTATACGCACCTCCACTACCTCGTCCCTTTCCCACCACCGCCGCTCTCCTCTGAGTTCTCGTTTCCGTGGCTGTGTGTTCCTAGTGCACCCGACTCGGCGAGCAGTGCTTGAGATCTTGAGGATCGAAATCCTGAAACTTGAGGTTTTGAGGGCTTGAAGCTTGGGGCCTTGGGCCTTGCAACTCGAAGATTTCAAGGGAGAAAAGAACCAGGCATCAGGCTCAATACGATAGCACCATAGCACCAAAGACCGGCAGACAACAACGAGCTTCGATTTTGAAGACTTGAAGCATTGAGGACTCAGTGATGGCTGAATCAGACCAGGCGCGAGGGCGCGGGGCGCGAGAAAGGACGAGAGGGAGCGAGGACGTGGTGGGAGGAAAGAAGGTGCCCATCAAAATCAACCATCGAGCCGAAACACGTGATGCGCACGGACGCAGTTGATGCGTTGATCAACCTCGAACTTGGACCGCCTCTTCGATTCTTCTTGCCGCGTAGTCGAATCTCGAATATCTGTGTGGTTAGATGGATTTTCCATGACCCAATTGATATCTCGAATGCCGTTCTCCCCACATTTTTCATGGCAGGAGTTTCGCCGGTAATATGATACCGACGCGTCTTCGTCGATTCTTAGTTCTTGACATAGCAAGTCTTTGGAGCTGGTCATACATTTATTTATTTATTTTACAGAAATATACACAACCGGCCAAAAAAAAAAACTAATGTGAGACGGTACGAAAATGGCAATAGAACGAGAAACTGGCGAGGTAAGAAAATCTGGTGGTCTATGGGCCGTCTGGTCGGTATGGCAGCCATACCGGCCAGACTCATCAGACATGCCCAGGTGGCGCCATACGTGCCAGAGAAATCCTGTTTTGCTGATGGATGACATGTCTAAGTCTCTTGGTCGTGTGACCACAAGGCCGATCTAATGGGGCGGGGTGTAGCAGGAAATCGGTCGGGATCCGGGTATAGCGTAGGGGATCACACCACAGAGGGTGGAAGGGCGGGATCGGGAGGATATAATCCGTGTGGAGGTCCTGGTCGTGGTTGTGGATGGAGGTGAAGGGCAGGGATTGACACAGGAGTGCATTAAGTAGCAGGCAAATCAAAGTATGCTCATGCTGAGCGGTGAGAGTTCGTTCAATGTGCGGCACTACGGTTTAATGCCCGACATCTTGGCTGGGAGGTCCGTGTTTTAGCTTAGGTCAGGCTGTAAGGGTACGGCAGCAGATGAATGGAGGCCTAGCATGGAGGCCCTTCACCTGTGCCAAAATTGAAATGCACCTGGTCTCAGAGTGTCATCGCGTCATCTCTTGTCTATGCCGTAGATACTAGAGCATTGTCTCCCAAGTCCGCGTTTGAATTTAGCTGCATAAACAAGAAGAGCGCGATGCCGGATGGCAGGGGATGTGCTGCACGGGCAAGATTCGTTGGACTTAAGCCAGACTTCGAGTATCAGAACCAAGGTCGTTGAGGTCACTGCGGACAACATGAGTGCAAGCGGCATCAGCTCGGACCGGCCAGCCGGCGCGCAACTGTGCTCTCAATTAAATTCTCTTTGCTGTTTGCATACCAGGGCCTCAAGCCTCTGTGGACTAGTGAAAATTCATTTCATTCATTTAGCTAAGAACATTAAACGAGGTATTCTCATATACATTGGCCCTCTGGGCATCCGTGGTACCGTGGTACTGATACTGTTCCAGAACTAGTAAGCTAAAACCTGAAGCTTAAAAGCTTGCTTGCAAGTCTCGTCTGGCCTTGTACCTCGCCTGACTCGTCTCCCTTGCACATGGCACACCATATGCATTTTGCTAGAAAATTACCCTTGGCAACTTCAGCCTACTTCAGCGCCTTTGATACCCTAATACCTATGTAAAGCAATGCCGGATCACGGACCAATGAAGCGGGATGATCGGTTTTTCACATTATCGAGGTGGAGCCTTAGTCGGTACCAGGAACTGAAAAAAAAAAAAAATCGGCCCTATATTTTTTTTTTTGAATGCCGGTCAGTGATCGCCCACGGCCTTGGCGATTTTCGGCCGAAAGTTCCGCCCTTGGCCAAGTCAGAGCATCACGTGTATATCATTATGTCATTTTATATTTCCCATCTTTTCTAGATCTCCGTCGACGCGCGCTATTGTTCGGCAGGGCAGAGAAACAGCGCTCACGCAAGCCATCTGCACAGATCATGGAAGAGGAAGAGATCTTGATGCAGGCACTGGCAGACGAAGAGGAGGATGCACGTCCCGACGACGGCGCCATTGAGATTGACTCGGATGAGGGATATCAGTAGATTTAAAGCTTAAATTTATTGTTTTTGATGCCGCCTGGATGCGTGGGAAAAATCAGCCAAGGCCTTACCCTTAACCAAGGCCTTGAAGATCCTGAGACCTCCACCTAAGGCCTTATGGGCGGTCACTGAGAAAATTACCCTTGGCAGCTTCAGCCTACTTCAGCGCCTTTGATACCCTAATACCTATGTAAAGCAATGTCATTGCCGGTGCCCCTTTGAATGTCGAGGGTAGGTATACAAGCCGTGACAGTTTACTGCGTGCTTACCCGTGGCTACCCCTGCTTACCTGGGTCCGGGCATCACAGCAAAATTGATTGTCTCCTGCAGACGCATGCCAACATCGTTCTTCACACCGGCTTGAAATGGTGTAAGCATATGGTTAATAGACACACAAAACCTATCGAGACAAACTGGGCCTGAGTTTGATCGCGACATCGCTGGCCCAGACCTCAACCAACGCCTTGATGGTTTCAGGTGCAAACCGCACGTGATTCTCGGGACTCCTGTCCTATTCATCGGTACAGTGATTGGAGCCCAAGTCGAAGAATTGGTGCACGAGGTAGCTGTTCGCACTGTGAACTTCGAATTGACTCATCAGCAAAGAAGGGAGGAGGAAGAAAAAGGGTCGGCAGCACACATTCAACCCCATCGAATCCCGCCTGTTTGATAGTGATAGCAGCTTACTTGAATTGCGCGATCAATATGGCGTGGTAGGGGATCTCAGTCGGCCATACAACAATTAAAAATGAAGATTAACGCGGAGTTGGACCAACCATAACATAACCCGGGGATCCAAGGATGAGGAGGAACTTTCCAGCCCGAGCGGAGATTGCGGATAGGGCGTAGACAGGCTGGTTCAATCTGCGAGTGAGTTATGGTTGTAGGTGCGACCCACTGATATTTGTCAATTAGTTTCGGTTTTCTGCAGGACACCGCGTCAGAGAAACTTACCGTGCCCAACATAAAAAATCAACACTCAACCAGTTTCCAAATGATTGGTACATGACGGAAAAGACAGACCTTAGTGTACATCCGGGTGAAACCCCCGAGGTCGGGTCAAAGCGAGCCACTTGTGTAGCCCAGGAACCAGGGAAGAAGATGCTGCATCAAGAAGACCACGAGGAAAATTAAAAAAAGGAATTCACAACCGAATGCAGCATTCGGAAGCGGGGAGTCGAACTCCAGACTGCCAATTACTTGTTGGTCTATGGGCGTATCAAGGAGGCTGGAGAGTGAATAAAGTAACTTAGGTCGCTTACTTTTAACTTTACTTACCCCTTCGGCATCGCTGATCCGAAGTTAATTAACTTTACTTAGCTTTTCCCACGCATGGCGAAACTTACTTATTGACAGCTTAATTATATTGTTCGAAATTTGGTGTACCAGCATCTTAGCAAAGCTTTCCCCAGTGCCCCAGGCATCTGGGACACACTCAGAGTCGTCTTTACGATGTATCTAAATTCCCGCCTATGTCTGCCCGAGTGCTTTGGCCGTTTAAAACTGGAATTTTTCACAGGCACTATATCTTTTGTGGATCAGTGTCTCAGCAGCCAGAGAAGAGGATGTTGCTTCATTCTGGCAGAGTGGCTTCTCAGGCACAAGATTCAGTAAGTTTGACTCACACCCAAGTTCCAATCTACCGTGATTCACCCTCCTCCCGTTGCATCGGTGGCGCGCGTCCAACATGGGTACCTCAAAGCTGTTTCCCAATCCCAGAGTTCAGCGTCAACTGGTATGTGGCCAATACATCCAAGTAATGTTAAATCTAAGCTTTAACCCACTCGGAAACACAATGAAAGTCATCAGAAACCATGCTAGGAAACTCTGCAACTTTAATCGAGTAGCAAAATGGTTCCTAAAACATCACTTGCGCGGTTTATGGGTCCTCGCACTACGTCTCAACTGTGGCCTATCAGCCTGAATGGCTTGGGGAGTTATCTCCACCCCAATTTCTGCCTTTTTGCGCTTGCGCTTTTTATTTCCAGGCTTATTAGCATGCTGTTTTGGTTCTTCGAGTGGAAGTTCAACCTCCATATCCATCGGAAGATCAGACAACGGGCTCGATGGATGGGATTTGGGGACTTCCGAAAGAGAAGGGAGTAGGGAATGGGAAATTGCAGTGATATTTGAATGGATCCAGGTGTAATCTTGTCTGTGAGCATCAAATGCGTTGGCGAGCACAAAGCTCGGGGGGATACGGGCATCTGCGGCCTTGGAAATGCGTGTGCCGATATGGCACCATCTGCGAACACAAATGGTGGCCGAGAAAGGTCACAGTTTTCCACAGCGTAAACCATGGCCTTTGATTTTCAATGGCTGCAACACTAAACCAATAACCTACAGAGAGCTCAAGATTCACACAAGTCGAATTCTGCCTAAGCCTCGTTGCAATTTGAAGTCAACGATAATTTATCCATTCAGCTCAACCGTTTGCTGAAAACACTAATTAAATTGATAATCTTGGGCACTTGCTCCTCCATGTCACATTTACTTACAGTTACTTGAAGTCACTTGAAGTTTTTTACAGTTACTTAAGTTAACTTGGCCGCCCAAGTTAGATCAACGAAAGTTACTTATGCCATCAGATGGCATCAATTACCGCCAAAGTTAATGTTTACCATCAATTGGCGCAAGTAGGTGCGTCGCGAGCGAAGAGATATGTATGGACACCATTGTGGGGACCTCAGCACCCCTCCATGACTTCGGCGACAGGCTAGGGTCATTAATTATGCGAGAAGTAGAGCGGATAATAGTTTTCGACCACTCACGAGATTTTGAGTCCAATTGAGTCAAGACTGACCTCTGCGCCTGAGTCGGAGTTCAAGGAAACGACTAAATATCCAATAGATCAACTCAATGATGTATTTGGGACGTAATTCAAGGTTTGCGGTGGGTAGTTAGACTCAAGTTCGGGAAATGAGGGGTCAGAGGTGGTTTAAATTTCTGCACGGGTAAGGCCGAAGGACAGTGTGTCAGTGTTGTAGGAATGCCCTGCTATTCAATAATATACACATTTTAACTATATTTGCTTGGATAAGACCTGTTCTCTGCCCCTCTAAGTTAGTATACGTTACTTGGGCGAAAGTAACTTATGCCATCTGATGGCATCATTAACTTGTACTTTTACGTGCGAAATTAACTTACTCAGCCATAAGTAAAGTAAAGCAAGTTTTGGCAGGCTAAGTTAGTTTCGCCAAGTAACTTAGTTAAGCATCGAGGAATCAGGAAAATTGAAACAATACCCAGGACAAATGGGAAAAGAAAACCCACTCAGACACGGGGAGTCGAACCCCGGACTGCCACATATTATTTCCCCAGACACTAGTGTAAGAAAGCTGGCTGCGGTCCATACACCACATCCGATTAACGCCCCAGTTTATTCCTGTGTGAAGTGGTTGAGTAAAAAAGTCCACAAAATCCTCAGAGGATATCGATAGATTTGAGTCTGGCGCTATTCTGTACACCGCCCCTGCGTATCTCATGGGTTGAGGTCCGGGGGAAGTAAGTGAGGCTAGTACCATGAGAAGATGAAAAATAATTTTACAACACTCTCGGATGTGCCCGCACCCTAATTGCCAGGAACTCCGAAGTGATTGCAAGATAGAATAATTGGCTGCATCAAGTGGACGCCGTCCGATTAACCCACCAGTTCACCAGTTAATCCCCCGTGTGAAACCATCGAAGTCAAGTCAAGGTGAACAGCTTGCTGTAACCTGGGAAAAATGTTTCAGCACAATTCTGGAGCTCACGAGGGAATAATTATATATAAAAAACCCCCTTTCGTTGCCATCGCATTTGAACACGGGGAGTCGAACCCTGGACTGCCAACAACTAATTTCATTCAACACAGAGCACTGAGTTTCGTGCATCCCCTTTGTCCCACGACCTGGAGCTTTAACTTCAGGTGCCCCGAAATTTCCGTAATCCCGGGGTGTGTTGAGTGGTCTAACCTGGTCGAACATTTTGTAGATGAAATAATGATAGCGGGCTTTGCCGTGCGGTGGGCTACGTAGTTTATTAATTCACCGCGCTCTGGTGCACTGCCTTCCATAAAAGGATTTATCCTCATTATTTAGTTTTTTATTTTTATTTTTTATGTCATTGGTTTGTCTGATGGCATTCTTTACAACTCGCGTTTGAGACCTGGTTCCTAACCAGTACCAGGAATGAGCACTTATCTAATAAATAAAAAAAGTACAAGTGATGGTCACGAGGCTGTGGGAGGACATTGTGAATCTGTTGAATGAGAGAAGTAGCTCCTTACCCCATGATGTCACTGAATCTATTCAGATCACATGCGCAGTAGATGCTATTCACCAGGTCTGGATGACCCTGTTGCAACCCATTTTGAAGGACATTCTGTATGTTTGAGTAGTTTAATGATACTCGAGCAACTGTGCTGGAACTTGATTGAGTTCCACGGTATTCCATGAAAAACTCAAGTAATTCCCGAAAATGCTTGAGAAGGGGTCAAATGAGGTGATCACCAGGTGGCTGGATCTTCTGCATATACTCTCTGATGGGTACCAATGCTTTTAGCCACTTGTGTTCATCGCTGTAGGCCAAGGCAGTACGAATCAATGTTGCTTTACAGCCCAGGATATTATCAACTGGGAGCTTGCTCTGCACAAGCTCAACATCTGAAAGACCATCAGGGAGCATTGACAGGAGGCTCAGCAGATCCTTTGAATGGGGATTGAGTCTAGGACTTGACAAAGACAATGAAATTGAGAAGTTCAAGTTGGATGTTCTGTTGTCATATCCATCTGAGATCAAGGATGTTTTCTCCTCCTCCCAGTGGGACAATACATGGGAGCAGCCTTCAGAGTCAACCAAATGAGCTATGAGACTGATTGCGAGAGGCATATTGTCTGTCAGAGAGAGGACCTTGTCAACCTCATTTGGATCATGTCTGTTGTCTGCAATATCTATGAATGTTTGTCGAGCTGCAGCTTGTTCCAAGGGCTTCAGCAATGGCAGAAATGGATGAGTCCATGCCACTTTAGCAGGTCTTTCTGCTCCTCGCATTGTGATCTGAGCATCATAAGTTCAAGGCACAGGTGAAAAATGCTTGAGACCTACCACCAATGCAAGATGATCCACACTTGTGAGAAGTGACAGAAATTCCTCTATTTTGCCTCGGGACTCAACTGGCTCCCACAATGTTTCAAGATTATCTAGAATCAGGAGAGATTTTGAGCTGCTAGAGAAGTATTGGATGACTGGGCATGTAAGGTCTTTTTCTGGCTTTAGTCCAACATGGGCTCCTATGAGAGCAGCAAGTTCCACTTGGGTTGCTGCTGAATCACAAGCAACAAAGAACCGATCCTGATTATATCTCTCAGTAATTTCTGTACGGTGGATGATAGCTCTCGCAAGACTGGTTTTTCCCATTCCACCTGCACCCAAAATGGCAATCCTTGGTGTTCCTTGACCGAAAAGTTGAAGAATGTTTGATAGCTCTGAGTCTCGTCCATGCAATATCTTGGGTTCCAATGGTAGCATGGAGATTGAGTTGGAGCTTGAATATATGTCAGACACACAGAAGATATTGTTGGAAGACAAGCAGAAACTGACCTGTTATGAGAGCCCAAATAAAGCCCACTGATCTGTGCCACATTCATTATTTGATTCTCTCAGTGGAGTAAAATTCCCTTACAGAAGATGATCTATCTGAACTGGTTGTGTTGGACAGGGCTTCAATCATGTCAAGCACTTCTTTTTTTCGCTTTTCTGCATCTTCTTGCATCTGTGTAATGTCCTTCATATGATTGGCCATTGGGACCTATATATCAAATCCTTCAACAAGTGGTTGAATTACCAAACAGATGTCACACCTGAAAAATCTCAAGTCCTTGTTGCAATCCTGCCTTGCAATCCTTTAGCAATGTACTCATCTCGCCTTGACGGAAGAAATTCTTGAGTGTGCTGCCTTTCTGTTGAGCTTCAACAAAGGTGTGGATTTTGTGGAGGGTCCTGACAACAGTTGTCAAGATGATGGGAGGTTTTCTTTCCCAAGTGAAGCAACATACTCTGTGAACTTTCCAATGTGAGTCAACACACTTGGTGGCAATTCCGCTCCAGTGTTGGAATTGATATGAACCATCAGAATTGCATTCAGCAACTCATAACTTTGCTCCAATAATTGGGTACAGTCATGCTTATTTTGTCTAACAGTCTGTTGTGCTTGGTTAAGATTTTTGGCTGAGACAGATTCAGTGGTAATGTACCTGTATATTTTTCAACAGAGACTGTGTTGTGTTAGACATAGCCACCAAGAAGGGGCTCTTCAGGCTGCTGGCAAGGATTTCCAGAGTATTTGCAGTGATGGTCAAACATTCTGTAATATTGTTCAGTCGAATTTGAGTGACAGTGGGTTGGGGGGGCATCTTGTGAGGTGGATCAGGGGTCTCGAGAGACATAGGTGTTTTATCCTGTGTGCCCATGGGAAGTTTCTTTTATTGGCTACTGTTCATCTCCTGCACAGAAGATGTGATCCTCATATCGGGTGTAAACTTTGACCACATCAAATGATACTATTGAATGAGTAGCTGTATTGAGACATCTGGGGAAAAGTTCTGGTCTCCATCTGAGAAGCTTGTTCATTGATCGTGGGCTCAGCTATATTTGCCACGATACCATGATATCTTCCCATGCACTGCTTGATGGGTACAGATGCATGGTGTAAATGGACACAGCATTTAAATGGTATGACCATAGCAAGCCCAAATCAACTTCGGAGCTGCTTGATTATATCAAAGATCCTAAGAAACAACAAGTACATGTTGGCAACTCTTCCGTAGCCACAAAATCAAGGTCGTCAGGGCTAGACTGATCCTGAGAAAGCTAAAAATGCAATGTGAGAGAAGATGGGATAAACAATTTGCAACCAGGTGAAGCATCAAACTGTGGAATATATGGCGGAATTGTAGGTTACAAATTGAGACTTGATCAGAACATTGTGAAAGAAAATAAGAGCGCAGTGCAGTGCTTCGCGTCCCAGCACTTTGGTTGAAAGATAGTGATTACTTACTGTAGGAAGGCAGTCAAGCATCTTTAGACTCCTAAAACGAATTGGTGAACCCATGATACGACTAATTTGAAGGAGAAGTGATGCAAGGAGCAGCCGAAAGCGCCGGGGGAGGCATAACTGCTGAATGTGAACCACCCTGCTGAAGAGCCCAGCATTGAACTTGTTTGTGGAGATGTAAACAGTTGTGGACTCGTGGGCCAGTAAATCATGCTATCAGGGACACCCCACCCCGAGAATATAGGGGTCAAATCACCACTTCAAGTTGTCCTCTCTGGCCATCGTTTGCCTACCTACCACTCATATTAAAATCTGAAAATAATTAGGTGGCCACAATGGACACTTACAGTCACATCTGTACCAAAAAAGCAAGAAATTGTGGGCACGCCGCCAATAGTGCCGTCAAAAATGTTATGTGTGATGTGACCATAACATCACACTTAACATTCTGCCCCTATTGCTTCATCGCCAATGGCCACACTGTTGCTCTCAGCCACTGGAAATTTTCTGTAAGGCCACTGCTATATATTACTCTCAAATGCCATACTCTAGACATGAAAAGTCGTGCTTTTTACCTGTCAAACTTGCATTTATTCCTCAAGTTGAACTATTGTAAAAATGGAGCTCGGCCCACACGGGCATCCTCAGGGCTCAAAATATGCTTTATTTCGAGGTATATACACTCTGCCCTAATGTATTCTCGGTCCTGGTCTGTTTCTAGCCGTATTCACTCAATAAAATAAAATAGAAACATGTTGCAATAGTGATTCCTTCGAGGCCAAACAGTCCTGCAGCTCTGAAACGGCAATATTTACTCTTAAATAGAGTGGCTTTCCACCCATATCCAAAATCCTGGGGAAAAACCAACAGCACAATGAATAATAATTTTTTTTCTTGGTGAAATGGTAACACCAGCATTAACTCGGTGCTTCTTGAGCATTTTTGGACTACCTTCTTGTGGAAGCAAGGAAAATTAAGCCCCAAGTGGGTCTCCTGAACCCTGCAGACATTCCTTTGAGTTTTGCTGAATTCCTATGATCTTTCTTTTTTCTATTTCTTTTTCGCGTTTTTCCCCTTTCGGCGACCCAGTATAATGATCGGAAAACCTTGTCGACAACATGAGTGCAAGCGGCATCAGCTCGGACCGGCCAGCCGGTGCGCACAGTACGCTCTCAATCAACGCTCAATTAAATCTCTTCTCTTTGCTGTTCTGGATACCACGGCCTCAGCCTCTGTGGACTGGCAAAAATTCGCTTTATTCATTTATCTGAGAACATTAAACGAGGAATTCTCATTTCATAAACATCGAAACAAAAAAGTACTGGTTTTATGTACTCGAGTCGACTTGCGCGTTCCCAGGAACTTGGGTGTTCCCAGATTACACACTTGGTGGCAATTCCGCTCCAGTGTCAGAATTGATGTGAATCATCAGAATTACATTCAGCAACTCCTGAGTTTGCTCCAATAATTCATTACAGTCATTCTTATTTTGTCTAACAGTCTGTCATCCTTGATTAAGTTTCACAGTTGTGGCAGATTCAATGGTAACACGCCTGTATATTTTTCAACAGAGACTGAGTTGTGTTAGAGATGGCCGCCAACAAGGGGCTCTTCAGGCTGCTTGCAAGGATTTCCAGAGTATTTGCAGTGATGGTCAAACATGCTGTAATGTTGTTGAGTCGAATTTGAGTGACAGTGAATTGGGGGGCATCTTGGTATTGGATCAAGGGTCTTGGGAGACATAGAGTTTTTATCCCGTGTGTCATTGGGAATTTACCCCTCAATGGTCATAAATATCCCGCACATAATGCACATAAGCTGTGATATTTGTCTTTACTCTCCTTGGTTTTTCACGTGTCTCCTAGTGTCCTTCCGGAGCTCCTTAACTCCGCTGATAGATGTTTGAACCTGTCAAATAAAGATGGGTCAGTCAAGAAAATGTTGTCTGTCGCTTGACACCAACCGGCATATTACTGATTGCCCCATGCACTGCCTTCTTTCATGTACCTTGCCCCATTTGGTCTAATTATCCCTAGCTAGCAGTTTACATCTAATGTCGGAACCGAATATGCGGGCAATTCTTTTGACTGTATGAGGATAATGTTGGAATACGAGTTGCATGTGCGTGCACTGCCCTGCGGTGCACTTTGTTTCCAGGTCCCCACCCTTTGTTCCTGCTTTCTCGTTACTGTTCCTGTGCCTAATATTGGATTGCTCTATTGATTCCAACAGATAACTCCGGGTACCCTCACAAATATTTGGCTTCATTGTCCATGAAGGATGCACTTTTGATCTTGGAGGATTGTGGAGGCCTGCAAGGATGGATCTCAGATGCAGGGCGGGTAATTCATATATAATTAGATTTGCTAAAAATGGTTCCCTCCTGCAATAAATTCAGACAAGCTCACAAGACAGCAAATAGCAGCGGAGAAGCATTTATTACATCAAGATATTACCTGATTCAATGACCAGTACTCGATTGTAAGAGCGGATGTTCAAATCTCATCAACGACGTGGCTGGTATCTCAGTTCTTACCATTGCACGGGAGAAATAGTAGGTCCCCGGTGATCATCGAGGAGAGGTATTTGGTAAATGCAAGGCCCACATTTGATGTAGGCAGAATCTAAACATCCCGGGTTGGTCTGCTACTTGTAGATTGAAATCATGATGCCTTGGATAGCCAAGTGGCAATCATTCCAGATCTGCTTTTCACCATCATGACCTCAACATGGTCTTGTATCCTGATTCCCCTGCCATTCTTCCGGAAACACGGCCCAGCCACGACCTGCCTAATTGGGACACCACGTGAGCGGCCGGCCATCACACGGCACTCATTGCCTGCGCTTTCAACAAGTCAACTGTATCATAGCGTATGTAGAGTCGAGTACTTACTGAAGTCCCAGCGCGAGCTGGGGGCTTTTCAAGGGGCCAGTCAGTGCGATAGGATTTTCTTGAAATGATATTACAAAACAAAGGTTAAATATTGGACCATCTAAGTACTATCGAACTACACAAGCGGCGCGATGAAAGGTGGCAATTTACCCCACAAACGTGAGTGGCTCAGTACATGCATGATTTAATAACAGAGATAAAATAAGAATAAGTTACATGGGTCAGAAGGCAGCACGCTAGGGCGGGCGGGGTGTCGGTGGCATTCTTGGAATCTTGGTGGCATTGGTCCGGAATCCGGATTGGCGTGCGCGCGGCAGTAAAGCGGACTAGGAAAGCGATTTCAACGACGCTGGAGAGGGCAAGGGAGAGGGTAATGAAGAACGGAGGATGGCAGGGGTTGGTAGGTGGTGGTCGAGGAAAGAGAGTGCATGTTTGCCGTCTGATCGCCGCAGTGCACGTGGTGTTCTCAATTAGGCAGGTGCGTGGGTGGGCCTACATTCCCATTCTTCCCTCTCAAATTACATTAGAGCAAAATATCTTCGACACCATCGCATACATGTACCCAGACACAATATCTATCCAGCTGCCGGCTGGACAACATTCTATCCTCAAGAGTGAAGGGATCTCATCATCTCACATCGGGTTTTACACAATCTGCTCGTGAGCCCGCATACGAGCACATACACATGCGTACAAGACATCAAAGATCACGCGACCACATGACCACAAGCTATGTCCGAGATTTCACGTATAAATTCATCGAATAAAGGGCCAATGCAGGTGATTGAGACAATAGGAAATATTGAGTGGATGAAAAGCGGCACACTGGGAGGCATAACTGAGCAGAAGGAATGCATAGACCGGCTGGAAAGCTCAAACAAAAATGAGAAAGCTTGCAGGATGCGAGCTACGCAACATCACAAGATCAAAAGTACATGAGCAAAATGTGATTTTGCTGATGCAGCTCTATGAGCAACCTGAGGATAAAGTACAGAATTCAGGTATCAATGAATATAGAAGCATCTTCCCTTCCCTTCCATGTTCTTCTTCGGACCATCCTGGCGCATTCAAAACCTGCTTCCATCTTCTGCGACTGCATCCCACATTTTCTTCTCTGAACCAACGGACAACGATGACCTAAGAAAATTTATCTCCACTTGCAGCAAAATTTGCAAGCATCAGTGGTCCATCATCTATGGCTACACATACTTTCTACCTCTGCTTACGTTGCCACGGGTCACGGGTATGGTGTGCCAGTGTGACACCCACGGTACCACCCGTGTCACACCCTACTCTGCTGTGCTAAACTGCGAAGGTTAGGGATGTTTGTTGATTGCTTAAATTTATGCACGATGTTTGCCTTCATTACTCATGTTGAGGCGATGGATATTCATCTTCCAGACGACGGTGTTGCTTATTTTCTTGTTGGATGCCATTTTGCTTTCTGATTTCCACTCAGGCGTATCCGGGGTTTTGATATATTGCGAGCCTCTAATTAGAGGAAAAAATCCGATGTATCAAACACTCTAATTACAAGGCTTGCGATATATCACATTGGAGGCCTACCTCTTTTAATAGGCCTGCCACACACGCGGTTTCCCACCAGATGGCAGCATTGGAGTGACAATTGGACGTCGGAGCGCTGTCGGGTGGCTGTATGTCCCCCACCTGGCCCTTTTAGGTACTTTCCACCTGTACCTCCCGTAGGACAGGGATTGTCAGTATATGTAGCATGGACATGAAAAAGGTGTTGCTTAGCTGTGTAGGACGTCTTGAGCCCGCATTGATGTACAATGGGCAACACAATGTTGCACTAATTAGCAGGTGATGGACATTATTTTTTCCTGTTGATCATTCCCTTCCATCCTCCTCTGCCAGCATCCTTGCCACCATGTCTATGGCCTTTGGAACCCCACCCAACCTCTTTACCATGTCACACCTACCCCCAAACTCCTCCGCTTTGCCCTAATACACCCATCTGGCACTACATTTCGTTTTCATTCCTTGCGCTCTCTCTACTTTCATGCACATCCGTGCCACCTGGACCCACCCACTGATATAACTATGTGATTATAGCTATGCCCCTAGACCCTCATCCTGGCTCACACCTCTCTGGCTGTCCCTGCACACCTGCTGCACCTTTTATGGCTTCCACGCTTCTCCCCCACTTCCACAGTTGCTCCCACTGCCTGTACCTGCCAATCGGTGTCTCTGCATGGTTGGCCACCATGCCCACACATGCACCCCGCTTTTTGGGTCCCTGGCTGTCATGGTGCACCTGCTGCACTGTTTTTGGTTTCCACTGGGAGGTTGACTGTGCCTCTGCTAGGTGCCGATAGGTGGTGGTGGTAAGGGCAAGTAGAGAGTGTTCGTCCTTGGGGGAGATAATGGTGTCGCTGCACGAGACTAGTGATAGTGGTAAAATGTGTGCAGCTTATTTAGAGGATACTAATATGCCCCAGAGAATATCTGGTCATACAGTTCGCTGTTCTAAAGTACGGAGGAGAATCCCCCCAAAAGTCTAGCCTTCCCTGAATTTTGTAATACGACCCGTTCTAGAATCCTGTCGAGGAGCAGATGACTGTTCAGATGCGATGCGGTTTTCCATTGTTATAAATGCTATGGGCTGTTCTCGGTTCTTTTGTATACAGCTACCCTTGGTCCTCCGACCTCTTCTTAGGGTGCTTCATGTGCTGGGAGGCCCTAAACTTGTTCTCAACAACTCCACTACTGTCTGCCGTTCCATCCTTTCCAAGTCCGTTCCCTACTAAATCCTCTACAAATTGTCTTCTTCTTTCTGTTTGCGAGCTCTAGCGGACGAAGTCAGCTGCTTGAGAGCTGTGAGGAAGGTCGATACCTGTTCCGTTCGATACGAGTGGGCAGGGAGGTGTACAACTCGAGCAGGGACTGGTGTGATGCTCGAGACATTGTTCTGTCGTGCAGTCTGTACAACAATGGACAATCCGAGGGTGGCAGGCCGATGTTCTGCCAGGCACAGCCCTGGAGACCTTGGTTTTCGTGATCAGCATAACCTGAAGAACAGTACTTGTGTATCACTTAAGATGCGCTGGTTGTTTTAGATGGGAAAATTAGATGTTTTTATTTTTGCAGCATCTTGTATTTATAGGAAACCGACTGTCTAGCACCGGCCTTTACACGTTCCTCTTGTCCTTTTCCAACTTATCGCATTCTGCTCCCTCAATCGGGCTTTGGACCATCACCACATGCTTTCTTGGATGTTTCTGTTTCTGTCTTTGTGGCTTGAATGAGGTTCCCGCTCCGTTCCTGTGCTGTGCGTGGGATATCCACTCGGTGAGCACATGCCACTTCGGTTGTGGGGCATTTCCACTCTCAATTCTGCGTTCCTGGAAGCTGTGCGTGAGTTTTCCGTCCACCAAACGCATGCTGCTTCCATCAGGAATGATTTCCCCTCTCAGTTCTGCATTCCAGAGAAGCTGTGCATGAGTTTTCCATCCACCAAACACGTGCTGCTTTAGTCGGGAATTATTTTCGCTCTCAGTTCTGATTCTGAGAAGCTGTGCGTGAGTTTTCCGTCTGCCGAACACATGCTGCTTTAGTCGGGAACAATTTCCACTCTCAGTTCTGATTCCGAGAAGCTGTGTGTGAGTTTTCCGTCCACACTGAACGCGTGCTTTCAGTCGGGATTCTCATTCCCCATTCGCCGAACATGTGCTGATTTAGTCAGGAGGGATTTTGTGCTGAGTTCGGAAGATGTGCTTGGTCGGGAAGTTGTTTAGCTCCAAGTTAGAGCATTTGTGTCGTTGGAAATTAATGTGTTGGAAGTAAGTCGGAATTTGTTTTGCGTGCATGTGTGTGGTCGGGCGTAAATGTGTTGGATCGGAATTGTTGTGTGTCTGTGTCTTGTCACTTTCCGTGATGCACTGTTACCGCTTCATATGTGCCATTCCAGAGCGATCACAAAGTGATGGCTCACTTCTCCTCTCTACTTCGAATGCCAATCGTCCCTGGTCGGCCACACTATAAAAGATATGCCTTCCTTCTTCGTTGTTCCATAAAATGGATGTGTATGCCGTTGGCCGCTTTCACCGCTCTGTCTCCCCATTCTTGTTAGACCTGTATGCTGTACTGGCAGGAGGACTTCGCCGTTTCCTGGAACACGACCTCCGTCCTAAGGTTTTCCTAATCTCTCTAGGAGTTTCGAAGACCGCTGGTGCAGCCGATCTGTTCCTTCGCTGACCGCCGACGACATGTATAATAGACACGTTGCGCAACAGCCATTGGAGCCATCTGATGGCTGATTTTGCGTGCGCAAATGGATGGCTGGTGGCTCGAATGGCTGATGAACCTAAAGCAAGGTTAGTCATTTTTGGGTGCTAGAATGAGTACTGATGCAGGTGCATCTCACAGAATTACCCCCAACCTTGCCAAAACACCAATTCCATCAAAATGAACGAATTATTGCCTCCCATCAGCCAACCGTAAGTGTGGAAGGGATCGCTAGCCTGCATATAGTCCCCAGTATTTCCAAATCGGTTGGTTCACAGAAAATGAATTCAGGTATTCAGGCATTCGAGCCACCAGCCATCCATTTGCACACGCCAAGTCAGCCATCAGATGGCTCCAACTTATTTTAGCCCCGCATTCACTCAGATAGGCAGTTGGGTCTGGGAATTTGGTCTCTTGAATGAAGGTACACATCCTAAAAATGACCCCAGATATTTTCACAAAATCTGCTGGGTGATTTCGTTCCTCACTGAATTTTTTTTCGTGAGCATCCCGAAATGGCAATAATCGGCCTAGCCGGCCACCCATCTAAATCGTAGGTTTACACTTGTACCGTGCACCCGATTATCCCCAAAACAGTTCAGGGGATTCAAATACAGGTCTCAGTACTCTCAAACCACACGTCTGAGGTGTATAGCTACCATTATCAGATCCCTTCTGAGACAAGTATGGTGGCCAGAAGTGCGGGTGCGAACGAAATCGCGAGCTCCGCAACTTACGGAGCACAGTCTCACCAGATTAAGGTCCATATAACTCAACAAGAAGTATTTAAACATATTAAAGCTCAATGAACACTACCCTCATGCACGCAACCCCTCGAACAAAATCCCTTCGAGTCTTTCCGCACAACTAAAATTAGATGATTGTGGGTAGTGCCCCCCCCCCTGAACGGCAAAGTGCGCAGATACAGGGCCATCGGGCTGTTCAGGGACAGAGTGTGAGATGTTATAAACATAACATCAAAATTTCTAACCCATCCGACAGACGGGTCCCTGCACTCAAGATCAGGCCTAGGATAGGATAGGATTGGGGATGCAAGGTCCCGAATCGGAACAGCCGAGTGCCGTACTACATACACAAGGCGTAAAATGTATCCTACGGATGTATCTAAGTCTCCACCGTTGTGAACTAGCCCGTCCCAAAACTGCTACAATCTCGGCCTATGCGACAACCTAAGACCTTGATCTCCATCTCCGAGTCGATTGTCATCCACAGGCAGGACAATCAGCTCCAACCTGACTTTACGCAGACCCAGGAGTCAAGAACCAGCTCCCTGGCCCTTCACATAAATCACTGTCATCCAGAATGCAACAACGAAATGAGCGAACCGTCTCGCAGTTTCAACCAGGATACACGAAATAATATTTGAATAACCAGACTATTACATCCTGCCAACAAAGGTTGGAATGCTTTGGTGGTACCCAATCGTGTGTTGATGGCGCCCTATCTGCATATACAGGCACTAAGATTATATCACGGTGTTAGACCCCGCTGCCAGTAGAGCAGGTGGATGGGCATTTAACCAAAGCAGCATGGAATGTCTCCTGGTTTATTGGACAGAAGCGGATACTACGCCCGAGGAATTGACATTTCCCGTAAATTAGGTGCTTCATAACCTCCAATTGAAGATGGTGTGCCAGCAAAAGAAATATTACAAGTTTTTGATGTCGGTGGAGGTAATGCTCAGTTCCAGAGCACAATGATAGCACGCTAATAATACATGGAAGCAGCCCAGTTCGTGTACAGAGAGCTCACATGCACTGTGGAGTGCGGACCAAAGAGACTTCAGGATTCTCTCTCCAGTGGTGTGCCGAGGTATGAGACCACCTCTTAACCCGATGCAAGATGAGGATCAACTCGGCATCCCTTCCTTGGAGCCAGAGTGCCTCTCCCATAGGTCCACAGTGAAAGTAATGTGAACTGTGTAGAAGAGGGTGTTAGTCGGTAGGTTGACCAGGAAGGGAAGGTCGGCAGTAGGTACGGGTCTATAGCCACCAAGTAAAATAGTCACGATTTATCACACAATGAGTACTCAGCTTTGGAACAACTTATGAGGCTTGAAGGCGTCCGCTTCTGGACCTCGTATACTCGATATCACGTTCGCGGGACTGGGGGATTCGGGACAGTAGATGGTGGGGGGAAACAAGAGGGAAAAGACCCCTATATGGTTGCATGACAGCCATTAAATACATGATCGGGATGGCTGAAACGCGTGCTCTCGCGTCACCAGAGCCCAGCGCATAACGTCCACAATTCAGCCGAATACAAACGATGCAGGTAAGTAAAGTTCATGAAAGAGAAAAAAGAGAAAGGAAGACCTCAGCTGACTCCACCTCCGACCAATGAACAGACCGGGACATGCGCAAAGACGTAATAGGGAGACGCAGCTGCCGCCTCAGATGCCGTTGAAAGGTGGCCCAGACCTTCAACATGTCAATCCCCAGCGCACGCCGAGTCTGCCATGGTCTCGGGACAGAGCTTCGCATCGGAATGGAGTGTGGAATGGGAGTGGGATGTAGATGAGAGTAGAAACACGTAATAATAATGAGAGTGGTATAGGTACTCGCCGACCAATCGTTCCAACACGAAGATAACGCGGTTGCGCACTCGAAACGAACTTGAGCATGCGATCACATGACACAGTGATGTCGCGTTGAAACTCGTTGCGCGGGGAAGTAGATCGTCCGAGTAATTCTTGAGGAAAAATCTGGATGATAGAGAAGGATGGAAGGATGGAAATAATATGAGTGAGTTCAAGATTTGAGTAAGAAATGAGTGGCCGTTAACGCCCGAGTAGGAACTCGCACGCAACACCCTAATGGGCATAAGCGACGAGCGTGCCGCTAGGCACTTCCACAACTGTCCTTAACATTTAGATGCCTTTATATGTCAGGATAATGAATGATTTAGTTGAACCAGATACCAACAACCGTGTATTCATACAAGAGTGACGACGTTATCATCGACAAGGATGCTCAGGGAAGGCACTGAGACCATCCACTATCTTGGACGCATCGAGGCTGGCATCCGGTACTCATAGAATAATTGACAGACCGATAGTGTGCGAGGGAGAAAGCAAGTAAGGGACTGTCTCCGTGGCTGGGACCGGGCTTGCACATTTTAGTGGTCCGGGTATCCAATGAATCCTCAGAGGCGAGTTAACTGGGAGTGTAGCACGCCACCGACTCGGAGACGAAAACTGAGCCCAAAAGCAGTTGCTTTCAGCTTGAGGTTTGGACAGAGTTGTAAATAAATTGCTGTAAGATTCTCCCTGCTCGACACCAAGAGAATGGACATGATCAGCACGAAAAGCTGCCGGACGTTGTTGGCAATATCGGACCGGAGGCCGTGTCACCCGTGTCACAGGTTGTCGCCATGTGATCAAATCATCAGACGACGACATCGCCCGAAACAGCCCGAGCGTTGCCAAGAGTGCCCGAGATGACGATGTCAAGCCCAAGAGACATGTAGCTCGGCACTGGAGGTCTCTCAATCCACTCATGTTCATCCTGTGCTCACTGGGTGGCTCACAACTGAGATATGGGCACTTTAAGAGCCGGGACAAGGACACCCCAATCTCGAAGATGGCGACGTAATAGCACACATATTTGGAAGTGCACGAAGCACGAGACAATGTATATTGCCATCCCCTGGTAATCCAGGAATTCCATAGTCGGGACCTCCATAATACGATGATGGTGGTTCGGGTCAAACGAGTTTCCTCCTCTTTGAGATTCCAGCACGGAAAAGAGCCCGAGTTTGGCCCCTTGAATGATTGCAGTTAAATTCCACAGACCAGGGCATGAAATTGAGCCTAGAAGATTGTCATGGTGAGGAATTGAGGCAAGAAAATTAAATAAGTGTGGAGTTAAGAAATCATGCCTCACACTGTCTTCGATTTGGACATCGGGCGTCCCCACAGGTCCTATTTCATCTCAAAGAGTCCAAATCCCCGGATTTTGAATTGCTCCACCTATTATGCAAATGGCCGGCTAGCTAGTTGGGCCGGATAGGCAGCACAGATAGTACTTAGTTTTAGGTCGGAACAAATTTCCAAAACCCTGGGCTGAGAAGCTGTAATTAAGACATGAAGCCGGCTCTACTTCGACACCGCGCTCGATTCATATGTATTGACTGAATTGTGTAGGTGTAAATAAGTCTATAGTCAACGGTCGTGGGGTAAGTCTGGTAGTACTATGCGCTACTGTCGCACACCCTCGTCACCCTCTGCATCCCGTCCTTCGGATCGCTCCCTCTCTGACATGGCAGCTAGCTGACGGAAAGGATCGTGGACACATCCAATGAGCGCATGAAGGTGGAGCAGCAGTGAAGGAACGCGGAGCATCGCCGCCACACTACGGCTCGCCGACAATGGGGAAGGTAATGTGCTAGAACACAAGATCGGTGCGGATTCAGTTACAGCTGGATTACTGATCCAGCAACGGGCATGACTACCGAGTCCGCCGTCTCGTTTACGATGCTAACAGGGCGGTGGTGTGATGACGTAGGCTCACGCGGAAGACAGAGTGCGTCGATACAGCGCAGTGAGAGATGGCGCGGATGCGGGAGGGACTCCTCCACTCGTTAGGCTCCTCGACAAGTTGGGCCGACCAAGCTGCCATCGACGGCTGTATGCGCAGTGTATGCGCAGCGCAGGTCGACGGGGATCAATGGTGGAACCCGAGGTAACCCGAGTCTCAAAGTGGGGCGATATGTGCATCTCTCCCTCCCCGCCGCCAGGGAAGGACACTCCAAATCCCCGTCACCGAGAATCAGGGAGTGCGGTCTATGTGTACGATGTGCGCATTATCTATCCACTCGATACAAGGTCGTACACAGTACGGGCGACGGCGGAGGGTGGATCAATGTCCACGAGGGATTGTATGGGTAGGGAGTCGGGGTAGGGGTTTGCATCGGGGCCTAGCGCGCATCAACGAGTATTATCAATACATATCGGACGTGGGTGTGACAGAAGGAAGGAGTTGAAGGCGGGAATAAGGCGTGGGCGTCGGCGCGGACGAGGATACGAGCCTTGCATGGATGAGGAACAATTGAGCGATGGCGAGGACAGCGCAGTGTCGCGCGCGGGACGAGAAGCATGAGCACATGAGGCGCTCTCGATATGAGGTGTATCCGCGGCGGGCGAGGGCTGAGAGGGCCTGCGCGTCTGTCTGATACACACCCGAGACCACGGGCAGGTCGACGTCGTCGCGCTACCCTTGAGCTGCCGAGGTCGAGGTCTGCTGTACTTGCGCTGAGGTACGCCAAGGTGGTGTCGTATGCCTAGAGCACAAGCACGCACCACGCACGCTCCGCGCGCAGGAACGACATGCGCAGGCGTGGTGGTACGCAACGGATGGTGGCTACGATGTCTGTACTGAAGATCAGCGACGAAGTCAATGAAGTGCGGCGGTCCGCGTACATCTAGATAATCTGCGGACATCTGAAGCGCCCCGCGCTTCCCGTAAGTGCGCTACTCCCACCCCAGTGACCTACTCGGGTATTACATAAAGACCTCTTAGGTAGGTTAAGCTGTCGTGAATTAACCTACCTAAGAGGTACGCCTCTGAGGAAGGCGCGGGGCATTACTAATGCTTCTATTACGGACCACACAGTGAGCGGCTCCTCCAGAGGTGCCGGAGGAGGGATTTTTTTTGCCTTCTCACGCCGCGCGCACCCATTTACAGCCCACGATTGCATTTATTTCAGTAGTAAAAAACAGAAAAGCATCATTTACAGCATGTATAGGCCGATGTAGCATTTACAATTGCATCGGGCGGCGGCTGCAGGTTCGCATTTGCATCGGGGCCCGGGGGCGACGGGTGTGAGCAGCGGCGGGGTGGTCATGTTTGTTCGCGCGTGGGCCTATCGAGGGAATCGCAACGGCAGTGCTGCGGCGTTCGCACCGTGCCAGGGCGTTTGGCGGCGGTTGGCACGACATGGGTGTCAATGTATAGTGTTCGAGGCGGCGGCGCGCCTTGCAGTGTGGTGCAGTCCGATGGTACACTCACTGCAGCGCTGGCTTTCATGCGGGCGCTTTGTGCACCATCCGGAGGCGGTTGGGGTGCGCAGCGGCGGTTGGCCGCGCTCCGGGGTTCCGATGGATGGGTTCGAGGCGCTGGTGTGCAGCAACGCGACGCATAGCACGATTGTGCGCTATACACAGCGCCGGCTTTCATGCAAGTTTCTGCACCATCCGGCGGCGGTTGGAATGCGCCCTCGTCAGTTACTCGTCGGTTGCATTGATGGCAAGTTAGATTGAATTCGATTATTTAAACAAGAAACTACCATGACGTGGGGAGGGCTTGGATACGTCCAGTTGATGCGCTGCTGGCGTTGGCGGCGACGGTTGGTTGGGGCAGCGGTACGTGACATAGCACAATTGGGTGCGCACAGTGATGGTAGATGTTGATGCTCTTTCCGGGAGTAGGGTTTGGGAACGGAGGCGAGGTGCAAATTTTGCCGTCGGCTCGGAGGCGCCTCGAAATTTCGCAGGGAATGGACAGGAGCGGGGTTATTCCCGGGCTTCCACTTCAAATAAAGATCATGTAAGGCGCGACACCGAGCGTGCGACGAGGCCGCCCGCTGGTCTGAGTGGCAGCAACGGAGGCGAAGGAGGTGCCGAAGCGGCGACAGAGGCCACGTGGCGTAAGCGGTGGCTTGGAGCACCGCCACCTTCTTTGTCCTCCGAGCTCACCACCACTAACTATCTTTTTTCACCACGGTCGGCTGCATCTGGCGTGACCTCCGTCGCCGCAGCGACGCCTCCTGGCGGCCTCCCGCCTTCCCTGGAGGTTGGAGGCGTCAAGTGGCGGCGCCACTTACCTCAATGGGCAGCCAATCGGATCGCGAATAAACATCAACCCCCGCCATTCTTTTTCTCTGCACCGTATCTTACACGCGACGAGTGGGTCTGAGCATCGGAATCGTATGTGATATGATGCCCGCTGCCCATTGATTTTTTTTCACATTTTTTTAGACCCTTGGATTCGCCGTGCACGAAATCACCCAAAAACCAGCTTAATTCCAATTAAGAACTTGGCTCTTACCACCATCCTCAACATACAATGCTGCACCAAAGCTTTCGCTGCGGAGGAGGCAGCTGTAGAACGTTGTGAACTGCATCCCAGAGGCACTCCGACCCCCAGTGCGTCGTCCTGCACTCAAATTCTGGCCCAAACATTTTCTTCTAAATGACCCCTCAGTGGTGGAAAGCCAGCGTGCGCAACGTCACAGCGCACCCGCAACTCCTGCAAGGTTTCGAATCCCTTTGTGCATTTTCTTCTGCTCCCCCTGCCGCCGCCTTTGCTTCTCCCAACCCCGTCTTTGTCGAATGCAGTGGGCAGCGGGCACCCTCGGTTTCTACCTCTGGTGGGTGCAACGGCGCTCGCTCATCAAACGCGTGTACCTCCCGCACACCCTCGGCTTTCTCGCCCGCCAGGAACGCGCGCTCCCGCGCACAGCGCCTACTCCACCTGCTCCTCACACCGCCCAAGTCCTGTCAAAATGACTCACTTCCTGCACACAAGAAATCTGCACGTACCCAGGATCAGTATCACGCGAAGCAAACATATACATCTCGCCCACACCTCGACTCGCCGCGCCGTACTAACACGTACAGTCGCCACTGATGCGAATGTGAACGAGAAGGTGCAGAGGCCGTGCGATGCCCCCATTGCTTTCACAACCGCGTCCGCACAATGGAAATGCCCCCTGCGCCCCTCTGCGCGACGCGAACGTGAAGGCGCCAGCCTCCCGGACAGCTTTTGCCTGCTGCGCTGCCAGTTTTGTGCCCACACCTGCGCCCACGCGATGCGAACCCTGCGTGCACGCTCTCGTGCCATGTAAATGATGGAAACGCCCCCTGCGCCCCTCCGCACGATGCGAACATGAACACGCCGGCCTCCCAGACAGCTTTCACCCCCGCCCTGCTGCTGTGCTGCCAGTTTCACGTGCCCGCGCCTGCGCCCACGTGATGCGACCCCTCCGCGCCGGCTCTCGCGCCATGTGAATGAGTGCGCAGTCTGCCGCTGCTTTTGCCCCCGACCCGCACTGCTTTCCCATCCGCCTGCCCATTATGAATATCGCCGCAAATGCAAATTCGCAACGCAATGCTGACGCCCCCGCTGCCTTCACGCCCGATGTGAATGTCCCGAACCACCCTGCGCAGCCCGCTGCGGCTCGCTCTCGATACGCCGCCAGTGTCTGCCGTGCTCTGCCTGCACCCGCGCGGTATTTGTACCGCCGCCAGTGCCGCCCAATTATGCAGGCTGCAGCGGCCATTATCCAACGCGCTGCCCTGCCCCTGCCCAGTCTCTGCCCGCCGCCCAAATGTGTCCTCGTGTGAATGCGCCCACACGGTGCAAACGAACGCGAACCCGCCGCCCCGCCGCTGGTTTCGCACCCGCCCCCTGCGCTGGTTCGCCCCTGTGCCGCGCGACCTTCACGGCCGCTCCTGCGCGATGCAAACGCCTCCGCACCCTCACGCACGCATGCCACGCGAATGCCCGCCCGCCGAACGATGCAAACGAATGCAAACGCGGCCCGCCCCACCGCCGATTCCACGCTGCCCGCTGGTGACATTCACTGTATATTTCACTTTACAATATGTTTTGTGTATCTACTCGTGTAATAAATGTGTATGTGTGCATCAAAAGACCTACGGAAATTTCGCCTCTGGCACCTCCGGAGGAGGCGCTCGCGGCCGGCGCCAGTGGTATGAGTAAAAGAAGTATCATTAATCCCCCGCAGTTGTCGGGCCTCCTGCCAGAGGCGTACCTCTTAGGTAGGTTAATTCACGACAACTTAACCTACCTAAGAGGTCTTTATGTAATACCCGAGTAGGTCACTGGGGTGGCTACTCCAGCCCCGCGGTTGGGGAACACGTGCTCCCCCACCCCGTTGCTGCGCGCCTCTGGTTGCTCCGACTCTCTGAATCTCCTCGTACTGCTGGAGGTCCGAATGTGGCGATGGCTAGAAGGGGGATTTTCGATGTCTGTAGTAAAAATCAGGGACGAATTCAGTGAGGGCGGGTAGTGGTCTGCGTACATCTGCTCTGGGTAGTCTTATTTGCACACACCGCTGCGCTCGAGTCCGCCGAGGTTGAGGTCGAAGTCCTGGCAGTATCCTCGAGTGCGCAGCCCGGGCCTCGCAGTTGTCGTTGTCGAATGCGGACTTGCTTTGCCGGTTGTCGTTGCTGTATATGCATTCTGCTGCAGCCGTGCACTGAATCACGGACGGCGATGACGGTGACACCCAAAAGAGGCTCCATAGTGCTGTCACAAGGATCAGCGAGGTAGTCCTGTAGCAGAAATCAGAAAGTAATCCACTGAAGGTGAGGTACGTCATACAGCTGAATCTGACTGCGGCTCGGGAACGTTGGTGGATGTCGGTCAGGGAAGGGGAGGATTTCTGCGCGGATAGTGGGCCATTGCGGGACATAGTCGATGCGGGCTTCGTGCAGGGTGCACAAGAGGGAAGAAAAGGCATGCGGAGGATGGCGTATGCATGGAACGTAGGGATGCTGCTCTCTTTCCTTGACACCGCTCGCCGCCCACCCGCCCTCACAGCATCCGGGATGCGCGACACGTCTCTTTCTGCGATGGCGCGAGGGGGCACGACCGCGATCTGTCCATCTCTAGTCTGCTGAACACGATCCTAGTGCCCGATTTGGAAGAGAGGTCGCAGAGGCTGGCTGGCGGAGAATGCGTGCAAGCGGTAACAGCGCATCGCCGATCGCGTTGTCATGGCTGAGTGCGAGACACGCGCACGCGATCATCCTGATTCTGTTTCCCCATTCTCATATGCAGTGTAAGATCGAAGCTCCTGCCTCGCACAGAAGGGCATTGGTACCTATCGCGTTGAATCAGAATCTTGTAAGGCAGCATGGTCAAGATTTGGGGAACAGACATACGTCAAGCCGCAGCTGGAGCGGACCTTGTGGTAGATGAATCATGATGCAGACGTGCGCAGGCAGGGCAGTGAGTGCCAGGGCCGGAGAATGCATGCTGGGATGAAAGATGGCTAGTCCCACTTGCCGCGTAGACTGTGAATCGCGCGAGAACAGTTCTTGGACTGCCAGCAGACGAATGCACTCGGTGGGGTACGAGGTTGGTGGGTGTGAGCGAACGTGCAGACACGGCGTGTAGCTAGTGGTGCAGGGCAGTATCGGTGTGGTGTCTCTGCACAGGGTACGCTAGTGCGATGAGTTTAGCATGGATGTGCGCAGTTGCAGCGTAAAGACACACACACCTTATGCACTTTGAGGCACCTGCGCGCGGGACGGGATAGGTTGTGTGGGCATGGAAGCGTCTTGCGACTGTGCACAGTGAGTCGAGCCAGCTGTTGCAACCGTAGAAAATTCGAATGCTATCTCGCTGTCTTTCGCAGAATAAAAGCCTTGCGTTTCACAATCATCGTGACAGGGACACTTGTTGTTTGCAAGGGGAAGAAGATCCTGAGAGACCCAGAAGACGGATTTAGGCATTCTGCACGCAGCTGAGCTGGGAGTCGAAAGTTTGGTGGTTGATGACAAGATCATGATGACGATGTCAGAAAAACCGTTGGGAGCCGATAAGGCCTGATATACCCTTATCAGGCTGTAAGGCCGTGGCCGTCTTATCTTGACATGATAAGATGAAAGAACCTTATAAGGCGGCGCGACCTTATAATGTTGCAGGGCTTATAAGGCCTTATAATGGTGAGGGCCAGGATAACGAAAAATCTAATGCTTTCTAGCTTTCTCATTACTTGTTATCAGATTCTGTTGAATGTATGCGAATATAATACTTAATTATTTAATTAGAAGCCCATCAAGGGAGTCGAACCAGCGACCTCAAGAAAACATGAAAATTGTAACATAACACAATATAACCACTAATCTAAGTGACTGATAATAGGTAGGTCTGTTCGTTAAATATATGGTATAGCTTAAGATCTTGGCCACAAAGGGCAAACATAACTCGTCGCACTATTACATTCTGCACTGTTTCAAATATTGTGAGCGGGAGTGCGTGCTTGGCAGCACCCGTGCGAGTCTACGAACTGCAGCACGTAGACTGTCCGAGCTGCAGCCTTCTTTGCGAGCCCAGGTGCAGCGCATCCGGACCCCGTAATCGACGAAACAACTTGGGCAATCAGCCTGTTCAGGTTGGAGAAGGTGGGCGAAGTAACACCGAGGTTCTTTTTGCAAATGTCGTAGATGGCCTCATTGTCAACCTACACAAGAAGGTGTTAGCATGTATGGCAACCAAAAAAAAATTGCAAACCATGAACGAGCAGTCAGAGTGTTCGAGGGTCGTGTGAGTAGTGAGGACCGAGTTGTAGGGCTCGACGACAGAGCTGGACAACTGAGGTGCGGGGTATACACAGAACTCGAGCTTGGACTTTTTGCCATAGTCCGTGGAGAGCCTCTCGAGAAGGAGGGCACCAAAGCCGGAGCCGGTTCCTCCACTGAAGGAGTGGAAGACAAAGAAGCCCTGGAGACCAGAGCAGTTGTCAGAAAGACGCCGAATCTTGTCCATGACGGGGTCGATGAGCTCCTTGCTGACAGTGTAATGGCCACGGGCGTCTAACAGTCAGATTAAACGGAGCCGACGCGAAAGCGAAATAAACAAAAAATCTGACTCACAGTTGTTGGCAGCATCCTCCTTGCCAGTGATCATGGTCTCTAGGTGGAACAGCGACCGATAGGGACCGGTCTTGACGCCGGGTTCGAGATCGACGTAGAGGGAGCGGGGAACGTGCTTCCCTGAACCAGTCTCGGAGAAAAAGGTAGAAAATCCGCTATCGGACGAGGAGGGCGATCCCTCCATGACGCGACCATCCGGCTAAAGTAGGAGGAAGAAGATTAGAACATAAAGCACGATAGAAGTAAATCGGCGTACAGTCAGCCCGTGCTCGAGAGTATAGCTGCCTCGGGCGTGACTGCACCTTCGCTGACACAAGCCACGAGTTGGTGGGCGGAACTTGCGCACCGCACTTTCACTTGGGGGTAGGAATGCCATGCGCTACGCTTGCACTTGTGCGGCTGAGGGAGGCGGATTAGCAGGTTAAGGAATGGGGATTATAAGGTGCATCACTACGCACCTCGTTCATCTTCTCCGTGTTTGTCTACGTGCGCTGATGCGCCGTCTGCAGTGCATAAACCCAGAGGCGAGGGTTAGTGGGTATGCAAAAGCAGAAGGGACGCCGTTGCGCACCATCGTTGTGTGCCTGCGTCAAGTCGAATTTCGAGCGCGATATGGCGGGAATGGTATAGGGATCTGAAAGTTAGGTAGCTAAGAATCAGTAAGTATGTATATGACAGTGAGCAGCGCGGGCAGCGTACCTGTGCCGCAACGGCCACACACATCCCCGCTGCGTGGTCGTAAAGCGTGGGGACTGAGACTTGAGAGCGAGATTGCCGTAGTCGCGCTCGTTGGCGTGAGCGCGCCGCCGCGTGGGATCGGGTTTCAAGGTGGATGAGAAAGAGAAAAAGAAAACAGAAGCGTGCGTACGCTCATGTGTTGCCCTGCAACCCCCACACATCCTCCCTCGTTGTCAACGACTAAGTCCAGGGCCGTTGCTATGGTCCACATGGCGGGGATTTGCGTACCTGGGGAAGTGAGGGCGATGTCGAGCTGTTAACAAAGAAAGAACGTGAGAACACATAATGAACGACATAATGAGGTACATACGTACCCTTCGACTCGTCACCCTCGTGAGCCCGCATCAAGCCCAGTGTGCACCAGCTGCAGTGGAACAGCACATGGCGCACACAGCGCGAATTCGCGTGTGTGAGACATGTGCAGTTTCGTGCGCAATGTTCACGGGGTGAGGGTTTGGTGCGCGGTGCAGAAGCGTGGGTCGGTGAGGACATGTTGCGCAGAGAACGAGGACGGGTTTTGGGGATCGGGTCAAGCAGGAAGAATGGGAGGTGCGTACATATGCACCTTAACGTACAGGTATCATATGCAGCGTGCAGGCACAGGGCTCCGCAGAGAAGATAATCCCCCACGTGCACTGAGCTCAAACGTCCCGGAGCAGGAACATAAGCTGTAAGAAAGAATAAAAAAGAAAGGAAAGAGAGCGAAGGCAGGTGTGCACACCAGGAACTCTTGCCTCCTCCCTCGCTGCTGTCTCGTCATCGCGCAACCCAACGCGGATTCGCGCGGGTGTGACAAAGCTGGAGCCAGAGGGATATCGAGCTGTGAAAATAGGAAGAAATGAGAAATAATGAAAGACACAAAAGGGGTGTACGCACCTTTCTTAGAACACCCCTGCGGCGCCCTCACGATCTCCGCCCGCTCGATCCTGCCCCAGCCTTCCCACCTCGCAAGCTCAGTGCGTCGCCAAATCGGCCCCAGGATGGAAGAATACCATTGCGCTGGCATGATGCTTCTAAAAAAAAGATGATCAAGCAATTGGGATTCAGCAATCGGAATCCCGTATGACCGCCAATGGACGAAGTTCAGAGACAACGAAGGAGAAGCCAGAAAGTTCCAATATGTTGAACAGAAGCCAGCTAAGGACATATATAGATAGCGAATTTCAGCCCGGGTCGTGGCGAGGATGGTGGATGCGACGGAGGGAATGCGTAGATTATTTGTCAAGTTATTTGTGCCAAACAACGTGAGGCAGTCGCCGGATAAGTGCCGTATAAGCCAGGCCGGTCGCTTACACGGCCATTATGATGGCCTTATAATGCCGGCACCTTATAAGGCTATTTTTATTTTTCCGACAGAGGTCCAGCCCGATCAACCCGTACGCACGGACCATTCAATTCTAGTTGCTCTTATTCCATTCATTCAATCTCTTGATCTTTGCTGCTCTGGTTAATGGACCATAAGCAGAGACCAGTATAACCTGGCCTCATGCCTGTGGGCAAGAAATTCCATAAATGAAATGGGGGGTTACCGTTCAATTCCCCTCAGAGCCTTGACACGCGACAAGGTTTTTTTCTTTCGTTTGTAATTTCTGAGAAAGACATCCGAACTCCACGCGGGACACCAAGTGTCCAATGATAGATTACGGGGAAATCGTCTCGGCTACATAATAACCATTCCAATTAAAACCGGTTCAACCTCAAGTCAGCAATTTCCCTCAAGAATATCATTGGCACCATGTCCCCTTCAATTTTAATTCAGCCCAAATAGCACATCCTACCAAGCAAGACAAAGCCTCTGTGGACTCCTGCCAAGTCGCCTCATATTTATTGCGTGATCCAAAACAAGGGCAATGAGGAAATGTGGGTTCGAGTCCCACCAGAGGTCTAGAAAATAATATTTTTTTTGTTATTTTTTGTAGAATGTGCTACCAATTGCAAGAGCCAGGAGCCTGTGGACCGAAAGAAAACCAGGTCACTTTTGCCTAGGGGAGTTTGAATCCTTCTGCCTGCATTTCTGGCAATTTTCCCGTACAACATGTGTTTTTGGTCCGAAATCCAAACATTCACTACTCACAAATGCTGAAATCACACAAGTAGAAGCCTCTGTAGATCACGATGATTAACTTCTTCCACGCTAGAGGAGGGTGTTCGATTCCTCTCCAGGGCAATAATTTGTGGAGACTCAGTTTTTTTCTTTGTAGATGAAGAAAATCTCCCACAAGAATTCAACGACATTAATATTGAATTCCATCTCTACTCTTTGTATCTCACTGCACCGTGAACAAGACCAGGCTCAAGTCCATGGTGAACATCTAATTTCAACCATACCGTACATGCAACCCCCAAGTCTCTGCGGACCAATGGAAAGTCACCTCATATGTATAGGTAATGGTTAAAATGTGTAATGAGGGAATGTGCGTTCGAATCCCATGCACATTTCGATTGGATATCATTTTTTCCCCCTTCCCTTTCCAATCCCAGTATTTTGTGTTCATTCTTCTAATAGTGCTGCAAGGCATGAAGCCCGTGGACCAGTCACTCATCTTGTATGCAGTGTAGAGGTCATCTTAATGGGGATTCGAACCCCTCACTAGGCATTTGTTGGCAGAGGTCCACAAAACAATGTGGAGGGCCTCCTGGTCTCTGTTTCCGAGGTTGAGCCCTGGGCTGTCTTTCAAGATTGTACTTGCACAGGTTTCGGTCTGGACCATCTGGCTGTCATGACTGAAAATCACAGAGAAACAGGTTCATTGGATTCAATGCCAAATCTACATCAACATGCACTTCCGAATAAATGATATTTAAACACGGGAATGAAGCCCTTGTTGATTATGGGGGGTACTTTGTGAGTTTTACTGTATAATTTGTTGTTCATTTATTTATTCTATCCTCAGTCTCACAATGGATCAGTGTGAGTATTTTTAAACCATGGTGATCAGTGAGCGAGGATGAATTCCTGGTGGCATTGGGAGTGAGTGAAATGGATTGATCTCCAACAAAATTTCAACCTAAATTCCATCTCAACTATTCAGCTTGCTTTTTTCTCTCTGGGCAGCAGGAAGTCCCCTCAGCCTCCCAGGGGAACAGCGCAGTTTTGTTTTTCTTTCTTTTCTGTTCCATCTCATTCCGATGAGAGTGAATAGCTAGGGGATCAAATCTCCAACAAAAGTTCAACCTCAATTCCATGTCTCTCGTGAAGAATTACACTCTTTGCAACTGCACCTCAAAGGAATGGAATAAAACCAAGGAATACCTGTGATCATGGTGATCACCTTCCATGAGTTTCCGAAGTTTGCAAGAAGAAGCAGGATTTGAACCTCCCAAAAGAACACACAATAGATATGGGGGATACATTCTGCCCTTTTTTTTTTTTTGTTGCATTGTGGAAAAAACACTTGGATCTAGCTCAACTCTACCTTCTGTGTTTTTGTCTGACCATACTGAACCTTATCCTCTCAAGATGAAATTACACTCAAGCCTGTTATTAAATAAATATGCTCATTCATTCCAAATCAAACCACAAGGACACATATAGTGAATCAGCAACCATAAATAACAACATAGAAAATCACCAACAAAAACATACAATTCCTGGAAGCCTCAGGCCACAATCAAACCAAGCTCTTTCTCATCACCCATGTCCATCTTATTCAGGTTTTCAATGTCAGACAGATCATCCTCCAGTTCTTCCGCAGTCCCAGATGGTGCATTGAGCGCTGCCAGACGGGCCAAGCTGTTTCTGTGTTGCTCCAGCACATCTTCACTGATACCAACAAGTCGCTCATCAATACCATGAACCTGTTTGGCCTGTGAAGAGCATTTAAACAGGGGTCTCGCTCTCTCCCAAAACTCCACTGCCTTGAGCAGGTCACCCTGTCCCTTGGAAATGTCTCCAAATCGGAGCATGCATTCAGCTCTGCTGCGATGGACATCCATCTGGGTAAATCCTTCTAGAGCAACTGTGAACAAGCTGATGGCTGTATGCTCATCATGTTGTGCAAGGAAGATATCTCCTAAGGATCGGAGTGCCTTGAAGATTCCGAGCTTCTCTTTTCTTTTGAGAGAATGCATAAGAAAAATAGTTGTCCAGCTGGACATCCCATCCAAATGAGCCCAGCAACTGATATCAGCAAGCCGCTCCAGACAATAAGTTTGCATTTGAGAGTATTCCAGAGTCACTTTGAGACACCTTACAAGGATTGTCTTTGCTGCCAATGAATTTCCCTCCCTCAGGTAGAGATCTGCCAGAATAACATCACACAGTGCCACTCCCTCAACATTGCCTATAGTGTCTAACATTTTTCTGGCTCTGTCACAATTCCTCTGCACATCATCCTTTGGAGCACCAACCATCCCATCAATTTCAGCAACATTAAGTAAAGCAAGACCATAGCTGTAGAGATCCTGTATAGAGGTTTCTTCAAGAATGCTATTATGGATACTGCGAGCCTCAACATATTCTGATTTGAACCGGTGGATTTCTGCCTGAGTGGTCATGATGTTATGGTCTAAAGTTCCATGGGACATGCCACAAAGACCTAGGAGGTCTCTTGCCCTAATGCAGAGAGACATGGCTTTTGTGTAGTTCCCCAATGTACGGCAGCAAATAGCCTCAATATTGAGTGCCTGTGCTTCTCTGTATAAATCTGCAGAAATTATGGCTAGTCTCTGGGCTTCCTTTGCATGCACTTGAGCTGCAGAGTAATCACCAAAGCTCCATTCAACCCATGCATGGTTGAACAATCCTTGGGAATGCAGTTTTTTGTTCCCAGTTGATAGTGCTAGAGATATAGCTGCTCTACCAAATTTCATGGCAGAGGACATATTACCCTTTATCTGATAATAACTTGCCAAGACATTATAGAATCTGCCTGTGTGAACTCAGATTAGTCTCAGCAGACGAGCAATCATGAGAGAGCATACATTTAAGATCTGGATCATCAAACTCCTTGAAGTGTTCCAGGGCATCGGAAACCAGTGGATCTAGAGTGGAAATGGAATGAGGATTCCACGAGTTGAGCCACGCTGTAATAAAGTAAGCCTCCAGGCGATGGTCACGAGGCTGTGGGAGGACATTTTGAATCTGTTGAAAAAGAGAAGGAGTTCCTTGCCCAATGCTTTGACTAAAGTTAATCAGATAGCATGTGCAGTAAATGCTGTTCACTAGGTCTGGATGCCTCTGTTGCAACCCATTCTGAAGGACATTCTGTATGTTTGAGTAGTTTGATGATACTCGAGCAACTGTGCTGGAACTTGATTGAGTTCCACGGTATTCCATGAAGATCTCAAGTAATTCCTGGAAATGTTTGTGAAGAGGTCGAATGAGGTGATCGCCAGGTGGCTGGATCTTTTGCATATACTCTCTAATGGGTACCAATGCCTTCAGCCGCTTGTGTTCATCACTGTAGGCTAAGGTAGTACCAATCAATGATGCTTTGCAACCTAGGATATTATCAATTGGGAGCTTGCTCTGGACCAGCTCAACATCTGAAAGGCCATCAGGGAGCATTGACAGGAGACTCAGGAGATCTTTTGAGTGGGGATTGAGTCTAGGACTTGACAAGGACAGTGAAATTGACAAGCCCAAGTTGGATGTTCTGTCATATCCATCTGAGATTAAAGATGTTTTCTCCTCCTCCCAGCGGGACAATACATGGGAGCAGCTCTCAGAGTCAACCAAATGAGCTATGAGACTGATTGCGAGAGGCATATTGTCTGTCAGAGAGAGGACCTTGTCAACCTGTTCGGGATCATGTGTGTTGTCTGCAATATCTATAAATGTTTGTCGTGCTGCAGCTTTTTCCAAGGGCTTCAGCAGTGGCAGAAATGGATGAGTCCATGCCACTTTAGCAGGTCTTTCTGCTCCCCGCATTGTAATCTAATCATCATGAGTTCCATACACAGGTGAAAAATCTTTGAGACCTACTATCAATGCTAGATGATCCACACCTGTGAGGAGTGATAGAAATTCCTCTATTTTGCCTCGGGACTCGACTGGCTCCCACAATGTTTCAAGATTATCTAGAATCAGGAGACAGTTTGAGCTGCTAGAGAAGTATTGGATGACTGGGCGTGTAAGGTCTTTTCCTGGCTTTAGTCCAACATGGGCTCCTATGAGAGCAGCAAGTTCCACTTGGGTTGCTGCAGAATCACAAGCAACGAAGAACCGATGCTGATTAAATTTCTTAGTAATTCCTGTATGATGAATGACAGCTCTTGCAAGACTGGTTTTTCCCATTCCACCTGCACCCAAAATTGCAATCCTTGGTGTTTCTCCATTGAACAGTTCAAGAATGTTCAAAAGCTCTGAGTTTCTCCCATGGAATATCTTGGGTTCTGCTGGCAACATGGAGATTGAGTTGGAGCTTGAATATATGTCAGATACAAAAGATATTGTTGGAAGACAAGCAGAAACTGACCTGTTATGAGAGCCCAAATAAAGCCCACTGATCTATGTGACATTGATTATTTTATCTCTCAGTGGAGTAAAATTCCCTTACAGAAGATGATCTATCTGAACTGGTTGTGTCGGACAGGGCTTCAATCATGTCAAGCACTTCTTTGTTTCGTTTTTTTGCATCTTCTTGCATCTGTGTAATGTCCTTCATATGATTGGCCATTGGGACCTATATATCAAATCCTTCAACAAGTGGTTGAATTACCAAACAGATGTCACACCTGAAAAATCTCAAGTCCTTGTTGCAATCCTGCCTTGCAATCCTTTAGCAATGTACTCATCTCGCCTTGACGAAAGAAATTCTTGAGTATGCTGCCTTTCTGTTGAGCTTCAACAAATGTGTGGATTTTGTGGAGGGTCCTGAAAACAGTTGTCAATATGAGGGGGGTTTTCTTTCCCAAGGGAAGCAACATACTCTGTGAACTTTCCAATGTGAGTCAACACACTTGGTGGCAATTCCGCTCCAGTGTCGGAATTAATGTGAACCATCAGAATTGCATTCAGTAACTCATAAGTTTGCTCCAATAATTCAGTACAGTTATTCCTATTTTGTCTAACAGTCTGTCGTGCTTGATTAAGATTTTTGGCTGAGGCAGATTCAGTGGTAATGTACCTGTATATTTTTCAACAGAGAATGGGTTGTGTTGGAGATGGCTTCCAAGAAGGGGCTCTTCAGGCTGCCGGCAAGAATTTCCAGAGTCTTTGCAGTGATGGTCAAACATTCTGTAATGTTGTTGAGTCGAATTTGAGGGACAGTTGTTTGGGGGGGCATCTTGGTGGTGGATCAAGGGTCTTGGGAGACATAGAGTTTTTATCCTGTGTGTCATTGGGAATTTACTCTTCAATGGGTACTGATCATAAATATCCCGCACATAACGCACATAAGCTGTGATATTTGTTTCTACTCTCCTTGGTTTTTCACGTGTCTCCTAGTGTCCTTCCGGAGCTCCTTAACTCCGCTGATAGATGTTTGAACCCATCAAATAAAGATGGGTCACTCAAGAAAATGTTGGAATTCCGAGTCTGTCGCTTGACACCAACCGGCATATTACTGATTGCCCCATGCACTGCCTTCTTTCATGTACCTTGCCTATCTCTCCATTTGGTCTAATTATCCCTAGCTAGCAGTTTACATCTAATGTCGGAACCGAATGTGCGGGCAATTATTTTGACTGTATGAGGCTAACCCCGGGTACCCTCACAAATCTTCGGATTCGTCGTCCATGAAGGATGCACTTTTGATCTTGGAGGATCATGGAGGCCTGCGAGGATGGATCTCAGATGCAGGGCAGGTAATTCATGTATAATTAGATTTGCTAAAAATAGTTCCCTCCTGCAATAAGTTCAGACAAGCTCACAAGACAGCAAATAGCAGCGGAGAAGCATTTATTACACGAAGATATTACCTGATTCAATGACCAGTACTCGATTGTACGAGCGGATGTTTGAATCTCATCAAAGACATGGCTGTCATCTCAGTTCTTACCATTACAGGGGAGAAATAGTAGGTCCCCAGTGATCATTGAGGAGAGGTATTTGGTAGATGCAAGGCCCACATTTGATGTAGGCAGAATCTAAACATCCCGGGTTGGTCTGCTACTCGTAGATTGAAATCATGATGCCTTGGATAGCCAAGCGGCAATCATTCCAGATCTGCTTTTCACCATCATGGCCTCAACATGGTCTTGTATCCCGATTCCCCCGCCGTTCTTCCCTCTCAAATTACAGTAGAGCAAAAAATCTTCGACACCATCACATACATGTACCCAGACACAATACCTATCCAGCTGCTGGCTGGACAACATTCTATCCTCAAGAGTGAAGGGATCTCATCATCTCACATCGGGTTTTACACAATCCGCTTGTGAGCTCGCGTACACGTGCGTACAAGACATCAAAGATCGCGCAACCACGCAACCACGCAACCACGAACTATGTTCGAGATTTCACGTGAGGGTATAAATTCATCGAATAAAGGGCCAATGCGGGTGATTGAGACAATAGGAAATATTGAGTGGGTGAAAAGCGGCACACTGGGAAGCATAACTGAGCAGAAGGAACACATAGACCGGCTGGAAAGCTCGAACAAAAATGAGAAAGCTTGCAGGACGCGAGCTACGCGACATCACAAGATCAAAAGTACTGTACATGAGCAAAATGTGATTTTGCTCATGCAGCTCTAGGAGAAACCTGAGGATAAAGTACAGAACCCGGGTTTCAATGAATATAGAAGCATCTTCCTTCAGGCTTTCCTTCCATGTTCTTCTTCGGAACATCCTGGCGCATTCGAAACCTGCTTCCATCTTCTGCGAACGCGTCCCACATTTTCTTCCCTAAACCAACGGACAACGATGACCTAAGAAATTTTATCTCCGCTTGCAGCAAAATTCGAAGTCTCAGTGGTCCATCATCTACGGCCACACATGCTTTCTGCCTCTGCTGTGCTAGACTGCGAAGGTTAGGGATGTTTGTCAATTGCTTAAATTTATGCAGCCGATGTTTGCCTTCATTACTCACGTTGAGGCGATGGACATTCATCTTCCAGACGACGGTGTTGCTTATTTTCTTGTTGGATGCCATTTTGCTTTCTGATTTCCACTGACCATAGATTTAATTTCCTTGTTTCATAGCTTGCAGGAAGCTTGAAGTTCTGATTTGTATGCACCAGTAGCCAGTATGGAGCTCATTTCCATCCACGATGGCCGCTGTGTGTAGGTGATGATGGAATGAACTACATACCGGATTGTGGGGAGGAATGCATTTTTAATTTGGGTCCACGCAGATACTTTCATCGCGAAGAAGCAACACGGAGAGATTGAGCCCAATCAGTCTTATTCATGGTTCCTGTGTTCAATCTAACGCACGCTTACAGGTTCGCGTTGCTGGATTGAGGAGCAAGATGGAATTGGACCTACGTATTTCATGTAATTTGCAAGACTCAGATTCATAACGATGGTGGATCGTACTACATCAGCAGAGTTCAACACTCACATCAGCCCTCGGTCAATGAGACGTATACCCTCTACGCCGATTTAAAAGACAGATCACACACTGTTTGATTCCTGGCGAAATAAGTTGCTATTTTCACCTTGAGCGAGGCTATTTTTGCCTTGGAGTTAACGTCAAGACAGGTGTTTGTAGACCGAATCATAGCTGTAAATCAGACCCGTTCTGCATGTTTGCAATGCAAATTTCATCCATGTAATCAGTTTTGTTAAATCACAGCAGTTAAGTGCAATAATAGCGGGCGAAATTCCATAGAAAGAATTAGTATGTTCGTATGTAGCCTCAGGAAACAACAGACACTCAAATACTAGTAAATTTTGTTTAGTACTCCTCTGGGCAATGTAACCACTCGTCCAGCAATCCACAGCAGTCTGACAACCGAGATGAGAGGAGATACTTCAGAATAAGAATTGGCAAGACTTGATCTAGAATAAATAATTGCGGTTATATGTAACGTGCATGCAGGGCCAAAGCAGGCACAGTCACAAGAGGCGCAGATACATGAAGAAGAGAAGGGAGACGACACGAGGATGATGTAGTGGAGATTGAGTAAAGTAAGGCAAGTAACGAGGAAGAGAAGATACAAGGACGAAGCACGGAGGACAAAATTGAATATGTAACAAAAACGAACAAAAAAAGGCAAGACTCGGACGGCAGGCAAGGAACTTGGGCTTAGGGCCATTGCTGGCGCATGGCGGTACTCGTCAGGCCTTCGGCTTAGAGTATTCAATTCTTCACCAGTAGTGTATAGTAAATATTCAAGCTTGGGCTTGAGGGGGGGAAGGGGGGGTATATATTATACTCATCAGGTCCATAATATGAACGATGAGTTTACTGAAGGTATACATGTGGTACTGTAAGGGTGGCTATCCTTACAGAGATCCTCAAGATACCAACAGAGGGCAATCTATTCATGTCAGGGCCATTTCTGGCACATGGCAGTGTTCGTCAGGCCTTCGGCTTTTCTATTTTTATTTCAACATGGACGATTTGATTTCAATTGACGAGTTGTTCTAATCCAAACAAGAAAAAACCCAATCCCTCGGAGTCCTGTGCAAGCTTGAACATTTCATTTCAATCCAAAAAAAATATCCCCAATCCCTCAGAGTGCTGCGCCTGCTTGAACATTTCATGCTTTCATTCAGTCCAAAAGAAATATCCTCAATCCCTCAGAGTGCTGTGCCTGCTTGAATATTCCATTTCAATCCAAAAGAAATATCCTCAATCCCTCAGAGTGCTGCGCCTGCCTGAATATTTTATTTCAATCCAAAAGAAATATCCTCAATCCCCCGGAGTGCTGCACCTGCTTGACAACTTTATGCTTTCATTCAATTCAGAAGAAATATCCCCAATCCCTCAGAGTGCTGCGCCTGCTGATAGCCTCGTGTTCACTCAGATAGGCAGTTGGGTCTCGGAATTTGGTCTCTTGAATGAAGGTATACATCCAAAAAATGACCCTGATATGTTCCCAAAAGTTACTGGGTGATTTCGTTCCTCACCGACTTCTTTTGTCGGGAGCCTCCCGAAACGGCAATAATTGGCCTAGTCGGCCACCCAGCTAAATCGTGGGTTTACACCATGCACCCGATCGTCCCCAAAGCAATTCAAGTGATTCAACTACACGTCTCAACACTCTCAAACCGTATATCTGAAGTATAGCTACCAGTATCGGATCCTTTCTGCGACAAGTATGGTGGCCAGAAGTGCGGTGTGAACGAAATGGTGTCTGCAATTTATGGAGCACAGTTTCACCGGGATTAAGGTCCGTATAACTCAACAAAAAATTTCTAAGCATATTGATGCTCGATTATCACTGCTCTCATGCACACAACCCCTCGAACAAAATCCATCTTTCTGCCCAACTAAAATTGGATGATTGTGGGTGGTGGCCCTTCGTGAACGGCAAGGTGCACAGATACGGGGCCATCGGCCAGTTGAGGGACAGGGTGAGATGTCATAAGCATACCATAATCTGACCAACAGGTGGGTCCTTGTCGAGGTGGGATTGGAAGAGAGCAATTTTGGCCCTTTGAACGATGACAGTTAAATTCCACAGACAGGTTACATGAGTGGGCTACAGGTCTCTCATCAGCAAGTCCCATCCATTCCTCATACTGCAAATGATTGTGTTTGCAGTAGGCTTCAATAATTTCGAATCCAAAGAGCACGGTAAGTTTTTTGTGACTTATATATATCGAGGGACCCGGGCGTCTTTTGATTTAGATTCAGATTTAGTTTAGCGCTCGGAGCGAGAGTCAACCAGTGTTTTCTCTTTCTTTTACTATCAGGTAGTCAGTAGAAACATAAAATGGAAGGACCGTACCCCGTTTGAAGAGAGGAGGACAAAGCGATAGGAGGAAAAGAATCAAGTATTCAAGTTAGAATCAGTCTGAGTTGATCCCCGAGAAAAGATGTGAGACCACCGAATAATGACGCGAGAAAGAGGCGAGGTTACATCAGCGAATTTTGATGCGAGGTTGCAAAAATTAAATAGACCTTCAACAGTCTCGATTCTAACTTCTGTGTCAGGGGAACCCCCGACCGGCCCACCCGGTCCGGTACCGGTAACCGGTCGCCCGGCTTCCAGCCTCCTGTTGACCGGTCCACCAACTCGACATGGCACCTGGTCTGCAATCAAGCCCGTGACTTATGCCGATCTTTCCGATCAACCCGGTCACATGCTACTAGTCAGTAGCCACTTTTACATACCCGGAACCTAGCATGGGAATCCTCAGAGTTTCTTCTCTTCGGATCCCCCTCGCTAGGTGCGTATTCTTGTACACCTAATTACCCTTTTTATTCATACTTCGGATCCCCCTCGCTAGCCCCTTGAGATTCTCGGGTCTAGAGGTTGCCCTCACAGCAGAAGAAACTCTCTCTAGGGATTAACTGGACAAAATTGGGAAGTTTGGCTTGGAAGGTTCAGACCACTCTGACAGTGCTCCCACCACCCCAACTTCCAATTTTATCCCCTCCTCCCCTGTCCTCGACTCGGCGCTGATGCAGCAGCCGCCGACGCCTGGATGGACCAGATCGAGGCCACCCTAGCCAGCCTCACAAAAATACTCGAAAAACAACAACGTGCAGCCTCACCTGCCCTATCCCTTGCCGAAACGGCTCCGGAACCGGGTCCAGGACTATTCACGCAATACAGCACAACCGGCGGGTCCGGCACAAAATCGGTCCTCCGACCGAACCCCCTGTTCGTCTTTGACGGCGACCGGACACAGGGCCGGGCGTTCCTTCACGCCGTCCGGTCATACACCCAGCTCGTCCCAGAGGCCTTCGTGGAGAACGGAGAACTTTCCGAGGAGAAGGTTGTCCAGTATGCCATGTCGTTCATGGCCAAGGACACGGCTCAACGCTGGGCCGAGCGCCAGTCGGCCAAGGTGGAGTTTCCGTTTCTGACCTGGGAGACATTTGTCAAGGAATTCCGACTCCGCTTCGTCGAGGAGAATGAGCAGGACCATGCATTGCACAAACTCGAGTCTCGTGCCTACCACATGGGCAACCGGGACGTTTTCCGGTACACGGACGAGTTTGAGGACTTAGTCGACCTAGCCAGCTTTGAAGATGAACTCGTCAAGGTCACAAAGTATCGGACCGGTTTTGATCCGGCGATCAATCTCGCCATCACTGGCTCGAGTGACCCGCCTGGCCTCAAGGACTACGCAGCCTGGCGCGCCCGGGCCTACCGGCAGTATGAGTCGCACCTCCGCACTCGGAACGCCGGGGGACTCGGACGCCATCCGGTCCTGCCAGCCTGTACCCGAACGAACCAGTCTACACCAGGGATCGTCACCACACCCCAGCCGAGGGCTGCTGCCCCACCCCTCCCGGCTCCGGTCCCCATGGACGTGGACCGCACCCGTGCCCGCAATGTGCCGCGCCGTGGCTGTTTCCGCTGTGGAGATGCCAATCACTTCGCCCGGGATTGCCCGACACCGGCCGACGTCTGGACGACCGATGTGCTCGACGAAGTGATCCGCCAGCTCGGAGGAGAGATGTTGGAGGAGCTCGTGGCCCGCCTGGCCACGACCGAGGCCCTCACTGACGAACCCGCCCCAGAGGATTTTCCCCTCCGCAGCGAGTGAGCAGTGCGCCCTCGATCGCATCCCCTAATCGTTTCGACATTTTATGTAACGAGTCAGACAATATACCTCTTGCATCGACCGAAACAATAGACGCACCCTCCAACCCAGACGACCGACCGGTCGCTCCGGCTCCTCTGCCGGCTAGACCGGCCACCCGTCCACCGACGTCCGGACCAACCACACGTCCACCCCGTAAGTCTAACTCCCTTCACCTCCCTCTGGAGATCGAGTCAACTGACAACGCCGTGAAGCTTTCACTCGATGGGCTTATCGACTGCAGAGTGACCTCCGACTTCATTGACTCCGAGTACATCAAGGCGAGTGGGATTCCGGTCCGCCGGCTCTCGCAGCCCATTCCGGTGTTCAATGTGGACGGCTCTCCCAATGAGGCCGGCTTCATCCGAGATGTCGCAACTCTGGTCCTCCGTTACAAAGGTCACAGCGAACGAGTCCAACTCGCTGTAACTGGGCTTAGCAAACAAAAGCTCATTCTCGGCTACTCCTGGCTCCGGAAGCATAACCCCGAGATTAACTGGGATACCCGGGAGGTCAAGATGAGCCGCTGCCCATCTGGTTGCACGACCTGCGTCGATGAAGCCAGAGCCGAGCGTAAACATGCGAAGACTATCGCCCGCATTGTCCGGCAGCTCTGAGCTGGACCGGTCCCGACCATTTGCGCCATTGACACGGACGACCGGCTTGGTGAGGATGATGATGACGAGTTCGGGGAAGATCTGCCTGAACTCCTGCTGGACGACTCGGACGACGAAGATGACCCTCTCGAGGACAGAGACCGGGTCTTTTATACCCAGTTCTCCCCCCCGGAAGACATCCGGGCCACCAGCACTGTCTCGCAACGGCTAGCCGAAGCCTTTGCCAAGAACTCCGCACCCGGTAAGGACGAACTTCCCGAGTGGGTGCGTGACTTCGAGGATGTCTTCAACCGAGAGGCTTTCGATTCGTTACCGGATCGCCGGTCGTGGGACCACGCCATCGAACTCGTTCCAGATGCGAAACCGGCCAATTGTAAAGTCTACCCAATCTCACCCCTTGAGCAACGCGAGCTCGACGCGTTCATCGAGGAGGGATTGGCGACCGGCCGGATCCGGCCATCAAAGTCACCGATGGCCTCACCAGTCTTCTTCGTCAAAAAGAAGGACGGCGCCCTCCGGTTCGTGCAGGATTACCGGGCGCTCAACGCGATGACAGTGAAGAACCGGTACCCAATCCCTCTGATCAACGACCTCATTAATTGTCTGAAAGGAGCCCGGTTCTTCACGAAGCTCGACATCCGGTGGGGCTTCAATAACGTCTGCATCCGAGAGGGCGACAAGTGGAATGCCGCTTTCCGGATGAACCGGGGGCTCTTCGAACCCTTGGTGATGTACTTCGGCTTGACCAACTCCCCGGCAACCTTCCAGACAATGATGAATGACATCTTCCAAGACCTCATCCTGTCCGGAGATGTCATGGTATACCTCGATGACATCCTCATCGCACACTCAGACATTGTCCGGCACCGGGAGATTGTCCAGGAAGTCCTCTGCCGGCTCCAGGAGCATAAGCTTTTCCTGCGACCGGAGAAGTGCGAGTTCGAGAAGACGTCGATTGAATACCTGGGGGTCATCATCTCTCATGACCACGTAGAGATGGACCCGGTCAAGGTTGCCAGTGTTGCCAACTGGCCGACCCCGGAGTGCAAGAAGGATGTGCAGCAGTTCCTCGGCTTCACAAACTTCTACCGGCGGTTCATCAAGGCGTTCTCTGACGCTGCCTGGCCATTGTTTTACCTTACCAGAAAGCGCGCACCATGGGTCTGGACCGAACTCGAGGCGGCCGCGTTCCAAGCCATCAAAGACGCGGTCACCCGGGAGCCGGTTCTTGTTTTACCGGATGAGTCCAAGCCGTACGCTCGGACTATGCTACCGGTGCTGTCCTGTCTCAACAGGGTGACGACAGCAAGTGGCACCCAGTCGCATTCTACTCCAAGAGCTTGAGTCTGGTCCAGCGCAACTATGAGATCCACGACAAGGAGATGCTCGTGATTATCCAAGCCCTCGAGGAGTGGTGGCACTTCCTCGAAGGTGCGCAGCACCCGATCGAGATCTGGACCGACCACAAGAACCTGGAGTATTTCTGGAAGTCGCAAGATCTCAACCGGCGACAGGCCCGGTGGTCCCTGTATCTGTCCCGGTTCGATTTCGAGCTTCACCACAAGCCTGGGTGCTCTATGGGTAAACCAGATGCGCTCTCCCGGCGTCCAGATCACGGACCGGGCCCAGACAACATGGATGTGACGCTCCTGAGTCCCGCCCTTTTCCGGATCCGCGCGCTGGAGGGCATCGTGGTAGCTGGCCCGGAAGTTCCCCTTCTACGGGACGTCCGAGAGGCACTTGCTGGCGACCCGGACCTCGAGGAACCCGTGGCTCTCGCAGCGTGGGACCTCCTTAAGGCCCGGGGCACCCGGTCCACCCGGTCGGCCGAATGGCACGTCGAAGGCGGGCTGCTCTATTTCCGCGGCAAGATTGTTGTCCCTCGGGACAAGGACCTTCGTCATCGGATCCTGGAGCAGCACCACGACACCCGGGTCGCCGGTCATGCCAGCCGCTTTAAGACGTTGGAGCTAGTCTCCCGGAACTACTGGTGGCCCCAGATGTCCCGACACGTTGGCCGGTATGTGGCGACCTGCGACCTGTGCTGCCACACCAAGGCCCTCCGGAAGCTTCCGGTCGGCGAACTTCACCCAACCGAGATTCCGGAGGAGCATTGGAGCACGGTCTCGGTGGACTTCGTCGTCAAACTCCCGGAAGCCCACGGCTACGACTTGGTCATGGTTGCTGTGGACGTTCTGGGTAAACGCGCTCACTTCATGGAGTGTACGACCTGGTTGGATGCCGTCGGAGCTGCCCAGTTGTATTACCGCAACGTCTGGAAGCTCCATGGCACCCCCGAGAAGTACATCTCTGATCGCGGGCCCCAGTTCGTCGCCGAGTTCACCACCGAACTCTGGCGCCTCATCAGGATCAAACCGGCCACCTCTACGGCTTACCACCCACAGACCAACGGTCAGACGGAGCGCGTCAACCAGGAGATGGAGCAGTTCATCCGGCTTTTTACCAACTACAAGCAGGATGACTGGGACGAACTCCTTCCAGCCACCGAATTTGCTTACAACAACCACATCCACTCTTCAACGCAACAGGTTCCGTTTATGACAGATACCAGCCGGCTCCCCCGGATGGGGTTTGAGCCGAACAGGCTGCGTTCGAAGGTGGAGTCGGTTAACGAGTTCTGTAAGGGCAACCTCTAGACCCGAGAATCTCAAGGGGCTAGCGAGGGGAATCCGAAGGTATGAATAAGAAGTAGCTAAATACAAGAAGATACGCACCTAGCGAGGGGAATCCGAAGAGAAGAAACTCTGAGGATTCCCACGCTAGGTCGTGGGTATAAGTGGCTACTGACTAGTAGCACATGACCGGAGTGATCGGCAGATGTCTCGGGCTTGATCGCAGACTTGATGCCATTGTGTAAGCGACCTTTTGGGATCTATAGGTGGATTACGTAAACTGGGTCGGTCGACCGGGCGCCGGGTGCCGGATGACCGGGGCCGGGTGCCGGGTGACCGGGGCCGGGCGGAGGTTCCCCTGACAAGTTCCGCGACCGGATCGCCTCCGGAGTCTCGGAGGCGAAGGCTGCCCTCGTGAAGGCAAAGGAGGAGTACAAGCGGTACAACAACTGCCGACGTACCCCCGCGCCGGACATCAAGGTCAGCGACCGGGTCTGGCTCGACGCTTCTGACATCCAAACGACCCGGCCGTCTCCGGACCTTTCCCACAGACGCCTAGGCCCCTTTAAGGTCATCAAGGTTGTCAGCCGGGGCGCGTACAAACTCGAGCTGCCACCCCGCCTCTCCCGGCTCCACCCGGTGTTCCCGGTTGTGAAGTTGCAGCTTGCAGAAGATGACCCCTTCGAAGGCCGTCCGGGCTATGACGAACCGGCCCCAGTGCTACCGGACGTTCCTGGCGATGCACCTGAGTGGGAGGTCGAAGAGATCCTTGACGCGAAGATCCGGTACAAATCCCTCTGGTACATGGTCCGGTTCAAAGGGTACGACAAGTCGCACAACCAATGGGTGAAGCACTCCGACGTATTCGCCGACGAGGCCGTCACCGAGTTTTACCGGAAATACCCCTCGAAACCCCAGATCATCGCCTGTGCCGCTTTCAACTCTCTCCCATTCCGTGACCCCTCCCTCCGTCCACGTTCGTTCCCTCAGGCGCATGCGTCGAGTCGCCGCATTCCAAGGGGGGGGTGATGTCAGGGGAACCCCCGACCGGCCCACCTGGTCCGGTACCGGTAACCGGTCGCCCGGCTTCCGGCCTCCCATTGACCAGTCCACCAACTCGACATGGCACCTGGTCTGCGATCAAGCCCGTGACTTATGCCAATCTTTCCGATCAACCCGGTCACATGCTACTAGTCAGTAGCCACTTTTACATACCCGGAACCTAGCGTGGGAATCCTCAGAGTTTCTTCTCTTCGGATCCCCCTCGCTAGGTGCGTATTCTTGTACACCTAATTACCCTTTTTATTCATACTTCGGATCCCTCTCGCTAGCCCCTTGAGATTCTCGGGTCTAGAGGTTGCCCTTACATTCTGCTTCTAGACATGGTATATTGTTAGGCTGGGCCTGTATATAAAATGTGCTCCCAAAAAATACCATATACAATGGGTCAGGTTCCACGGTTTTTATGTGGTCTTCGTGACTTTGGAATGCCTTGTACATGTCTCTTCACCCAGCCAAGTCCGATCTTGGTCGTTGTCGGGCCTTTTACAGATTGTGGATCCTGTGTCTGGGCCTCCGAATGAAGTACCCTGATGGCAGTATGATCATCCCTCATGAAGTGGAAGCTATCAGCAACGGTAAATATATCTTCATGGCCCACTTCATGCATCGGTCAGAGTCCATGTGTAAAGCCTGCGGGATTATGCCCATTCTTACTAGAACTAATTGAAGATTGCATTATACCTCAATACGAAAATATTGTACTATGAAACTGCTTTATTTGGATGCTAAGAACACCAGGAACACGTTTGCGGAGCCACCAGAAAACTATTGGCAATTTGGGGCTCTGGTACATCTGTCATGTCCGGATTTGGGATGTCATCACAAAATGTCACATAGAGTAGCCTCGGAAAAATACTGCGAACATAAATTCTATTCAGTGGAAGACAAGGTAGAAGATGCTAAACATGTTAGGAACTCCTCTCATGGTGGACTGCAATAGTTCTGACATTTTTTAGGCTCAGTGATTATTTCCAAGTGTGATCAAAGAATCCTAATTTAAGAAGATATCAACCAGCCAGCTACTACTCTGCCAACTTCCTGCATTTACTGCGAGTTAAAAAGCCGCCGGTAGATCACAAAGTATTGATGCGAGATCATATAACCTAATAATGATGCGAGCTTGAAGGCGAGGGCTGTCGGACCAAGGATCTGTGAAGGGGAGATAAACGGGAAGGGCAAATGTTGGAAGGCAAAAAAGAGCCTCGCAAGTCTTCTTGTTGCAGTTTGAATATTCCCGCTCTCATAATTAAGTACAGGCCGATTACTGGTTGAGACTCCTAAGCACATCAACAAAGAAGCAAATCTACAGTTGCATAGATAACAAGTGAACATCACGAAAGGAATCCTATGACCAACTCAGTTTACCAAATGACCCTAATGGAGACGCCAAAATTACTATAAAAGTAAACGGTTCCAACACATTACATTGACGTCATCGAAAAAAAGTTTTCTCAATGGCGGACAATCGGCGACTAAAAAACGAGTTTAAAAATAAATTTTTAAGACTCGTAATGCGCACTCAGTCCTCAGTGCTCATGAGCACCCCACACCCGCCCCGCTATGCATCCACCCACCATCGCGCGCCCGTGCCATGTGCATCCGCTGCCCACCTACACCCGCGCCACCCGCTCGTACCCCTTCCATTCTAAACTGATCGCGCACCTCCGCAGCGGGGACGTTCCGGCCCTGGAGCAGCTCCTTCACCGCGAGGATCTTCCCCCTCGGATTATGGTGAGGGGGAGAGGTGAGAACGTGCACTTGTGCCGACGGTTTCTATCCTACCCTCGCTGGGATATGCTGCACAAGAACAGCCAGGCTAAGAGTTGGCGCGCGCGACTCCGAGGATGGCATGCGGTGCGTGCGCAGCGGCAAAGGATACCCGGATCCACTCGATAAAAGGTGGTACCCGGGTCTACACAGTCCAGGCGATGGCAGCGGGTGGATCGATGTCGGCGAGGGAGTGTAGAAGTACCAGAGGAAGGCATGCGTTGCGGAGGTGGCGTCTTCTAGGAGGTCCGGATGGTGGATTTGCGTGGGGGTCTAGCACGCAACAATGAGCATTAACGATATCGATGCAAGCTGTGTGCAGCGATGATTTGACTCAGAGGCAGCATTGAGAGCGAGAGAAGTCTGCGCGTACGATGCGCGGGGATCGGGGATAAGGCGTGGGTGTCAGCGCGGACGAGGACACAAGCGGAGTATCGACGAGGGACACGATTAAGCGACGGCGAGGGACCCGATCGTGACACTGGCAACACTCTCGTCTACTCTTCACGCGCAGCGATGGCGAGACAACGACCGGCGTCGCGCGCGCGCGCGAGGAGCACAAGCACACAAGCGCAGTGTCGGGCTTCCCAGGGATCGATGTGACGTACAGCCCCGAGATCCGTGTGCGTCGAGTACGACTCGGAGGAGGTGAAACACCCTCCTTGCCGCCGGCATCGAACACACACACACAGACAGGAAGTGCGACCCCGCGCGCGAGGAATCCATATGCATCGTGCAGCCGTGCCTGATGAACTGCGCGGCAACGGGTATCGGATCCGACTTCTCCAGACAACTCGGTGGAGCGCTCTCGTCTTCATCTGCATTGCCTTCTCGTCTCGATGGCGGCTGAGCGACGTTGCGCCTTTGCGGGGGAGAGCGTGCATCGGTGGGGTATGGGCTTGGTGTGTGCAATGGAAAGGAGGAGCGCGAGAGGCGGTGTCGCACTGGCTGTCTCCATAGATTGGTATCTGGTGTGAGACAAGGCTCGAGAGACCCTCGCTTCTACGCACACAAGACAAAGACGCAGCCCTCCAGCTCCGGGCCGAGTCGTGCTACCCCGCGAGCTCGCCTCGCTCGAGCTCCTCTGTATGTCTCGGGTTTTGAGGTAGTAGTCCGAAGGTGATATTCTATGCCTCGAACGCGAGCGCGCGCCAGATACGCTACGCGTGCTGGATGGCGTGCGCAAGCGTGGTGGTATGCAACGGATGGCGACTAGATGTCTGTAAGATCAGCGAAAAATCCGATCCAATGAGGGCGTGGTCCGCGTATATATGTACAATCTGTGTCATCTGCAGACCCACCGCCCCGCGGTTGTCGAACGCATCCCCTCGTTCCCACGTGCCTGCTGTTGCGCCAACGCTCTCCTCGCACTGCTGGATATCCGGACGATGATTAGGAAGTGAAGATCAGCGACGAATGCAAGGAGGGTGGTGATCTGCATACGCGTATATCTAGTCCCGTAATCTCAATCTGGACACACACCGCTGTCCTTGAGTCTGTCGAGGTCGAAGTCGACGTCGTGAAGCTGTCCTCGAGTGCGCAGCCGGGCCCGCAGTTGTCGAATGCGGACTTCCCCTCCCCATTACTGTACGGGTATATACAATAGGCGGCACATACATACATTCGGAACCCCGGCACATTCAGCACATAGGCGGCACATTGAGTGAATGTGCCGCGCATGGACAAAACGGCGGCACATTCCCTTTCGGGAATGTGCCGGGCTTGGCACCTTGTTGGCACTAATCATTCGGGCGTCTCGTGTTTTGACAACACCCCGCCTCTTTTATTCTTTCCACCACCACCGCTCGCTCCAACACCCCTCCAACGCGTCAAACTAGAGGCATACTGCCATCGCCCACACTGCACGCAACGCCGACGAACTCTTCATGGATATCCTCGGCGCGCCAATCGACTTTCACTGGGTTTCGCGCATCGAGCAGCCACTCCATGGTCCTGTGATTTTCAGGTAAGTTTCCTTCAGTTGGTGGCCACTTATACCTTATCCAAGACTGGTACACCTCGCGACATGTCTGCGCAACCGAAAGTTGGAAGATTGGAGCGCAGTACGGGGCCAGGTGGGGTGTTCGGTGCTATGCTATGTATCTTGCACCATGATCTGTCCTTTTTTCATGCATTTATTCCAGATGTATCCTCAGCATGCTGCTTCGGTCTCCCGACTCGCTTGGTGCACCCTCCATCTTTGGTGCGTCCTAGTGATTCTCGTTGGTCCTGTTTGTGCCGATTCTCTCATCTTTCCGTGTTCAACTGTACCAATCTCCTTTTTTCAAGAGTCGCAGCTAGCGAGATATAATTTAAGATCGTAGGTTGGGCATTCCAATTCATGATGTCTGTTTTGCGATGCCCCTTGTGAGCCATTGTGAGTCAATTTTGTCACTGACGAACCGGTATCCCCGCGTTGGAGGTATGCCTCCTCATGCTCTTCATAAAACATGAATTACCACTGATGTTTTTCCTTCCTTCACCCAAATCTTCTTGCGCAAGTCACTGATATCTTGCTGTGTCCGTTTGAAGCACCAGTTTTCATCTCCGGCTCAATTATACAGCTAGGGCATAGCTAGTATAAGCACCGTAACCTAGGATTGTACTGTCAGCACATTCCTCTGATGTAATCTGTGATTATGCATCTGGTTTCTCTCAGTCCGACGAAGGCATTCAAAGCTGCGTGAACTTCGCTTAGATTCTCCGAAATCCACCCATACAATCGCTGTTGTGAGCTTCTCGCCAAAAGTCGCAAAGCTAAACTTCGTTAAACTAGCGGAGTTGTCACCGAAAGAAAATTCTATTGATGCAGCAAACCAAGTTATAGATTCCTGTTCTAATTACAGTTTATCTAGTATCGGGTGTCTGGCATTTCTTCCTGGAACTCCATTCAAGACTCGTAACTTGATTTCAGAGGGGGATTGATCAGAAAAGTGCGCCGTGGTTCAAAAGCTAGAGCGGCCAACCGAATGTGCCGGCCACACGCTGAGGGGTGGCACATTCGGTGAATGTGCCGGCTGCGAGGCCGAATGTGCCGCCGGTAGGTTGAATGTGCCGGGTACTTGAATGTATGTAGGTGCCGGGTTTGGTCTATCCCGTTACTGTACACCTCATGCTTGTCGTTGCTGTACAGGTACACTCCGCGCACTGAATCACGGACGGCGCGCACCGCCTGCAGCGCCTAGATAGACGACGGTGATGCCTCAAAGATGCTCCCGACTGCCCGGCTGCTCTGAGAATCGCAAAGTAGTCCTGTAGCGAGGATCAGCGGGTAATCCATCGATGGTGAGGCATGGCGTACACTGTCTGGATCTGACTGCGGCTCGGGAGTATTGGCGGATGTCAGTCAGGGAGGGGTAGATCTCTGCACGGATAGCGGCAGATTCCCCAGTTGCAGTAGCCGACGCGGGTTTGTGCTTGGTGCGCAAGAGGAGGAAGAGGTGCACTGCCGCACGACTTCCGCACAGGAACGTAGGGCTCGGGATGCCGCGTCCCTTCCCTCGACGCCGCTCATCGCCCACCCGCCCTCGGAGCATCCGGGATGCGTGACAGCCATTCATTCCGAGATCTCTTTCTGCGCTGGCGCGAGTGAGCACGACCGCCATCCGTCCCCCTCGGTTGTCTCGAACCCGATCCTAGCGCCCGATTTGCGAAGAGGTGGCAGAGGCCGGCTGGCAGAGAGTGCGTGAAGCGGAGTGTGTCGCCGATCGCGCTGGCCATGGCCGCGGTAGGAGATGTCAGTGGCTATGGTCGCTCTGCGGCATTCTGGTATACAGTGTACATATGGGGGCATGAACACTTTGGTCTTGGCGCGAGGATCAAGAGCTACTCAGATAAACCTATTGCTTTGAATCAGAATCCTGTAAGGCTGCATGGCGGATATTTGGGAATGTACATACATTGAGTCGCAGCTGGGGCGGGCTTCGTGCCGGATGCATGACGTGCGCGAGGGCCGGGACAATGGAAGTCGGGCTGGCGGGATGAAAGACGGCTCGTCCCGCTCGGTGCGTAGGTCTGGGATGCACCTTGCTGCGAGTCGCGCGAGACTAGTGCGTGGGCCGCCTGTTTCAGTGCGGAGCAAGGTTCGTGGGTAGGCGCGAACACGCAGACGTGGCGTGTAGCGGGGTGACACCGGGTAGTGGTTTATGGGTGTGGTGTCTCCACACTGGGAACGCCAGTGCGTCATCGAGTTTAGTACGCACGGATGCGCGCACTCTTTGTGCAGTTGGAGACATCTGCGCACGCGACGGGATACGTTGATCGACAATATTGCGACTGTGCAGCGGGTCAGGTCAGCTGTGTTTTAAACCGTAAGTAGCAGTAGATAAACTCGACCTGCTATCGCGCCGACGTGTCTTGCGCAAAATACAAGCCTTCCCCTTCACGAATCATCGAGACCGGCTGATGGGAGATTTGGACACTAGTTACTTGCAGGGGGAAGGAGATCCTGAAAGACACAGAAGATGGATTCTGGCGTTGTTCACGCAGCTGAGCTGGGAGTCGAAGCAAGGTTGGTGGTTGACAAGGGGGACCAAATTCCAGAATTTTTGAATGTTGTCAAATTCTGAGAGTATTTTCGATTCTGATTCAGAAAATATCTACCTCAAGGTGGGAAGTGAAGTGGTTGTTGAGTTAGAGGGGGGGTACATTATTGCCGTATTTGGTTAATCAGTCGTTATCAGTTGAGCACAGCCTCTCCAAATGTAGTAGATGATCACGTGTGCCAGCAGTCGGCCCAGAAGGCGAGGATTTCCTTTTCATGAAATTTATATACCAGACCAATATAAAACATTTGGGGGACCATCCTGAGCATAATTAACACCTCCGATACCCAAAACACCCTGCCAGTAGGCCTCCAGAGCATTTGATCCCTTCCCAAAAAGGGAATTTCCTTTTTTGGAGGGGGGGAGGGGTCGCCGATTTCTCTGAAAAAAAAGTTTCGAGGTATAGTGTGGATTTCGCGGATCCGATCCCCTTGGTGGTTGATGACGAGATCATGATGGCGAGGTCCGGCCCGATTAACCCGTACGCACGGACCATTCAATTCTAGTTGCATTCATTCAATCTCTTGATCTTTTCTGCTCTGGTTAGTGAAAGCTTAGGCCTCCGTGGACCAGTGCAAAGTCGTCTCCGAGTCATGCATACAAGATTAATGCCGCTGGATTGAGGAGATGGACTCTGATGGAGGTTCGAATCCCCGTGGAGGATTAGACCAGGCAAAAAGCTTTTTCTTCTTCTTTTATTTTCGGAAAAAATACATCAATACGCCGCACTGGTCACCAAGAATTCAACACTACAATCTTTGAATTAAAAGACACCCGTTACGGGTTCAGGCTCGAGTCGGCAATTTTCGCTCCAGAAAATCATTCTGTTTGCACCGTGACTCCTTGGCTTCCATCTAATTCATCCAAACAGCACACTGGGATCCTACCAAGTAAGACCAAGCCTCTGCGGACTCCCGGCAAGTCACCTCATATGTATTGTGTATGTAGTGCACAAAAACTGCAATTAGGAAACGTGGGTTCGAATTCTGCCAGAGGCATTGAAAAATTGAAGAACGTGAATTTTTTTCGGTATTCTTTTTTACAGCTATTGGCAGTACCGAAGGCGCGGATCGAAAATTTCCGTTTTCGGCTGTTTTTGATCCTCTGCAAAGAATTGTGTCTAGCTCACTCAGTTCTGCACCGTTTGCCTTGAAACCAGGCTAGAATTTTTGGAATAATTCAACCGCAATTAGTGATAGAGCCAGATCCGGCATAATATTCTATTTAGGAATACCCTCAAAATCCACCTTCCTGCGCGAGATTTTTATCTACAGGCCTCAAATCATTTCCAATGGGTCTGGAATTTTTTGAGAAGCAGGTATGATACATTAGGAGTGTTGTCATAGAGCCATAATTAATTATATTTGTCACAAAGGATGTCTATTGTGCTTTAGAACAATTTGAATAGCAAATATATATTTGGCTCCAGTTCTTCGAGTTCCCACCTAAATATAATTAGTTATGGCTCTATGACAACACTCCTAATGTATCATACCTGCTTCTCAAAAAATTCCAGACCCATTGGAAATGATTTGAGGCCTGTAGATAAAAATCTCGCGCAGGAAGGTGGATTTTGAGGGTATTCCTAAATAGAATATTATGCCGGATCTGGCTCTATCACTAATTGCGGTTGAATTATTCCAAAAATTCTAGCCTGGTTTCAAGGCAAACGGTGCAGAACTGAGTGAGCTAGACACAATTCTTTGCAGAGGATCAAAAACAGCCGAAAACGGAAATTTTCGATCCGCGCCTTCGGTACTGCCAATAGCTGTAAAATAAATGTGCTCCCAAGATCCATGAAGTCTACGGATTTAAAAAAAACCAGGTCACCTTGACAGGGGTTTGAATCCCTCTACCCACACTTCTCCGAATTTCCTTCACAGAATGTGTTTTGCGGTCAGACATAATTCGCAAATGCTGAAATCATAACAAGCATCTGTGGATCACGGCAATTGCCTCGTTCAACCTTTATCATTATTCTGCAAGCCAAATGCAAATACTTTGTAGCAAGGAGGAAGGGGTTCTATTCCCTTGCAGGAAATATTTGGAGCAGATTCAGTTTTTTTCTTTTCATAGATGAAGAAAATCTCTGACAATATTGAATTCCATGTGTATCTCACATTGCACCTCAAACAAGACTTGGCTCAAAAGTTAAAACCCTTCATGGGTTCTCAGCCCATTTCACTACTGTCTATCTAACCCCCAAGCCCGTCCAGTCACATCATACATATTGGTCAATACGCAAAGTCTAATAACAAAATATGGGTTCAGATCCCACCAGTGTTGTACACATTTTAAAAAAAAAAGATATAATTTTTGTCCCTTCCCTTCCCAATCCCGGGACTTTTTGTTAATTCTTCTGATACACACTGCTGAGGCAGGAAGCTCATGGACCAGACATTTTGTATATGCTGTGGAGGTCATTCCCAATGAACGCCAAAATAGGCGGGATTCAAATACTTCCTCGGCATTTGTTGGCAGAGGTCCACAAAACAATGTGGAGGGCCTGCCACAGGGGGCATGCCCCACCGCTTATCAGCTCATAAGCCGCAGACACTTATGAACGGCGGGTTGCTCGCTTATTGATGGCTCGGAGAAACTGCCTCATGTTTTCCTCGTGTGTATTTGTAATGAACATTGATGTGTAGCGGGTTCAAACCTGGGTAGTAGTGTTCTTTCTGAAACACCATATTCTATTTAGTGGCACAGTCAGATATGCATCCGGAATGTCACCTACACCTCCAAAAGATTACCACACTCTACAGACATATTTCTGTCAGCATTGTTGAGTCTTTTTCGGGTGTGTTGTCAGGGACACAAAATATTCACTCAGTCGATGCAATCCACGGAGCCTAGAATTTTTTGTGTGGCTATTGGAACACAACCAGTATCCTGAAAAGCATAATATCTCAGAGATATACAATTGTCAAGTGGCAAAACTCCTCTTGAATGTTTGCAGTCTTTGAGGAGGAACCAATGTCATGGCTATAGGTGAACCAATCTCGGTCAGTGTTTATTTGGGTGCCATTGGGTGCCTGAGATCTATAGCCTTGAAAGGGGTGAGCTCGTCGAGAGTGCTGGGATGGGGAAGTAGCACAGTATATTACAACTTGGCATGTTCCAGAAAATGGGACCCAGTCAAGCCAATATATTATCTGGAATTTTGTTCTGAAAGAAAAGAATTCACAGAATAGCACAAGTACAACCCACCCCACTAAACTAGAACCAGTTTAGGAAACAACAAGGTTGTGAAGGCTGCGAAAATATAGAACTGTTGTAGAGAATATGTCTACAAAGAGTTCGGCAATCTACTGGATGTGTAGCCAACAATCCTTTTATATTTCTGAGTCTGCCCCTAAATAAAATGTGATGTTTAAAAAGAACGCCGTTACCCAGGTTTGAACCCACCACAGAGAAATGTTTATTACACACATACACGAGGAAAACACGAGGCGATTTCGCCGAGCCATCAATAAGCGAGCAACCTGCCAACTACCCGCCGCTCATGAGCGCCTGCAGCTTATGGATTTTAAGCGGTGGCTGATGGCCCCTGTGTGCTGGTTGCTGTTTCGGAGTTTGAGCCTTGGGCCCTCTGTCGAAGTTGTACTTGCACAGGTTTCGGTCTGGACCATCTGGCTGTCTTGACTGAAAAATCACAGAAGAACAGGTTCATTGGATTCAATGTCAAATTCACTGTACATCGATTCCGAACGGATGAAATCTGAAAAATAGGAAGGAAGCCGGTGTGGAGCTTTCGGGGGTTTTATAATCTGCTTTTCATGTAGTTATGTCTGCAGTCTCACAACAGATTGGTGCGGGTACAGTGGTGATCAGTGAGGATAAATTGCCAGGCATTGGGAGTGAGCGACACAGATTTGATCTCCAACAAAAATTCAACCTAAATTCCATCTCAACTATTCAGCTTATTTTTTTTTTGGCAGCAAGAATTCCCCTCAGCCTCCCAGGGGAACAGCACAGTTTTGTTTTTCTTTATTTTCTGTTCCATCTCATTCTGGTGAGAGTGAATAGCGAGAATCAAATCTCTAACAAAGTTCAACCTGAGTTCCATGTCACTCACATTTACTCTCTTTGTATTTGCAACTCAACGGAAAGGAATAAAACCAAGGAACACCTGTAATCATGTTGATCACGTTGCTTCAATTAGAAGAATGAGTTTCCGAAGTTTGCAAGGAGAAGCAGGATTTGAACCTCCCAAAAAACATATGATGGAGATGGGTAATATATTCTGCTGTTTTCTTCTTGTTGCATTGTGGAAAAAACACTTGGATCTAGTTTGACTCTACCTTCTGTGTTTTTGTCTGACAATACAGAACCTTATCCTCTCAAGATGAAATTGCACCCAAGTCTCTTATTAAATAAATATGCTCATTCATTTCAAACCAAACCACAGGGGCACATGTATCAAAACGGTAACGATAAATAATAACAACACAGAAAATCACCAGCACAAGCATACACAATTCCTGCAAGCCTCAAGCTGCAATCAAGTCGAGCTCTTTCTCTTCACCCATGTCCACCTTATCCAGGTCTTCAATGTCAGACAGATCATCCTCCAGTTCCTCCACAGTCCCAGCTGGTGCATTGAGCTCCACCAGACAAGCCAAGTTGTTTCTGTGTTGCTCCAGCACATCTTCACTGATACCAGCAAGTCTCTCATTGATATTTTGAATCTGTTTGGCCTGTGAAGAGCGTTCAAACAAGGATCTTGCACTCTCCCAAAACTCTACTGCCTTGAGCGGGTCACTGTGTGCCATAGAAATGTTTCCAAGTCGAAGCATGCATTCAGCTCTGCTGCGATGCACATCCATCTTGGTGAATCCCTCTAGAGCAACTGTGAACAAACTGGTGGCTGTATGCTCATCATGTTGTGCACAGAAGATATCTCCTAAGGATTGGAGAGCCTTGTAGATTCCGACCTTCTCTTTTCTTTTGAGAGAATGCACAAGAAAAACAGTTGTCCAGCTCCACATCCCATGCAAACAGTCCCAGCAACTGGTATCACCAAGCCGCTCCAGACAATAAGTTTGGATTTGGGAGTATTTCAGAGTCACTTTGAGATATCTTGCAAGGATTGTCTTTGCTGCCAATGAATTTCCCTCCCTCAGGTAGAGATCTGCAAGAAAACATCACACATTGTCACTCCCTCAACAAAGCCCACAGTTTCAAACATTTTTCTGGCTCTGTCACAATTCCTCTGCACATCATCCTTTGGAGCACCAATCAACCCATCAATTTCAGTGAGATTGAGTAAAGCAACACCATAAATGTAAGGATCCTGTATAGAGGTTGCTTCAAGAATGCTGGCATAGATACTGCGAGCCTCAGCATATTCTGATTTGTACCTGTGGACTTCTGCCTGAGTAGTCATTATATTATGGTCTAAGGTTCCACCAGATAAGGCACAAAGACCTAAGAGGTCTCTTGCCTTAATGCAGAGAGACATGGCTTTTGTGTAGTTCCCCAATGTATAGCAGCAAGTAGCCTCAATATCGAGTGCCTGCGCTTCTCTGTATAAATCTGCGGAAATTATGGCCAGTCTCTGGGCCTCATTTGCATGCACTTGAGCTGCAGAGTAATCACCAAGGGTCCATTGAACCCATGCAAGGCTGAGCAGTCCTAGAGAATGCATGTTGGTGTTCCCAGCTGAATGAGCTAAAGATATACCAGCTCCACCATTTTTTTGGCAGAGGATATATCACCCTTTAGCCGATAATAATCTGCCAAGAGTTATAGAATCTGCCTGTGTGAATTCATGTGAGTGCCAACAACCAGTATTAATCAGGGAGCATACATTTAAGATCTGGGTCATCAAACTCTTGGAAGTGTTTCAGGGCCTCGGAAGCCAATATCTCTGGATTGGAAATTTGATACAAATGCCATGAATCAAGGCGTTCAGTAATAAAGTATGCTTCAAGATGATGGTCACATGGGTGTGGAAGGACATTTGAATCTGTTGAATCAAAGAAATACTCCTTGCCCCATGATCGGCTAAATCTATTCAGATGCATGCACAGTAAATACTATTCACTAGGTCTGGATGACCCTTTTGCAACCCATTCTGAAGGACATTTTGTATGTTTGAATAGTTCGATGATACTCGAGCAACTGTGCTAGAACTTAATTCAGTTTCCTTGGTATTCCATGTATAATTCAAGTAATTCCTGGAAATGTTTGCGAAGAGGTCGAATGAGATGACCTCCGGGTGGTTGAATCCTCTGCATGTACTCTCTAATAGGTACCAATACTTTTAGCCGTTTGTGCTCATCACTGTAGGCCAAGGCAGTACAAATCAATGCTGCTCTGCAACCCAGGATATTAGCAATTGGGAACTTGCTCTGCACAAGTTCAACATCTGAAAGACCATCGGGAAGCATTGACAGAAGGCTCAGCAGATCCTTTGAATGGAGATTGAGTCTCGAACTTGACAAGGACAGTGAAATCGACAAGTCCAAGTTAGATGTTCTGTCATATCCATTTGAGATCAAGGATGTTTTCTCCTCCTCCCAGTGGGACAATACATGGGAGCAGCCCTCAGTGTCAACCAAATGAGCTATCAGACTGACTGCAAGGGCATATAATCTGTCAGAGAGAGGACCTTGTCAACCTCTTTTGGATCATGTGTGTTGTCTGCAATATCTATAAATGTTTGTCGAGCTGCATCTTGTTCCAAGGGCTTCAGAGCTGGCAAAAATGGATGAGTCCATGCCACCTTAGCTGGCCTTTCTGCTCCTCGCATTGTGATCTGATGTGTATAAGCTGAACGTCTAGGTGGAAGAATTATGGGGACCTACCACCAATGCAAGATGATCCACACCTGTGAGCAGTGACAGAAATTCCTCTATTTTGCCTCGGGACTCCACTGGCTCCCACAATGTCTCAAGATTATCCAGAATCAGGAGAGATTTGAGCTGCTAGAGAAGTATTGGATGACTGGGTGTGTAAGGTCTTTTCCTGGCTTCAGTCCAACATGGGCTCCTATGAGAGCAGCAAGTTCTACTTGGGTTGCTGCTGAATCACAAGCAACAAAGAACCGATGCTGATTATATCTCTCTGTAATTTCTGTATGATGGATGATAGCTCTCGCAAGACTGGTCTTTCCCATTCCACCTGCACCCAAAATGGCAATCCTGGGGTTCCTTGACTGAAAAGTTGAAGAATGTTTGACAGCTCTGAGTCTCGTCCATGGAATATCTTGGGCTCTGATGGTAGCATGGAGATTGAGTTGGAGCTTGAATACATGTCAGATACAAGAGATATCATGGAGAACTGAACAGACCTGTTATGAGAGCCTGAATAAAGCCTGCTGATCTGTGCAATATGTATTGGTGGATTCTCTCAGATAACTAGAATTCACATACAGAGGATGCTCTATCTGAACTGGTTGTGTCCGACAGAGCTTCAATCATGTCAAGCACTTCTTTGTTTCGCTTTCTGCATCTTCTTGCATCTGTGTAATGTCCTTCATGTGATTACCATTGGACCTATATACAAATCCTTCAATGAGTAGTAATCACCAAACAGATGGCCACACCTGAAAATCTCAAGTCCTTGTTGCAATCCAGCCTTGCAATCTTTGAGCAGTGTGCTCATCTCACTTGACGGAAGAATTTCTTGAGTATGCTGCCCTTCTGTTGAGCTTCAACAAATGTGTGGATTTTGTGGAGGGTCCTGACAACAGTGATCAATATCAAATGGAGTTTTTTTTCTAAGTCAAGCAATGTACTCTGTGAACTTTGCAATGTGAGTTAACACACTTGGTGACAATTCTGCTCCAGTGTCAGAATTTATGTGAACCATCAGAATTGCATTCAGCAACTCGTAAGTTTGCTCCAATAATTGGCTACATTCATTCTTGTTTTGGTTAACTGTCTGTTGTAGCTGACTGAGATTTATTGTTGTGACAGACTCAATGGTAATTTACCTCCATATTTTTCAAGAGAGACTGAGTTGTCATGGAAATGGCTTCCAAGAAGGGGCTCTTCAGATTACCAACAAGGATTTCCAGAGTGTTCGCAGTAATAGTCAAACATGTTGTAATGTTGTTGAGTCGAATTTGAGTGACAGTGGGTTGTAGGGGCATTTTTGTGGTGGATCATGGGTGTGCGACACATGTAGATATTTATCCTGTGTGTGCATGGGAATTTTCACTTTCATTGGCTACTGTTCATCTCCCGCACAGCAGATGTGATGCTCATGTCTGGTGTAGAATTTGACCACATCAAATGATTCATATGTATAGGTTTTGCTTCTTCCTAATTTGCACCTTTTTTCCCATCTACCCACCCAGTTCCGTTATCCTGGGTAGCCTCGAGGCCTTTTCCCTGCAGCTATTATTTAAACATCACAGTTTAACCTCTCAGGGGATCTTTGACAAGCTGTCAGTTATGACATGCCAGTCCATTTTTGACAGACCACATGCCCGTGAGTCAAGCAAGTAATGATGAGAAGGGTGGGAGTGGGACAAGAGTGGGAGTTGACTAATTCAATCTCCGAGATCCTAACATGTGTTTTACATTCCTTATTCTCCCTTGCCCCGAGGAGTTTTCTTCAATCCTCCATTTGCCTTGCTTAACTTGCCGGTCAAAAGTAAGTTCTTCTTTCTTGCACGTGAGAGAGTTTGTACCAATGCATTTATAGATGTAGATGTGGGATGGTGGCTCGAGCGCTCGAGCGGACGTGTAGCACAAGCCGGTGGGTGCCACCACCACTGTTGCGATGAAAAATTTGCAAATTTAAGCTGCAGTTTAATTCGCGGGAGTCAACACCCCATTCGCTCGAGTTGGCTCGGCGGTCGCAAGCACTTTGTAGCTCGAGCAGATGGTTGGCTCGAGCAGGCGCTGGTTCGAGCAAGTGGCTGGCTCGAGCAGGTGGGTTGTACATAATATAGTACAATTATAATGTAGAGCACATTCGTAAAATATATGCTGGGCTCGAGTAACTCGAGCCGAGTTCCTGTTCAGACATCTGTGGCTCGAGTTTGGCTAAGGTGGATTCATGCGCCAATGCCCGAGGGCCGAAATAATTTGTTTCACCCCGGAAACACCCAACGTGCCCGTCGACTCTGAGCCATCGCCCCGCTTTCGCTTCTAATGGAGTTAATCAGTAAATAAATATCGGCCGACAAAACAGAGGATGCCGCACCTGTGGACGTGTTGTTTTATGAACAAAGAAACTTGTGCTGGAATGACCATGTGGAACGTGATTTCGTTGCAGAGGTCAGCTTGAAACAAATCTCACCAGAGCTCGTAATTCTTGACATGGCGAACATAGTATGTAGCCCCGGTTTCCTTGTCCAAGGTGCACTCCAGTTTGGTGTTGGTAAACTCCATGTTCAGCTGGCTTGTTGACAAACAGGAGTGGTGTAGCCAAAGATGCAGAAATCATAAAGTGACGTGTCCTGATCTCTGATTCCATTAGCTTGATAGCAGCCTCTGTTCGGCCTGTCAGAGGCTGCGGCAATGCAAGATTGGAATGGGTGTCATGAGACAGATGTGGATCGGGAGGCCGATGTGCAGAGGACTGTACAGGTTGTGGTGGTGGCAGATGTTGGGAGTGAGTGGCATGCTGAGAAGGGTATGGATGGTAATGTGAAGAGGCTATAGCCATGTGTGAACCAGATTGAGGGTATGCTTGTAAAGCTGAAATGTTATAAACCTCCATAATGCTAGATGTGATAGGACTGGTTTCACCTTGGTGTCTATGAGATCTGGCAGGATTATCTCTTGCAAGTGTTGCTTGAATCTCATTGATCCTGTCATCTTTTCTGTGGTTGTATCTAGTCCCAACTGTGATTTCTGGGTATGTGTGGTTGCAGTTGACAATACAATCACACCGTGTCAATTGGTTTGGCATTTCTTCCAGTGAATGACAGAGAGAAAGATAGTGTGGATATAATCAAGAAGACAGATATATAGAACTGTTTGGCATAGTTTGGATGTGTACATATATAGGACCCTAGTCCTAGATCACTGGAGTGGATTTACTTCCACCACGTTGCGCTGCTAGCGATGATTTCAGAATCCAGTTCGGAGTGTTGTCACTTCGAATTGTGAGAACACGGTCTGGGATTTCTGGATGAACAAATAGCAGGTTGCGATCCTTCCAAACTTCAGAGATATCCTCCCACTTCTTGAACTTGTTATAAAGCCAGACTTGGCGGGTAAGTCGGTCCATGTTTTCATGGAAAAACAGGTCACCAGGTTTCAATGGGTCTGAGATATCAGACGGCTTGTCCAGGTCAGTGGCTGACACACTGGAATACCATCCAAAGGTGCCTCCAGAGGTTTTGGAAGAAAAAGCCTGTTTGTGAGAGGAAACTGGTGGCGGTGGACTCCTGAATGTTGTATTGGCTGAGGTCGGTTTGAGCTGGTCCCGGATAGATTTAGCTCTTTGGGCAGCATTGGACATATGATCCCTTGTGAATATAAATATTTATTCCTCTGGCCATCCATATTCACCACTCACTGGGTCAACTGGTAATTCAAAATACGGGCAACTATCCCATTGATAAGGTTCTGGCGTGTGTTTTCATCCAGGGAATACTTTTCAAGGTAGATCTTGATAATATTTCCAGCCATATCAACATCATCGACTTCACATATCAGAGTCACAAGACTCTCAACATTGGTATCAGGCAGTGTCTGCACTAAAAGCGCAGAGACCTCCTCATGCAGCATGTTGTGAAGTTCCTTTGACTTGGATGCTGATGCCCCTGAGAACCGGACTTGACCCATATCCTTTGCCTTGTCCTTTCTTTGCATTGAACTAGGAAAGATGATCAGCACCATGTACACATATTTCAATCTCCCATACATTGAGGATGTGGGCTCCCTAAACGATGTTAGCTAAGACAAAACTCATCAATGTGAGGGTCTTACGGTTTTATAACAATATTAGTTAGCTCTTCAGCCTCTGTCTTGGTGGCCTGTAAAGTCTGGGTTGTTGACTGTACATCCTTAGATAGGAATGCAGATGGTTTCTTAAACCGATGCCTGCGGGGCTTCCAGAAGTGTCAGCAAATTTTGTTGCCAAACAGGTAATTGAAACTAACATCATTGTGAAGGCTATCAGGGTGTGGAGTAGACCCACCAGATGTAGTGGAGACTTCAATCAAGGGAGGAGAGTAGCGCCCAAACAAACTGAATCGAGACATAATGACAGAGGGGATGAAAAGCTCCCTCTGTTACAATTGTGACATGTATTATTGATCCAAGGTAATCAGCGCCAAACAATCCAATTCCACGGATACATGTACAAATGCAAGAAGTAATTAATTAAGAATGACCTTGTTCCTCATCCTGATTTGCAACTAGGGAATCAGATTCATAGAGTACCGGTGTAGGCTATGGAAATGTTAGAGGCTTTGGATATTGTGGTTTGACATACATACCAAGTTCCTTGCCATTACTTCAACCGTCTTTGTCACAATCTGAGTCTGCACTTCAATGTTGGAGGTTGTCTGGGATGAAAATTTTGAGGTTCCTGGAATGGCCGACAATGGATAACTCCACAAAGTGGGAAGCTGCCATCCAGAAAGAAGAGACAAATAGCCACTGATAAACAGAGTGATGTTGTGGCTTTGTCTGGTGATAATTGTCCCAGCAATCACAGTCCCAAGACCAAGTGCTACTGCTTGCCATGGAATCTAAAACAAGGATTCAATAATCAACTCTTGAACCTCTAAACAACGAAACTTGCCAGAATTTTTTTCTTTTCATCCTTGGCCCGCCAAACTGTAAGCATAGATTCCTCATACTGCTCTGACATGCCAGTAACGAGGATGTGAGTTTTGCGACGCTCATCATGAAAATAAGCCTGTAGAAATTAAGATAAATTTGATTGAATAAAACAATAAGTTCAAACCAAGGCTTGGACAAAGTTGTCTGACATCAATGTAGCAAGAAATTATTTACAGAGTTGATATTTCTTACCATGATGTTGCAACACCTGAGTTGCTTCTGCCTTTCCCGCTTTAAAGATTGATACATTTCCTGTTGCAGATCCAATAGCCACTGCATTTGATCCAACAAATATAATTGGCAATATGACATTGTCCGCAGGTTGCCTTGTCGTAAGCATTGATTTCCGGTTGGTCATGTCATACCATTCAATTCCACTGAAGAGAACAGTGGTTGCAAGAAGACGGGAAGTAGAAGATAATGCAGAGTCACCACTTGAACAAGAAATCAACAGTGCATAATTCAGAAGGGGTATAAAACATACCAAAGTCCTCCAACATCCACATGCCATCTTCTGGTTGCAATATTATTGTTGACATCGTAAGCTCTGGACAGGATGATTAGATTTTAACTATAGCTGTGATATTGCATACACAATTCCGCCATGTAAGTAAGTCACAAGAATAACAGCCTCTTTTGTGTGAAAGTTGACGGAACAAGTGATATCTTCCTCTGTATCAACATGAGATGGTCGAGGAAGATGTTGTTCAGACGACCATGTACCTAAAAGCATTAGCACTAATCACAGGTTGATACCAGCCACTTACTGATTGAAGACTGCCGAGCAATCAGTACCTCATTATTGAACCCCACTGCTATGAACTTCCCTTTGCTATCAAAGGTCATGCAATGGATCGTTCCATGAACTTTGTGTTCATAGTGAACATTGTTCTGCATAAATTGAGTGTCCTGTCATGATCTGAAGATTTGGGAGATAATTTTGACCTTGAGTATCATTGTAATCACAATGCCACTTCGGATGCCAAAGGAGACTACACCAGTGGGTGTCTTATGCCAGGCAATCGCTCGAATTGGGCCCACTGTCATATACTTTTTCTGAACCTTCCATGTTTGACTGCTGAAGATGAACAGATGTGCATCATCCCCTCCGGTAGCCAAATATTCTCCATTGGGTGAGAACTGTATTGTATTGATGCTGTCGGTATGCACTTTCATGGATACTAATTGTTGAAATGGAGAAGTATTTGCAGCCATGACAGTTGAAGAAAGGGAATCACAATGATCACGTGGACCAGTATCTTGAAGAAAGACAATGATCACGTGGACCTAGAATGCATTCTAGGTCCACGTGATCTCATGCATAATTCTTGATATTGCTTGTGTAATTTCTTTTATTTCCTTTACATAGTACAAACTCTGGTTATGCTCAGCTATACAAGTAGATCTGATCCCAACAGCTATACATAAACTGGAAATTCACCAACTTCGAACTTCTCATCAAGGCTTTTCCATGTCTTGTGCACTGTTAGCTTGGTAATAGGTGTTCTCTTTCAGTTGTGGGCTGGCCTCAGCTTGAGCAGTGGATCATTGAATCCACTTGAACTGCACAACTGACATTTGGGGAAACAAAGTACTGGCCTATGCATCAGGACACACTAAAGCATGTTGGTTGGATAGAGTTCCATCTGGATGCTACTTCCAGTCAGCAATCTTTTTTGCATCGCAAATGCAGAGCTGACCCAGTGTCCACCAGTGGATGCAGACGACATCGAGTGAGCTCTTGGTGCTCTTGTGGTCCTTGAGGAAGCCTCTTGCAGTCGCATTGGGGTGTATGTGAGAGGACCATTGCACCCCATTGCTGGAGTCGTGTATGAGTGGCTAACCAATTTCCACCTATCTGGCCCGGATCATCTGTTGCGGTTCCATGCACCCTGGCTAGGCTATCCAGACCTGAGCCCAGAGGGGGTGAGCTGCATGTGTGGCTAATTCCCATTTCTCCAGTTTTGCCGTGGAAATGGTTTTTGAGGATGACAGAACAGGCACAATTTACTGCCAGGCCAAAGGACATGCATTGACCTGACTGTGCTGTGATCAGTCATAGTATTGGATACAACATATTGTTTCTGTTTGTCATATACTTTTTTTTTTGAATTTACCTTATTCTTCATTTAAAAATTGCGACCCACAGAGATAAGATTAGATAAGATCAGATACAGTGCCATAAGATCAGATCAGGTGCCTCGGCCCGACATTCATTGCGTCTCTATTCACAATCTACTATTTCTTTGCTTTTCTTGAAGTATTCTAGGTCTACCTTTGCAGGTCTGTCTGGACGTTCAGAATTGGCGGAAAGTCATGGTTGCGCATCCATGACTACCCGCCAATTCTGAAGCTCCAAACAGACCCGCACTATCTACATTACACACATCTACATTACCAATTTACTTTGAGCAAATCATCGGGTCTAGGAATAACAGGTAAGATGGGAAGAAAAGAAAATGGCAGCATACCTTGATTATAGAATCAACAGTAGAGCAAGAGACAACCTAGAACACACATTAGTTGGCTGCCAGGAAGAGGGATGTGCTCACCAGGTCATTCATCCGCAACGCATAGGTCTTAGAGAGAACCTAGAACACACATTAGTTGGTTGCCAGAAAGGGAGATGTGTTCACCAGGTTATACATACATCCACAACACCCAGGTCTTTGATGTCAATCCAATCATCTCCATCATTCGGCACAATACCTGGGAAGCACCTTAGTCAGTGACCAATGGGATATACTTGCTTATTGGACTTGCAAGAATGAATGGCTGTAGAAGAGAGCTGGCCGTGGTTATTTATGACGCATAATAGGACCTGTGAACTGGCCTCAGTTGGTTGCCGTTTGGGAAGATATGCTCACCATTAGTATAGATTGGGGAGATGCAGAAACCCGCACTACTCAACCCAAGGCCAAGACCAAGATGAGGAGCAAACACCAGTCCACTCAACTCATCCTGGGGTGAAACCCCTTCTCAAGAACCCTTCTCAAATACCCGTGCCGGCGCCTTTAACAGGTGCCGAGCTCCTGAAGCCACTTAAATGTGACAGCAGGCCCGGGCTGCATGCTAAGAGGGTCATTCAAAGACCCTCCATTTGTCGTTGCTTGATTGCATTGACAAGGGCATGGTCCTCCCGCATTCTAAACCCAGCTTACCCTCCCACCACATAGCCCCGTGGTTAGGAAGGCCCAGCACTGCACACAGGGGCATTGTGGCAGCACCAGTCAGGCAAGAATGGGACCCAAAGTGGGTCCAGGAGGACAAGATGGGGGGAGAAGACAAGAGCCACAAGACATTTGATGCAACTGCGCGCGCTTTTGATGCGTAATCAGATTCCCACGATAGGATCAACTTGCAGTCAACTATACAATTCAAACCTTTTCTTGCCCAGACTTCACACATCAAACATCTCCTGTAAGTGTTCTTACTGCTTTTCAGGCAACCAGAATATTTTGTGGGCAAGTTTTGAGGTAGGCTGTGAATGGTAGCGAGAGCATTGCCGACGGCAACTGAAACACATGACTGATTGGAATCCCAAACCAGATAATCCTTGGCACTTAATCAAAAGTTGGTTGTGAGCGAAAAAAAAAAAAACGAGTGTCAAGCTTTTCGGAAACAGCTGTAAAAAGAAAACACACAAAGAAAATATGAATTGAAGGTATCTATGGGAACTATTTGTGTATGCTATATTTCCCTTAGGTGAAGCGAGGTGGAGTAGTCCTCGTGGTGTTGTGAGCAATGAGCCATTCACCATACCAAACACCCTGCACCGACCTGTCCCGGCCATCCCATGGTTTGTTGTCGATGCGCATGAAGCCTTTCGGTGCTTGGAATACACGTGTTTTCTCACACCCAGCACACCGGAGCGTGACCGACGATGAGGTATACACCTTGACCTTCCAGGAAGAGAGGGCAGAGCAGTCCGAGCACTGCTGCCGGACAGGGTGGCCATACGGGCGGTTGGCAGGGTGGGACCAGGAATACCGATACACTGTCCCATCTCCAAAGTATGCAATGACATCAGTGTGTATCCCGAGCTCGTAGTGAGTGGCGAGAATATGCGAGAATTTTTTGGCATGGCTGGTAAGGCAAAAAGCCATTGCAGTCTCCTGCAAGAAGGTGGTTGCAGCAGCAGGGAGAAATCGGGCAATGGTAAAGCCAAAGGCGTTTTTAAAGCCAGCACTGTAAATAATTAATTATTTGAGACAAGATTAAAGGTGAAAAACACACTTTTGCACAAATTTTGCAACGATGTCTCGAGCCGTGGTGCTATTCAGTGCGCCACAAGTGAGGAGGAAAAGGAGAGAGGTATCTGCGCCCTTGACAAGTTTCTGCAGGTTGGCAGGGATGAGATGGGGAAGAACCTGCAAGAAATTAGGATTGACTGCCAAGACACCCTGCAATATACCTCTTCAGCATCAGCCGCAGCAGCACCATCTCTCGCAATGTGAATCAACCCTTCCTCAGGGGTAACGTGGGTCGTCAAGAAGATGATGATTTTCCCTGGGGCAAACCTGAAAAATATATGAGCTGTCTCCTCCAGTAGGGAAAAGTTAAGAGGTAGCACTTTTCGATTTGCATGATAATTTTTCTGATTGCATGCTCATACACTTTCATGCCCTCATTGAGGTCATAGGTCAGCTCTTGGAACAGAATTGGCTGCTCTCGATAGTAGGGAGCCAGGTAGTTGTGGACGATGGTTGATGTATCACCGCAAAGGGGGATGCCGTCCAAGCGGATAGACAAAATTGCCAGACTCTTAGTGTCATATATCGGCCACTGTGCACGAACTGTCCGGTCGCCATTATACTGAAGGGCCTCGAGTGGCTGCCCATTCTGCCAGAGACCCTGGGAGCTGGGTTTAATAATGTGAAAGAGATCATTGTGGACCGTACGTAGTAGGGGGTATGGGGCCCCGCAATCATATCATTATCCTCCTCATCAAGCATCACAGGAATGGACTTATTGCCAGAAACCCAGCACTTAGGGCAATAGAACGTATAGCCGTCCTCCAAGTTGCAGGGGAAGACAATACAAACACCACAGAAGTAGCGAGGGCAGATGCCACACTGCACCAGGCTACCGCCGTCCTCGCAACCGGAGCACCACTGGTACAGAGGAAGATATTTAGGACATAATATTTTTTGACGGAGATTTATGAAAAGGCCATGCCTTATTTCCAGCTGAAGGATTGAGCATGGAGTGCTTCGTTCTTTTGGGCGGTGGATTATGGGGGCCATCGTCATCTTCTTCTGAGGTGGATCCTGGAGGAGCAAGCCGTTTCTTGGGAGCTGGGCCCCCAGTCGAGGTTCTTGCAGTAGACTTTGTCCGTGCCATTGCGGTGAAGAGACAAGAGATTCACGCTTGCGTTGATAGACGCAATCAATCTGATGCCTACATCCGTGCGGAACTTTTCCGTATTCCTGACTTCTCGCACAACACTATAAGTCAGTTTCATTTCTTTGTCCTCCTCTTTGAATGCTGGAGACCCTCCCTTACCCGCATTTCCCTGTGCTCAACCTCTCTCGTTCTCAAGCTCGTTCTTTTACCAACTCCGAGCTGGATTAGAATTGCAGTCCCAAAAAGGAAACTTTGTATTGGTCTGTCTCTTTCGTCAATGCCTTCCCTCGATTCTCATGTTTTTCGTCTCAAATTGCCAGAGGTCGAGCACATATGGTGACCTTGTGACCATACCAAGCGTCCTATGGAGTTATCTGGCTTGCGCAGCTTCCCCATGTCTCGAGATTTGGATTTTCATCGCCCTTACTGCAAAATAAAAGTGCATACCAAGAAAAGGGCGTACCTCATTCATTTCTTGCTCAAATACCTTGATTTCAACGATGGGTGAGGACGTTAGGAACCCCTCAAGGCTTCTGTGCTGTCCTCTAGCCTGCGTCTGGTCCCAGTATACCGGGAACTCGCCCACTGTCACCGCAAAATTCCCTTGAGTGGCCCCCAAGAAAAGTGCGTAACTCATTCATTTCTTCCTCAAATCTCTTGGTTTCAACGATGGGCGAGGACGTTAGGAACCCTTCAAGACCTCCCTGCTGTCGTCTGGCCCACGTCTGGTCCCAGTATACCGGGAACTCGCCCACTGTCACCGTAAAATTGCCTTAATTGGCACCCCAGCAAAAGTGCGTGGCTCATTCATTTCTTCGTCAAATCTCTTGGTTTCAACAATGGACGAGGACGTTAGGAACCCCTCAAGATCTTCCCACTGTCGTCTGGCCCGCGTCTGGGTCCAGTATGCCGGGAACTCGCCCACTGTCACCGCAAAATTGCCTTAATTGGCCCCCCAGCAAAAGTGCGCAACTCATTCATTTCTTCCTCAAATCTCTTGGTTTCAACGATGGGCGAGGACGTTAGGAACCCTTCAAGACCTCCCTGCTGTCGTCTGGCCCGCGTCTGGTCTCGGTATGCCGGGAACTCGCCCACTGTCACCGCAAAATTGCCTTAATTGGCCTCCCCAGCAAAAGTGCGCAACTCATTCATTTCTTCCTCAAATCTCTTGGTTTCAGAGATGGGCGAGGGAGTTAGGAGCCCCTCAAGACCTCCCTGCTGTCGTCGGGCCTGCGTCTGGTCCCAGTATGCTGGGAACTCGCCCACTGTCACCGCAAAATTGCCCCAATTGGCCCCCAGCAAAAGTGTGTACCTCATTCATTTCTTCGTCAATTCTCTTGGTTTCAACGATGGGCGAGAGCGTTAGGAACCCCCCAAGTCCTCTGCGTTGTCCGCTAGCCTGCGCTGGCCCCCACTATGCCGCCAAATCGACCGCAAAATTGCCTTAATTGGTCCCCCAGCAAAAGTGCGTAACTCATTCATTTCTTCCTCAAATCTCTTGGTTTCAGCGATGGGCGGGGACGTTAGGAACTCCTCGAGACCTCCCTGCTGTCGTCTGGCCCGCGTCTGGTCTCAGTATGCCGGGAACTCGCCCACTGTCACCGCAAAATTGCCTTAATTGGCCCCCCAGCAAAAATGCGTAACTCCTTCATTTCTTCCTCAAATCTCTTGGTTTCAACGATGGGTGAGGACGTTAGGAACCCTTCAAGACCTCCCTGCTGTCGTCTGGCCCACGTGTGGTCCCAGTATGCCGGGAATCGCCCACTGGCACCGCAAAGTTGCCTTAATTGGCCCCCCCAACAAAAGTGTGTACCTCATTCATTTCTTCGTCAATTCTCTTGGTTTCAACGATGGGCGAGAGCGTTAGGAACCCCCAAAGTCCTCTGCGTTGTCCGCTAGCCTGCGCTGGCCCCCAGTATGCCGCCAAATCGACCGCAAAATTGCCTTAATTGGCCCCCCAGCAAAAGTGCGTAACTCATTCATTTCTTCCTCAAATCTCTTGGTTTCAACGATGGGCGAGGACGTTAGGAACCCTTCAAGACCTCCCTGCTGTCGTCTGGCCTGTGTCTGGTCCCAGTATACCGGGAACTCGCCCACTGTCACCGCAAAATTGCCTTAATTGGCCCCCCAGTAAAAGTGCGCAACTCATTCATTTCTTCCTCAAATCTCTTGGTTTCAACGATGGGCGAGGACGTTAGGAACCCTTCAAGACCTCCCCGCTGTCGTCTGGCCCACGTCGGGTCCCAGTATGCCGGGAACTCGCCCACTGTCACCGCAAAATTGCCCCAATTGGCCCCCAGCAAAAATGCGTAACTCATTCATTTCTTCCTCAAATCTCTTGGTTTCAACGATGGGCGAGGGCGTTAGGAACTCCTCAAGAACTCCCTGCTGTCGTCTGGCCTGCGCTGGCTCTCAGTATGCCGGGAACTCGCCCACTGTCACCGCAAAATTGCCTCAAGTGGCGGAATGTGGAACTGCCTTGCAAAAATATGCAAAGAAGCGTAAATGGCTAGACTTTGGGTGATGAGTATTCCTGTGGGTGCAGCAAGTTAGCAGTGCGGTATAAGGGCGTGGATAATATGAGATGTCTAATGCCAGTGGGATACTTTACAATTAAATAGACAATACTTTACAATGTTGCACAGAATGATACACAAATTATGAATCTACCTCCAATGAACACATTTTCCCTCCAACTTCCCTCCGAGTTTGATTTCATTTGCAGGATTTCGTAGAAAGACGGAAGCCCATCGAGAAATGTAAACACGTTCGACGCGCTGTGGTCACGTGATAGCAATCTGTCTCTCTTTGTCACCAATTTGGACGCTGTTGAGTATCTGTTCCTTTTTTCAAGGGAGACGTTCTGCTGATAGGTTCACAGGTATATCAAGATCAGAATTTACGGGTATAGTAATCCAGACCATCATTGTGAAGGTTTGTCGCCATTAGGGTGGTGGATCCGGAAGAGATAATCAATGTTTGGTTGCTAACATTTTGCCAAACATGGATACGATTGATAATCATTGATTGATTGCATGCTCGATCAATTGCAATCCATCCATCGTAGTCTCAATCACTCAGCATGAGCAACAGCTCCAGTAAGTCACCACTTTTTGAAATGCAAAGCTAACACATATGGTATGTAGAGACTGCTAATAGAACTGGTCGTCACTCCAAGAAAGCTGGCCTATTTCCCTCTGGCTCACAGACCACGCTTGTCGAGAAGACTGGCCAATCTGCTTCTGGCTCAACATCCTGGAGCTTGAACCAGAGAATCACCAATTCCCCGCTTGTTGGCAAAAAGCTTCCATGGGACACCCCTGGGATTAGTGACGAAGCTTGGAGAGACTGGCCTGATGATTTCTTTGTCATCCCACCGTATTTTCAATTCGACGTAAGCCCACAAACTCACACTAAGGCTCGGGGTTTCTAACAGGGTCGAATAGAATTTTCTCTCTGATATCAAGGCCCTCACGAATGATTTTTTATCTCCGTTTGGCACGCGGAACCAGATGTTTGCCCGGTATTTTTGTGGTTTTGACGAAACCACCGATGTTACTTTTGAAAGGCTCCCAAATGAATCTCTTTTTGCCCTTCGAGCACTGGACTTTGTTGCTTCAAAGCTTCTTGGAGCAGCAAGAAATCCAGTGATTTGCCCTCGGGGTGGCATGAAACTGGTTCCCACTGGGCGGGTCAAAACTGTACGTAATTACCTTACCAAAAATGACTTGATTTGATTTATATGGATTTTTCGTTAGCTTATGGATGAGCTGGCAAATTGGCCTGCAGTCATACAACATGCATCACACTTGTTTGCTGAAAAAAAATTCAGAACAAGCAGGAACCTTGTCCTTGAAAATACGACTCTCGTAGATGTAGTACCGCCAGAAGAAGCGATGACTTTACAACTTGCAGCACTTTACCAAAATTTCACCGGAAGTTTCAAAACGGACGGAATGGATCATATCTTGTCAAACTTTCGGCTTGCAGCATTTGTTTTGGGATGGTACTTCCAAGTGCGTATTAGAGACAATCTTGAGACAAGAAATACAGTTTGTTTGCAGGGGAAATTTCGCCTTCCAGACAAGAATGCGGAAATCTTGATCCATTTGGCAGGGTGAGTGAGTTTCACAATGTTTTGAGATGGTATTTTCAAATCTTTCACAGCCATGGCTTCGACACACAGGTTTCACTCGACAGGGCTGAAGTATTGCAAGGCTTGAGAAAAATCAAGGATCTTCAGATGCCGCTTAAACTAGCGTTGTTCATATCTCCCATTGCCCTTCTCTCACCTTACCCGCTGGCGAATTTGTCATTTGTTGATGTACAGCTGATCGAGGTTCTCCTCTTTGCATACAAGAATGCAAATGTACTCATGAATTCACAGATATATCGACGTTTGGGACGCACGAAACCAGCTGACATCGAGCACTTTGAAAATACTATCATTGATGAAATCCTCATGTCCGCACGGGGTGTAAAAACTGTTGAAAAGGCCTTTGCTGATTTTTTGGCAAATGCCGGCGAGATTCATTTTGAGGAAGAGAGTGCTACATGGTTTGGTACCAATTGCATTACTCGTCACAATATATCTCTTCTCATGATTTTACAGACCTTGCACTGTTGAATGACAGTGTTGAGATTGACAAGGTAGCCGATGACTTAATGAACGACAAACATACAGGTGTGTAGGATAGTCTTGAGGGAGTATCCGCTGATATCTGCAGTAGACTCCGAAGGCGATCTTGCATCAGTACTCAACAGATTCTTCAAACAAAATGAAGAAAATGGGTGTCTTGAACCTGGACAACTTTCTCAGGAGAATAATAAGACACCGGAGATTGAAGATTTTGAGGCAAATTCAAGACGTGATGTCCCCAATTGGGCAGATTTTGAGAGAGGTATGGGCCAAGTTTTTTTTTTTTTTTTTTTTTTTGTCTTCACGTCATACATACCACAGAGGTCAATATGCTTGGAATGCCAGATCCTGGATATATTTCCGATCTAGTGGCTACTTCATCCGACCCTGTGCCCCCTATGCTTGACAAGGGTATGCTTGATCTTTTTTTCTTTTCAATAATGACTTCCTCTAAATCATATCCGTTCAAGCTACCAATGACTACATGGATGAGCTGAGTTTTGACAACTCTCACATCTGGCAAACACCAGCTGTCATTCAGGCATTTCGGGATGTTGCTCCTCCAACCTTCTTGACCATCACAATCGACCCCTCTATGATATGTTCTGATATTGACACCACTTCGGATTCTACAGGAGCAGTGAAGAATCCGGATCTTGAGACTGCCAATATTCCACACACAGATTCTAATCTTCGCAAATTTCCATCGGAACTCTCAGCATCACTCAATACAGTGCCTATCCAGCTTGGAAAACGGAACCAGCCACCAGTTGATTACTCTGGAAGCTCGGGCTCAGCTCTGCCACTCAATACAGAGCCTGTCGAGCTCGGAAAACGAAATCGGCCCCCAGTTGATTACTCAGGAAATTCTGGCCCAGAAAGTCGAAAACGGAGGCGTAACCCAGTCCAAAAGCCACAGGGCAGCACCATATCTGAAGAGGACAAAACTGAGGGCCCAGACTCGGAACAACGCAATGATATCTCTAATCTCATCATTGATCTCACGGGCGATGATGTAGGACTTAAAATGTTGCCCGTTCACCTTAATCTAACCACAAACTCACAGGATTTGTGGTGCACGGAAGTAGCTGCATTCCAAGAACAATCAAAGGAGCTCCCTTCTCGAGATACAAAGGGTATCTTGATCATCTGCTACAGGGCACAAAAATCACTGGTTCCATTAAATTACATATATAAAGCCTTCTGTATTTCGGTGAGCTTCAACATCAGGTTCATAACTGAGCTAACATTGAGACCAGACTGTCCACCCTCGGACTCGAAAACCTGAACAGTCCAAAGACAATGATTACCGGGTTGCATTGGAGATACAAAATACCTTTATAGGCACCTCCACCGACGCCTCTATAGACCCTCTCGACCCAAGAGATGATGCTCTAGCTCAAAGACTCCCCAAATACTATTTGGGAAGTGCACGCAACCCTGTATATGAGGATGGATGCTCGATATTCTTCATCACAGATCGCCAAACTTGGCTTGGTTTTTCTCTGGAGCAGCAGCAAAAAATATTGATGAGGCGACACATCATTATCAAGCATTTGGAATCTCCTCTCCCGCTCAATCTGAACACCATGGACCTGATGGGAATTCCTCAAGATCGTGCTTTGGAAATGCAGGGTAAGGGTAATTATAATTCTGAATTTTTCATTCTAACAACGATGGAATAGATTTATCAATGCGCACTGCCAAGGAGCCATTGGACTGCATCATTCATACAACTATCAATAAATTCCTCGAAGAAGCTGAATCACCAAGTGGTCGAGTCTTGAATGCAGTGTGTCTTCCAATGCATTTGACGAATTTCCCTGATCCAGAGGGTTTCATGTATATTTTTCTGCTTCTCTTTATTTGAATATTCTAACTGGTATTACACTAGATCACTGAATACAAGCAATGCTGCATTAATCCATACACAGACTCTGACAGGCTGTCAGTATCTAGGCACCTCGCCTCTGCAGTTCTGTACAAAATGGGGAACGGCAACATGCGGTGGAGCATCAACACTTGTTTCCACTAATAGGATGGCCAGGATGATCATCATGAAATCAGGGGCACGGATGTGGTATTGTGCCAATGGCCCTATGGATACTATACATGCTCTCAAGGATTGGAATCCTGTTGAGTCAAGCACAACAGGACGCTCATATGAGGGGATCTTGATTGAAGCTGGGGATGTTTTGTGAGTTTATGATCTTCTGAATGGCTGGTGACTGAACTGATGCAAACTCAAGTATTATGCGTCCTAACACAGTCTATAATGATATACTGTGTCTCCTTCTCTCATCTGGGGCCGTGACTTCCACGCCATGTCAACCATCCTCGATAGTATCTGGGGACATATACATGCATCACTTTCAGCCCAGATTTTACCGAATGCCAGTTACGAGGATGCTTCGGTTTTTTTCATTCAGATGCAAGCCTATTGGTTTGTTAATTTGAAGTTAGTCTATGAAGGTATGTTCTGCTACAACAACATGTCAACAATTCTTACCAGTGAATAGACAAACAACTTGGGTTGTATACCAAAGTTCACATCCCCGATATTCAATGCTGGGAAGGGCTACTGCGAATGCTTTGCATTGGCAATTTGATCACTTTTCTGGAGGCTCTCGATTATCGAACATATATTGACAAAACCAGAGAAGAAGATTTACCAATTCAAGATCCATACCCAGCGAATTCTTGCCTGCCACACCTTTGCAGATTTCCGATCTTGGCTGATAGATGGGTTTATAGTCAGGAAAGACGGAAAAATTCAGGACATTAACCAAGACATCTTTCACGTTTGTTTAATTTATGCAAACTGATATTATTTGCTAATACTGCGGCTAGCGGTCCATAGTTCATTTGGCAACAGTGCTTACAATGTACAAGACTGCAGGTCACAGCACAAAAGTCAAGGGTTGGACATTATCGGCTTTCAAGAAGAAGTTGTCGGAGGCATTGGAGAATTATGACTCAAGCTTGCCAACTGCATACCAATCCTCACTCAACAATAATGCAGTTTCTGCAGGTGGTTTCTTCCCTGATGGTTGGATAAAGGGGACCTTTTCCGTGGAAATAAAGGCTACGTGATGTACTGTATGTCTTTCTCTGTGCAAAAATATTATCCAAATTTCCTCCGAGGTCAATATCCCAACTTCCGAATTATATATAAATTCAGACAAACACTTTGCAAAAAAACCTTGATTTGCTGTGCTGTCTCAAAGTAAAGTAGGAGACACGTGATGGAACAAATCACGTGGACCTAGAATGGATTCTAGGTCCACGTGATTTCAACCCAAATTTGGCAAGCCAAGTTGGTTACCTCTTGATGCTTGATTGCGTGTTTTTTTTTATTTTTGCTAAACTCCGGAAGATTTATCGGAGATTCTACCTGCCTCTGAAGTTCTATACTTGCCTGGAGTTATGTTTCCTATATCATCCAGTGCATCTTTTTTTGGCCAATTGGGCTTCTATCTGGCACCCTAGCCTCATGTTTGATGTCTTCGGCAAGTGCCTATAAAAACCACCTCATGGGACCATTAGTTGCTCTCTACTTCCACTTTGCATAATGGTATCTCTCCGAGTCCGACCCACTGGTACTGTCAAGGCAGGTATTGATTCAAACTATGCTTACAGTGTATTCATTTCCATCTGAAGGTCACAGCAACTCAAGCACGGGGTTATCTGTACATTGACAACTATCCAGTATCCTTGTCTATCCGTACAGAAACTCGTGTGCCCCGTGTAACCCAACAGCTCCAACTCCAATCTGGCTTCCGCATTGCCAAATTACCCTACTTGGCAGCCGAGGAAGCCTTTACCGTCGTGACTGAACACGTCGTCATCCATGATTGCATAGTTCATGTTGGAAACACACGTTTTTTGGTCCTGGGCTACTATAAACCCACACTTCCCATCAATCAAGGCCTCAAGGAAATCTCGCCAGGTTTCAACTGGCGTGGAGAAATCATTGTAGTTGCTCTTGGGAAGAGGGTCCCATACCTGTCAAAGGTGAAGGCTTGGAAGGCAAAGATGGTGGTGAACCAGTCAGTCCATGTATTGTATTGTTATTGCTCCTTCTAATGTCAGATCCAATTGTTAGGTTTATGGCTGGTTTTCTCCAGCACCACCATGTGAAGCAACAGATTCCCTCCGGCATGATGGCGTGAAGACCATCAGGAAACATCTGCAATAATGCTCAAATACTCTTATGACCTTTACGAATAATGTTGTCTGCGATGATTCAATTACTATAAAATTGGGGGAATGAAATGGATATCATAAGTAGCCCTAGGGTTCCTAATCTGAGTATGGTGGATTCAAGTCACAGGTCACAGTGAAGGTTGAATTGAACCTATTTAATTGTGATCACAGATCACAGGCTATATGTAGGCTGAATCCAGCGACTGTTTTGCGTCTCAGGAGAGCCAAATTTTGAATTTTCTCCTCATAGCTCTCCCAGCTCCAGGAGCCTCATTTTGGTGCCGAAAATAATGAGAACCAGGCAAATCCTGTGCAAAATATCGCTGGTCAGCGGTTAAAGTTGAATTGATTTTGAATGATAGAAATTTATGGTCACAGGTTGAGTCTAGCCAAAGCTGAATCTAAGTGGTCACAGATCACACCTGCTGAATCTACAGTCAAAATCAGGGGAGCTCAAAGTAAACCTTCGCCAGATGCTTTTTCGCTTTTTTTCGCAGGAGCAGCTCCCCCACGTGACTCTCGGCAACTCTCGGCACATCACTGCTGTGACTGCTAGTCGCACCCGACTCAAATTTTACTGCAACGCATTCGATGCCATTCTTCGCTCTCTTAACAAACCATAGGCCTCGGGATATAGATGAATATTCCCGACCTTCGCAACATGGCCACGGGGTCGAGAATATTGTTTATTTCGAATGGATGCCAGTGTTTGAATATCCACACTGAGTTTATCCCTTGGTTTATCCACTGGCATCGCAAAATCTTGAGTCTCCGGAGGTATAATGAGGTCGCGCATAACCATATTTGTTAAATAGGTCTGAATCACTCTCGAATGGAGGGTTTGTCGAGACAATGGGACAAAAGAAGGACATTTATCGTTGCTATCTGTGCTTAAATCATGTCTCTACGTTGAGTTGTCTGGTGCATCTTAGAAAAGGAATGCCACAGCAGTGATGTGCCGAAAGTTGCTGAGAGTCACGTGGGAAGCTGCTCCAGCGAAAAAGCGAAAAAGTGTCTGGCGAAGGTTTACTTTGAGCTCCCCTATTGTATAGTAGCACTTCACCTCAGTTGACTGGAGTGAAGCCATATTAGATGGGGTTCACAGCAGCCACAGAACCAGCTGGTGGCTAATTCTGTGTGCACAAACAGTGGGTGGTGGCTTAGTAAAAGTTTGAGTCCCAGGTAGCGAATGACTCTGAAAGGCGGAGTAATAAAGGTAGCCATGCCTGTCTGTCTTAGCAACCACTCTGAATGTTCGCTCACCCAGTGTAAATTTCTGCTCAGAGAGTTTCTTCGCCTTTCCTCAGCCAGCCGGAGGCATGGAGTGACCATGTACTTGCGAATAGTTTGCGAATGCTCACTTGGATCCCAAAATGAGTCAATTGAACCAAAGAAAATGTGCCATGAATTTGGCCATTTGAGCCACCAGCCACCATTTGCACACAGCAAATCAGCCACCAGCTGGCTTGGTTGCCTGCGCAACCTGTCTATTAGAGTCTCAGGGCTGTCGGAAATGTCCGAGTGGAGTCTGAAGGCTCTATATTGGCACATACATTTTATAGAGTAGAATACACATGCAAATGTTTGGCTAAGTGATTGATCGTAATCTTCACACTTCTCCGGAACTTCTATGAGCAATCATGGTAGCAGCAGTATCAACTCACCACCAGCTAGTCAATCAGTTGCAACATCACAGAGATCTGGATCGCAAGGCAAGCAAATAACACACAAGAAATATTCCTTTGAAGTTTGAACTAGAAATCTCTATAGATTCAAGATCTCGCAGTAAAACAACTGAAAGTAAATATGTTATGAATCCTATTCTTCATACTAACACACCATTAGATGAATTTGGCACCTTCGGACCGTATGATGGTTCCAATGGTGGGTTTGACTATGAAAATGATGATTATACAGAGTTGCAACGGGAATTTGGTGGTCTGTTTAATTCCTTGCTGACCCATTTTACGATTTGAGCATGTTGTGCCAGGTGGTTTATCAAGGAGCCCTCCAAGAACACCAAGAAGACAAGGTGATTTTCTTTTGGTCTCTAAAACTCACTCACCCATGTCGTGGATAGAAAAAGGAAAACGGAGAGCAGAACCCGAAGACTGGCAAAGTACATCTGATGTGCAGTCAGAAAGATCCAGATCTGTACGTTTATTACTCTTGCTCTTGCAGGAAAACTCTAAGCAACTGGATTTTGCTAGTTCGAAGCTCCACCTTCAGTCACTGTCCAACGCCGTGACCAGCATAGACACCGCAGACCTATGTCTACATCAGGCCCTGTTGCAGGGCCAAGTGGATACCAGTCTACTCATCAAAGTCCGAGATCCTCAAGGCCTCATACACCTCTGGCTAGACATATACACAATTACACCCCTCCAATCTCAATTAGATCACCAAGTCATTCACAACATGAGGTCAAACGACAAGTCTTGTTCTTCCAAGAACAGTGGGAGGCATCACAAAGGACATCAGCATGGGCACAAAATAGTGACCATGACTCTCCTGCACACCAACCATCTCCTCCAGTCAGGAGAGCATCACCAAATACTTCTCAACTGCCACACCAATCAGCTCATACAGAGCATCCTCAACCAAATCCTTTCAGTCATCGAAGTTCTCACCACACTCAAGGTAAACCAGCTACACCTCACACAAATAATAGGAGACCTGAGCACACCCAGGTATGTACATTGACTCTTCAATGATTAGCCAGAATATTCAGTATGGGGTCTAGTTTGTACCAGCCTCTCATGATGACCTTCGAGATTTTTTCCAGGAAATTCAACGGGAGTTTCAAACACTTCGGCAGAATAGAGGCGAATGTCGACCATGCTCAGCCCCCTCACAAGCTAGGCCACCCTCTCACGCTCCTGTTGGATTTCAAGGAACTTCACCATTCCCAGTCTTGCCAAAAAAACGAACGGGAACACCAAACCGTCGCAAGGCTGCAAAACTGCAAGTGGCAGTACGTACATTGCCTCTACTTTCACTGGAATAATAGTCAATATCTGAACTCTATAGAGATTGGTTCGAAAACACCTGGGAAAGATGATACACCCAAATATTCAGATTGTCCCGGCTGTGACGCCAGAGGAGCGTGCCAAATATGAGGAGGAGGCTTTACTTCCCCACAATATCAACAAGGAAGCAACCTCAGAGGGCTTCTTTCGTTTCGACATTCTCGGTACACCACATTCGGCCTGGAACAAATCAGCAGCACGTGTATTTGCAGATTTCACAATCCGCCGATTATGTCTTCCAAACACAACAGAAATGTTTCAAGCTGTGTGCCAAGCCTTCAGTGCCCATCTGGAGACAATCATAAGAAAATACAAAGTTTCCTTAAAGCCAAGGGCAGAGCAGTTACGTCTTCAAGCCCATTCCCGTCGCCGAGTCAGAAAATATGAAGTTTGTGTCTGCTACCCAGATATTCCGTCAATTAATCCAAATTAGCTATTCCACCAGCGGCGGTATCTAGCATATACATTCAAGCCATTACACAAGCACATTGACATCCTGGAGCGTCTAGGTGTTGATGGAATGTCCAGCGATGAATCTGAGACTGATGATAATCATCACACTCAGTACCAAATTCTGGCTCCCTTGTGGAGGGATCGTCATCTAGCTGCATGGTTGCGAGTCTTTGATTCTCTTCATCACATTCTGAGGAGAGGCAGCGATGCTTATGCATCACGTGGAGCATTTCCTCGTCACCGAAAGGTTGGACAACAAAGAAGTACTAATACCACCTTTGTCTCAGGTCTCCCCATCAATGTCTATGACCATCACTGGATCACCCAGGATGCAAGAAGAAAGTATGATTTACGGCCCTCTACAGAACAATATGATTTTAGTCATGAACCTGACATTATGGAGTGTGTAATCCTTTGCTGGCCAGTTTTTCTTGTGTGTTTAACCATTCATCTAGGCTGGCTCTACAGCCTGCCCAACCGCAATAGTATTCTGAATCTAAATATCATATCTAGTTACCACAATTATCGTCATGCTGAATGAGATCCCAAAGCCATCGGACCTCAGTTGCAGCCATTCCACGAGAAGTGAGACGATCAATAAATGTATCCACATCTTTGCTCTCTGCCCATATTTTCTGAATTTCTTCGATGATGCTCTCACTGTATCCATGGGCCTGTAGATAATAGCCTGCATGCTTCCCCAAGGTGTAAGACTTGTATGTAGGAGTAGTGGTAGAGCCATAGATTGTGTTGATAATCCCAGTGAAGTCTCGAATATGGGAATCAATTGGCTTTCTCTTTGTTTGTTTGGGGGATGGTGTTGAATTTGAAGTGGATTTATCTGGAATAGAGTTGGGTGCTGGTAATAGAAATATTTTTAAAGGTTTGCTTACTTTCTGGGAATAACTGTAGCTCTTTCATACGCTGTAGGTTTCCTTTGAGAACCATGTATACCAATGCTTCTTGGATGGACTCGAAGCGATGATATTTGGCATAGAAGTGATCATGAACCTGATCTTGTACATCAGGGAAACTGCATACTAATAGGCATCTACACAAGATTTTGGATGCAGTGAAGTACTCACAAGTTTCTGACATATATAGCACGTTGAGTTTTTCCATTGTAAACAGCATAGAATGGTCCTTGGGTAGCAAATATATCTGAAATCTGAGCAGATTGAGCTATTGCCTGAGCAAAGGTCTCAGGTTGTTCTTCCACATTGCTGAGATTGAGACGCTTGAATAGTGCATGCAAATCAAGAGCTGCTTTTGCCTCTGCCTCATTGGTAGACTTGATGATGATAGGCATTATTGGGGCATTCTGCCCACCAGTCAAATGAGGCCTTCAGAGAAGGTTGAGCTAGACTGTTGGTATTAAGCTGTAATTCACTTACGGTCTGGCAGCAATTGCTGGGTTACTACCACCGAGAATGGTATAAAGATTGTTGTGGTTTGACATCAAGCAGAGTTTTGATCACATGGGCTTAAATCCAAATTAGTGCCATCAGGAATTATCGTACCAAATGATGGCAAATATATCGCTCATGATCAACTGAGTGCACTATTTATGACACATCTCTTCACATGTCCTCCCTTCCCTCCGCAATCCACACATTTGCGTGAAGTTACCTTTTTTATTGCCTATGCTCTCCACTGCACGAAGCTGTACCAGGCTGTCACCTATGCCGCTCTTGTCTTGCTCCAGCACCTAAAAGCACAGTTTCTAACCGCACATAGATTTTTTGGCCACTGTCTCTTTAATGATCCATGATCCTCCACCTTCATAATTGCCTCCAAGGTTATCTGTGACAAGACTTTCTCGAAAAAATTGTGGAGTATCATTGGGCAGGGATGTTTAGCTGGCGGGCAATATTCAGATGGAACGTGAGATGTGCAATTATCTTAATTGGGAACTCGCCGTTGACAACCTGATTTCGAGCAATGGTCCAGCGGGATTTTCGAAGGGACCTCAACCAATATATTCTAGTATTGAATATGCTCTGGAATCAGGGTATCCAGGCTCCACCCAGCAGGGCCATTAACTCAGAATAGAATTGAACGCTTGATGCATATCTCATATATTAAGTAGATCCCTCGAATCACATTGTACCCGTTTGTGCTTCCGAATTTACCCCTTTGTCCTCAAAGCCACAAGCGCAGGCAGGTCAGTTTCCATTTTAATTATAGTTTGCTTGCTAGCACAAATTTGGATTTGATTCTCATGCATTTTCAGCAACCCCCAAATCACAAATTAGTTGGAGAGGCTCCACCTGCGTGGCTTTCGGGCACTGACCATCTCGGTCTGCCTGATTTTTGCGCCAAAGGGCAAGCCATCATCAACTATTCACTCACCCCACGCACATCTCAAACGTTATTCACTGTGCTGCGGCTCGTGAGGTTGAAATCCTGCTTTCCCCAGCAAACGAAAGATTAAATTTTGTCCGGATTTCATTTTGGACCCTGCCGATTGCCATTCAACACCTGTTCAAAAGGGAGGCTCTCCTATGATGCTTCTTCAGTTACACCCCGATCATCCACTCCCCCCACGCCATAGTCCACCATGTTGTTTGTTGTCCAATTTGTGTTGCGCTGGCTCTGCAGCCAACACTGACCTCTTCCTCCTAGACTATGTGCCTGCAATGACAGTCCAGGGCTTTCGCCGTCATCCAAATACTGGTCAATAATATGGTGAGCTCGACTTCACTGCTGCCACCCACACCTCATGCACCTCGCAGTGCGTACACATGCCATCGGTAGGGCTCTTTTAATTTCAGCTCAAAGGTTGCATTTAAAATACATTGGCTTCCCAGGTTACCCATATTTGCCTCAATTAGTCGCACCTTTCGCAAGCGATGCTAGGCATGAGGGGCAGGCACAGGTAGATGAGTCCTTCCATTCCTCCAACATTCCTGCGGCTCTAATCACGTCTCCCTGTAATGAATTCTTCACCTTTGTTCACTCCAGGTGAGCATTTTGCTTCATGTGTACTAAACTCCACGTGCTCATGACCGAAGCGACACAGTGCGAACACCATTCTGGAGCCCGTGACTCCAGAATGCCTCAGACTAAATAATGTGCCTACTGTATCCTCTGAATGGAGCAGTGATATACTGACAAATTATTTTTTCATTGTTCCAGATACAACCTAACATTATCATGCATTTTTCCACTCCTTTTATCCGTGCCTTCAGCTCAGTTCCAAAGATCGTCCCCTGCTTCAATTGCGTGCTGGCAAGCATTTCAGGGGAGTTCACTTTTCTTCCAAGCTTTGGCTGTTTGTTGATTGATTCAACCCAGTGGACTGACCGTATAGATGCACTGATGCTCCCATGGCCAGGGCCCCAGTATTTGCTGTCCATTCCAAGCTCATCTGCAAGATCAACGCTTCTGGCTTGGAAATACTTCAGTGGTGGTCAACGTCAGGTATGTGTCCTGTGTTCTTTTACTGCAGTGAAGAGTTGACTTCCGTCTGATTTTAGGACATGCAACATACACAGGTATTTGTTTATTTCCTCATATGCATGAGTCTGATTCTTTTGTTGACAGTTCAAGTATCCATATGCCGGCAGATCATTTCACGCAGTGCAAGCCATTCATACCCACTACATGCATTCAGCCACATGAGTTCAGTCTGATTTCATTCTGTGTGATCACCCAACACCCACCAGGTGCTTCTCAGAGAAACTACTGGCATCATTGGTGGTATTCAGGCAGGTTGTTGAAATGTGGCCTGTCACGCATCCATTACGTTACCGTATCCGTACCCCTTTCTGTCCCCATCTCCTTGACGCTTCATTGGACTATATGTATCTCCCCGTGTTACCCTGTTGCTCTAGCTTTTTTATCCCCCATCGCACTTTGTACTCCCGTACTGTCCTGCGCTATATATCCCTGCTCAACGCGACTCCTGTGTGACTGTCAACTTCCGACACAGGTATGTGCTGAGATTCATGTCGGATATCATTTTCGGATTTGCCATTGGTTAATGATGACTAGGTGCGCCATTCGTCGAACTTTATCTTGCTCATATTTCCTGGTTTCGAAAATAGTGAACCAACGCACTTTTGGCCTGTCAACGTCAAGTTGCTGTGTAACTCCGGAACACACCGTGAATCGCCACTAGGTAGGACAGAGGATATGTATACATGTATGGCCTGTGTTACAGAGTATTTTCGTCAATGCAATATTCTACCAAATCGCTTCATTTTAAGCTCTGGTAGCGCGAGACACAACATGTGTCTGTTTTGTTTCAAAGTCCATTTTCCATTTTATCTTCCCCCTCACCAACCCACGAAAACTATTGAACTTGTGGACAACATTAAGAGTCTGAGAGGAGCTAAATCGAAAGGAAGGCTGCTGAAAACGACTCTGGATGCCTCGGAATTTTTGGCTGCTCCTAGGATTGAGAATTTAAGATCTACAATTCTCTGTGTCTACACAGTCTGATAATATGTGCATGCTTGAATTTCTCACAATAAAATAGGACATATCCTACTGTCCACAACTTATGCCGGAGCGAAGCAAAGGCATATCTTGTACTGTATACAATTTCTGTGATCCTGGTTCAAAGCTCATCTTTTCAGACAGCCCATATCTTCATCTACTATCTAGCTTGAATGTTCCCATCACAACAAGCTGTGAAAGGAATCCTAGAGATCCTAGGTCAAGTGACTCAAATTGAGGCTGATGGATTTCATCAA
>JARJLF010000625.1:0-157703 GCA_029378395.1 Mycena leptocephala
TGCGAAGGGGGCACCAAATTTAAGTAAAGCGCTACAGCCTACGATCGGAGGCGGAGGCGGAGGGCAACGGCGGTGATTTGCGGGTTTGTAGATCTCCTACTACCAGGCCATTCCATTGATATAATACGATGTGGCAACAATGGAAGCTTGGTAGTATGCAGATTCCTCCGGTGCCGCCTGAGTATGATCCGTCGAGACGCGGGAAGCTGAACCAGTTTAAGCAATCGAACCATTTTAATACCGCTAGCTACAAAGTGGACGAGGACGAGGGCAACTGCGGTGAAATCGCGATCGAGTTGAAAGAGAGGAGGAGAAGCAGTTGAGATTTATAATTATTTGAGGTAGACTCAGAGTCTGAATCTAGGTTAGAACACCGCGGGTATTCGGACTAGGTTCGTAGGTTATCAACACTTGCAGTCCAAGAGATGGACATATTAATGGATGGTTGAACGGGACCGGTGCAAATAACATGCTCACGAGCTTGTAATTATCAGACCGCCGAAGTGCAAATAGAGTTTCATTTCAGTCTTGGACGTGGACGTGGACGCAGATCCGTGCGCTGTAGACTTCAACCATACCGCGACAGTGATCCGGTGAGAAACGGAAGCGAGGCGGAATCCAATTCTAATTCTAATTCTAGCAGTTCAACATTTGAACAGCGACATGGAATGAATTGGAGGAGTGGAGATGGAGTGGAGGTGGAAATGGATTGGATTGCAGCATCCCGACTTTGGCTGTGAAACCTGAAAATGGAATGAATTGGAGTTGAAGTTGGAGTTGGCATCCTGATTTTTGGACAGCGAAACGGACAACACATTGATTGATTCAGAGGATTCAATCGAGTGCCGCCACGGTAGTTTGTTCGGGAGCTATGAAGATTGTTTTTTTGTGGCACAGACTCGTGATCCAATTCATTCGCTCTAACTTACGTTGACCATGGTAATTACTTAGTAGGGATCCGCACTCTCGGACACGGCGCACTATTCGCAAATTTGAACAGCGAAATGCATTCATTTATTCACTCATCCATCCATCCATCCTCAGCTCGGAAAATTGAATCGCGCGCCGAGGCGCCGACGCGGCGGGGCACGTGCTTTTTTTTTTCTGGCACAGTCCCAGAGCCTTTTTTTGCATAGACCCAGAATTCTTTTTTTTTGGCGCATATAACACCAGGAGATTTGCGAAATGGGCCATACCGTGACGGGCTACGGATACGGATGCGGATTCATGCATCGTGATTCGTCAGATAATTGAACGGAGCGGCGGCCATTTCAAAAAAAAAAAAAAAAAGAAAATCGAGAATAGAATTCATTCATTCATCCTCGTGCTGTGTTGTGTTACTATACTTGGGACTGAACAGTGCCAGCAAGCTCGAGGGAGGATGCACATGGAAGCACTGTGTAGCACGAGTGCACCGAGCGCTCTCGTTTCTTTTCTTGTTCTCTTGTTTCTTTTCTTTTCTTGTTCTCCTGTTGCTTTTCTTGTTTCACCGTCCGTAGTTTCATCGTGTTAATAATAATCTGGTCGGTCGGTCGACCGAGCGAGCGAGATGGATGGATGGCAGTTTTTGGACCTCGTACTCGGGCGCCCGAGCCCAAACGCATGTTCTCTGTTCTGATACAATGGAGTACTAGCGCTCGAAGCTTCCGGAGGTGATGTTGGTATCGCAATTGTTGATGTTGTTCGACAAACACGCGATTCACTGGCAAACGCATGATGAGAGTCACTGCGTTCAGACCCTCCGTAGTCAGAGTCTGACTCCGTTCACGGAGGTCGGACTACTTGTGACTTACGTCTGACTACAGCCGTAGTCAGACGTAGTAGTCGAAAGCTTTGAAGCCGTTCACGGAGCTCGGCCTACAGCACGTAGTCAGCTGTGCCTACGTCTGACTACTTTGTCCAACCTCTGCCTACCCCGTGTAGGCACAGCTCGTCCAACCTTTCCTTGCACCTTGTTGCTCATTTCCTCATGAATACATTACCCAAACCTCTTTGCCATCTGCGAGTGAGTGAGTGATGCTTTGCGGCGATAGCGGAAGCAAAGTTTCGGGTAACGTCACGGATCACTCACGCCAAATTTGTGAAATTCCCATCAAACCAAACATTATTAACAACTTCCACTGACTCCAGAGCAACTGGGTATGCAAATTGGAGCTCAATAGTGCCAGGTAGTCAGACATAGTCACGGAGTAGTCAGAGGTAGGAAAGGGGCCACAACGTAGTCGCATGTAGTCCAATGTCCATGCGACTACGTCCGTAGTCACACCCTCTGACTACGGGGGCCTCAACGCAGTGAGTGCTATTCTCGACGAAGGAAGGGAGGGAGGTAGGTGGACCCGCGTGTTAACTACTGTCAGTCCCGCATGTTATCTACTGTTGGTGTCACAGTCCAAGTACAAAGTATAAAGATTGATTTGATTTTGATTTTGAACTACTCGGACTCGGACTCGGCTAGCGCTGGATTTTGATTTTGAGCAAAGTGAGCTGTCCAGGCCCGGGGGGGGGGGGGGGGGGGGGGGGGGGGGGAGAGGATATTTATTTATTTATTTGCGAACAATGGCGAACTGCCGGAGAACACGAACGCGAATGCGAACACGAACCGGAGACTCGGAAGATAATGCGCGAACAAACGACGAGCTGGAGTCTGGGAAAGACGAAAGGAAGGAAGGAAGAAAGGGATATGTATGTACAGTGGCAGTGACGATATTATTCCTTGCCACTGGCATCCATGCATGGTGAGATTGGAGGCCCTCAGGCTGGTACATACCTACTTACTGTCAATGTAGGTTGGGCGAAGGCGAACTCGAACTTGACCCCCATGCCCAGAATATCATATCATTGGGTGAGGGCAGCTAAACCGAACTTGGCCTTGGCACAGGCACGGAAGGTGTTACCGAGTACGAGTACGGGTGCCTGGCATCCGCCCGGGGTCAAACGGTCGACAAGCAGGAGATGGAGATGCAGGAAGAAGATGCTCAGAAGATATATATATATATACGTATGGACTGAGACGACATACAGATGTGCTTGTGCTTGTCGGCGTGTTCGGGAGCAGGGGAATTATACGTAAGAAAATGAATATGTATCGCGTTGTCGTTGTGTTGTGTATACAGGGATGGGATGGGAGTTGGATGAGATGAGAGGAAGGATACAACAGTATATGTATCTATGGGTGAGAGGGTGGTGTATACAGGGATGGGATGGGAATTAGATGAGATGGGAGGAAAGGTGCAGTATATCTGTGGGTGAGAGGGTGAGCGTGGGTGTGCGCGGGGTACATGCATCTGGAATTGCAACGCGCGCGGTCGTTTCAGAACCCCGAACCCCAAAACCCAAAACCGAACTCGAAACCGAAAAAATATATATCTACATAGAGTAAGACTGGGGTCGACCCCAGAAAAAGCAAAGCAAAGCGCTGATGCTGTCCGACCGACAATATTAATACTGTAAGAAGAGATGATCCATTTCCAGGTTGCGTGCAGATTCAGAAGCGTGATATATTTTGCTGGCCGGTGGGGTGGGTGGAGGCTTGATACGGTAGTGCAGTCATACGAGCCGGAGTGATAGCCGGATAGTGATAGTGTCCGCATATGCTTGGAACGCGATCCAGTTGGGAACACGACTTGGGAACGCAACGGCGACTCGGACTCGCAACAAAGAATTTGGAACGCGACAAAGAAGGGAACGCGCCAAAGAAGAGAGAAATCCGACAAAAAAACACAACAAAAGAACGAACAGCGACAGATCCGTTATGGTCCCGTGTGGTGCGGTACGCATGCGCAGAGTTACTTACCTACGATCAACCTACTGTAAGATGGATGGAACTTGAAGAGGAAGGGAGCCGGATTAATTCCAACATTTTCAACAACTCACCTCATGAGAGTACACCTCTGCGAGCGCACATGGGCTGTAAGTTGACAAACAAGCTGGTATTTATTAATAGAAGATTTGCGAGGTTCGTGGGTTATCAAAACATGCGGGGGGTGAAAAGGATGGGCGGTCGAACAGGGCCGGTGCAGCTAACACGAGCACTGGGAATGGGATGCTTGTGACTGTAATTATCAGACTCGGCGACGACAGGGTGCAGCTCTACCGAAGTAGAAATCGAAATAGAGCTTCATCGGACGCAGCCGTGCAATGTAGACTTCAACTATACCCGACAGAGTGATCCGGTGAGAAATGAAAGCGAGGCGGAATACAATTCATAAATCTAATTCTAGGATTTCAACAGCGACGTAGCCATTCGAGGGCCGGGACACAGGCCGACTAGGGATTATATTATCCAATATCACTATGTAGAGATTCGGCAAGACGCGGAGTGCGAGTGAGTAGTAGTAGGATTCCAACATTTAATTATAAGATCTTGAAAGTAACAGCGACGACAATAGATGGAGTCTGGATGCACACAATGCGAGCAGCGGTGATTTAATTTGAGCGACCTGCGCCACTTGCGAGGCGGAAGCGGAATGAATAATGAATGGAGGTGGATTGAATTGAATTGAATTGGACTTGGACTTGGACTTGGAAATGGATTGGCTCTGTCGCATCCTCATTTTCAGCGAAATGGGCAACACGGACAACGTATTCCTTCATTCATCATCAGATAGGTGAATCGAGCTGCGCGCGCGAGTGCACTCCGAATCTAGTACTACATTGGCTGTGGTGATAATTATAACTTGCAGTAGATTTTGTCCACGGACAGGGGACGGAATTGGATTGGAGTTGGAATTCAAGTTGGATGATCATTCGAAGCGAACATATGAACTGCGAAACGGACGCTCGCGGATTCATCCTCGGCTCGCCTAGTCGAATCGAGCGCTGACAAGGTTGGTTGCAGGCAGCGGTGATTTTATTTATTTCGGAGCATCGAGCATCGTGCACGAAGGTTTTTTTTGGGGGGGAGCACAGACCGAGAATTCAGACAGGGATGGGTGGTTGTGTTGGGGCTGAAGTTTGATCAGTGCCAGCAAGGGAGGATGCACATGGAACCACTGTGTAGCACGAGTGCACCGAGCGCTCTCGTTTCTTTTCTTGTTCTCTTGTTCTCTTGTTCTCCTGTTTCGCCGTTCGTAGTTTCGTCGTGTTAACAATATTTTTGATGAGAAGCACAGGGGCAGGTCCAGGCGAGATAGAACGGGATCAAATTCGCGACTTTGGTTCATGTGTTCATATGATCATGGCGTCGGCGATTCGGAGTCGGGGTCGGTTTTTTTTTTGTGTTTTTTTTTTGAGCCTCATACTCGTACTCGGCCGCCCGAGGCCAAACGCGTGTTCTCTGCTCTGTTCTGATACAATGGAGTACGAGCACTCGAAGCAGCTTTTGAGCGGTGATGCTGCAATTGATGTTGATATTGATGTTGTTCGACAAACGCGCGCGCGATTCACTGGCAAACGCATGATGAGAGTGCTATTATCGGCGAAGTCGGCGAAGGAAGGGAGGGAGGGAGGTGGACCCGCGTGTTAACTACTGTTGGTGTTACAGTCAAGTACAAAGTATAAAGATTGATTTTGATTTTGATTTTGAATTGAACTACTCAGTTCGGAGCCAGCGCTGGATTTTGATTTTGAACAAAATGAGCTGGCCAGGCCCAGGGGGAGGATATTTATTTATTTACGAACATGTACAATAACGAACTGCTGGAGAACACGAACGCGAACGCGAACACGAACCGGAGACTCGGAAGATATATATGCGCGAACAAACGACGAGCTGGAGTCTGGTCTGGGAAGAAGATCGCGACTGATCCCTATAGTGTTGGATATCGATATATACGTGCACTACATCTCGAAAGACGGAAGGAATGAAGGAAGGAAGGGATATGTATGTACAGTAGCGGTGACGATATTATTCCTTGCCACTGGCATCCATGGTGAGATTGGGCCTGGGCCCTCAGGCTGGTACATACATACTTACTGTCAATGTAGGTTGGGCGAAGGCGAACTTGACGCCCATGCCCAGAATATCATATCATATCATTGGGTGGGGACAGGTAAATCGAACTTGGCCTTGGCACAGGCACGGAAGGTGTTGCCGAGTACGAGTACGAGTGCCTGGCGTCCGCCCGGGGTCAAACGGTCGACAAGCAGGAGATGCAGGAAGAAGATGCTCAGGAGATATATATATATATATATACGTATGGACTGAGACGACATACAGATGTGCTTGTGCTTGCCGGCGTGTTCGGGAGGAGGGGAAATATACGTAAGAAAATGAATATGCGTTGTGTTGTGTTGTGCATACAGGGATGGGATGGGAGTTGGATGAGATGGGAGGAAGGATGCAGTATATCTGCGGGCGAGAGGGTGAGCGTGGGTGTGCGCGTACATGCATCTGGAATTGGAATTGGAATTGCAACGCGCGCGGTCGTCTCAGAACCCCTCACCCCAAAACCTAAAACCGAACTCGAAACCGAAAAAAAAAAAATCTATCTACATAGAGTAAGATTGGGGTCAACCCCAGAAAAAAAGCAAAGTGCTGATGCTGTCCAACCGACAATATTAATACTGTAGGAAGAGATGATCCATCGGTTGCGGGCAGAAGCGTGATATATTTTGCTGGCCGGTGGGTGGAGGCTTGATAGTGTAGTCATACGAATCGGAGTGATAGCTGGATAGTGATAGTGTCCGCATGTGCAGCGCGACTTGGAACGCGACTTGGGAACGCAACGGCGACTCGGACTCGCAACAAAGAATTTGGAACGCGACAAAAAAGGGAACGCGCCAAAGAAGAGAGAAATCCAACAACACAACACAACAAAACAACAGAACGAACGGCGACAAATCCATTATGGTCCCGTGTGGTGCGGTACGCATGCGCAAAGTTACTTACCTACGATCAACCTACTGTAAGATGGATGGAACTTGAAGAGGAAGGGAGCCGGATTAATTCCAACATTTTCAACAACTCATACCCTCATGAGAGTACACCTCTGCGAGCGCACATGGGCTGTAAGTAGGAGAAATAATTGGTATTCATTAGTAGAAGACTTGTGAGGTTCGTGGGTTGTCAAAACATGCGGGAGGTGAAAAGGATGGGCGGTCGAACAGGGCCGGTGCACTGAGATGCTTGTAACTGTAATCATCAGACTCGGCGACGAGGGTGCAGATCTGCCGAAGGAGAAGTAGAAATAGAGCTTCAACGGACGCAGATCCGTGCGGTGTAGACTTCAACCAACCATACCCCGACAGAGTGATCCAAGGAGAAACGGAAGCGAGGCGGAATCCAATTCCAATTCCAATTCATAAATCTAATTCTAATTCTAGGATTTCAACAGCGACGTAGAGGCGAAGACGACTCAGGACTGCGTACCATATCCAACATCAGTAGAGATTGGATTCCGACATTATCGATCTTAAGTTTGGGAGCAACAGCAACGAGCTCCGGTCGGCGTCAGGGTCTCCAACATTCATTCATTCATTCATTCATCCTCAGATCGTTGAATCGAGTCGACGATGTATATTACACGATGAATCAAGGTAACCAACCACGAATTTCGGACTTGATTAACATTTCCAACTGTATGTAATTGGCAAGTGTTTCGACTCGGACTCAGGATGACAGGGATAGACTTGATTCTGATTCGGATTCGGGGCAGACACGGATCGGGTGCGAGGTGGAAGTGGAAGTGGGGTGGATCAGTTGGAGGCCCGGGTGGAATGAGTTGGGTTGGATTAGATTGGATTTGTTGTTGCATCCTGAGTTTGATTTTGGCAGCAAACAGCGAGATGGGCAGCCTGAGCACAGACACAGACGACGTGCGCGGGCTCGTCCTAACCTAAACTAACCTAGTTCAATCGAGCCGCGGCGGTAAGGCGATGATTTTTTCTTTTTTTTTAAAAAAAAAGAAAGAAACTTGGGGACAGTACGTACGTACATTCGAGGGTACGAATCCATATATATATATTATATTGATTTGGCACCGAGCAAGAATTCAGATAGAGATACAGTATACTCGAGGAGAGACTTGGGCGGCAAGAGGGTCCAGCGAGCGCGAGGATGGATATCCGAGTCGTTTCGGTTGTAAGTTGTAACACCGGGAGATGTTGCGTATCCGAGTCGTTTCGAGAGTCAGTCATCATGTTGTTGTTGTTGTGGTACTGTAGGAGTCCGAGGACTGAACAGCGCCAGCCCAGCAAGGGAGGATGCATGCCATGTGGAAGCAAAGCAAACACCAACACGCGTATCCTTCCGTCGCTTTTCACGTGAATCGGTCAAAAGAGGGGACTACAGGCTCAGGCGAGATAGAACGGGATCGTTCCATTTAAACGACTTTGGTTCATGTATTCATGGCGTCGGCGATTCGGAGTCGGAGTCGGATTCGCTATTTTTATATATATCACATCTGCTTCACAGGATTCGCATTTTTTTTTTTGGGGGGGGACCTCGTACGCGTACTCGGCCGCCTGAAGCTAAACGCGTGTTCTCTGTTCTGTTCTGATACAATGGAGTACTAGCGCTCGAAGCAGCTTTTGAGCGGTGATGTTGCAATTGATGTTGATATTGATATTGTTCGACAAACGCGCGATTCACTAGCAAACGCATGATAAGAGTGCTATTATCGGCGAAGTCGGCGAAGGAAGGGAGGGAGGGAGGTGGACTCGCGTGTTAACTACTGTTGGTGTTACAGTCCAAGTACAAAGTATAAAGATTGTTTTTGTTTTTGAATTGAACTACTCAGTTCGGAGCCAGCGCTGGATTTTGATTTTGAACCAAGTGAGCTGGCCAGGCCCGGGGGAGGGGGGATATTTATTTATTTATTTGCGAACAATAACGAACTGCCGGAGAACACGAACCGGAGACTCGGAAGATATATATGCGCGAACAAACGACGAGCTGGAGTCTGATCTGGGAAGAAGATCGCGACTGCCTGCGCAGATGCCTATAGCGTTGGATATCGATGTATACGTGCACGTCACGGTATGCGGCATACATCTCCAAAGACGAAAGATGAAAGACGAAAGGAAGGAAGGAAGGAAGGAAGAAAGGGATATGTATATACAGTAGCGGTGACGATATTATTCCTTGCCATCCATGGTGAGATTGGGCCGGGGCCCTTAGGCTGGTACATACTTACTGTAGGTTGGGCGAAGGCGAACTTGACGCCCATGCCCAGAATATCATATCATTGAGTGAGGACAGGTAAAACCGAACCTGGCCTTGGCCTTGGCACAGGCACGGAAGGTGTTGCCGAGTACGAGTGCCTGGCGCCCGAAGTCGATTAACGCCAGTGCAAACCACCTTTCTGGATCTGGCCGAAGGAAGGAAGTGATATGATATGATATGTATTATCGACTGAGACGACATGTATACAGATGTGCTTGTGCTTGCTAGCGTAGGGAAGTATACGTAAGAAATGAATATGTATCGCGTTGTGTTGTGTATACAGGGATGGGATGGGAGTTGGATGGGATGGGAGGAAAGGTGCAGTATATCTATGGGTGAGAGGGTGAGCGTGGGTGTGCGCGTACATGCATCTGGAATTGGAATTAGAATTGCAACGCGCGCGGTCGTCTCAGAACCCCTCACCCCAAAACCTAAAACCGAACTCGAAACCAAAAATATATATATCTATCTACATAGAGTAAGATTGGGGTCAACCCCAGAAAAAAAGCAAAGTGCTGATGCTGTCCGACCGACAATATTAATGCTGCAAGAAAAGATGATCCATTTCAAGGTTGCGTGCAGATTCAGAAGCGAGATATATTTTGCTGGCCGGTGGGGTGGGTGGAGGCTTGATACGGTAGTGCAGTCATACTAGCCGGAGTGATAACTTAGCTGGATAGTGATAGTGTTCGCATATGCATCGCGACTTGGAACGCGACTCAGTTGGGAACACGACTTGGGAACGCAACGGCGACTCGGACTCGCAACAAAGAATTTGGAACGTTTTTGGAACGCGACAAAGAAGGGAACGCGCCAAAGAAGAGAGAATATCCAACAAAACAACAGAACGAACGGCGACAAATCCGTTATGGTCCCATGTGGTGCGGTACGCATGCGCAAAGTTACTTACCTACGATCAACCTACTGTAAGATGGAACTTGAAGAGGAAGGGAGCCGGATTAATTCCAACATTTTCAACAACTCATACCCTCATGAGAGTACACCTCTGTGAGCGCACATGGGTTGTAAGGTGGTATATATTGGGAGACTTCCGAGGTTCGTGGGTTGTCAAAACATGCGGGAGGTGAAAAGTCTGGGCGGTCGAACAGGGCCGGTGCACTGGGATGCTTGTGACTGTGATTATCAGACTCGGCGACGACAGGGTGTAGATCTGCCGAAGGAGAAGTAGAAATAGAGCTTCAACGGACGCAGATCCGTGCGGTGTAGACTTCAACCATACCCCGACAGAGTGATAGGGTGAGAAACGGAAGCGAGGCGGAATCCAATTCCAGTTCCAATTCATAAATCTAATTCTAATTCTAGGATTTCAACATCGATGTAGAGGCGAAGACGACTCAGGACTACCTGCCGTATCCAATATCAGTAGAGATTGGATTCCGACATTTTTATATATGTAAGATATCGATCTTAAGCTTGGGAGCAACAGCAACGAGCTCCGGTCGGCGTCACGGTCTCCAACATTCATTCATTCATTCATCCTCAGATCGTTGAATCGAGTCGACGACGTACACGATGGATCAAGACAACCAACCACGAATTTCGAACTTGATTAACATTTCCAACTGTATATAATTGGCAAGTGTTTCGACTCGGACTCGGGAGGACAGGGATAGACTTGATTCGGATTCGGATTCGGGGCAGACACGGATCGCGTGCGAGGTGGAAGTGGAAGTGGGGTGGATCAGTTGGAGGTGGGATGAGTTGGGTTGGGTTGGATGAACCAACCACCTAGTTCAATCGAGCCGCGGCGGGAAGGTGATGATTTTTCTTTTTTTTTTAAAAGAAAAGAAAAGAAACTTGGGGACAGTACATTCGAGGGTACGAACACACACACATATATATATTGATTTGGCACAGAGCAAGAATTCAGATAGAGATACTCGAGTAGAAACTTGGGCGGCAAGAGGTTCCAGCGAGCGCGAGGATAGATATCCGAGTCCGAGTCGTTTCAGTTGTAAGTTGTAAGTTGTAACATCGGGAGATGTTGCGTATCCAAGTCGTTTCGAACGACGAGTCATCATATTGTTGTTGTTGTTGTGTTATTGTACTCAGGAGTCCTCGGACTGAGACTGAACAGCGCCAGCCCAGCAAGCGAGGATGCATGCCATGTGGCAGCAAAGCAAACACCAACACGAGTAGCTTTTCACATGGATCGGTCAAAAGAGCATAGACATAGACGCAGGCGCAGGCGCAGGCGAGATAGAACTACACCATGCGAGGTACGAGCACCATTTTGTTGTAGCGTCTATCTATGAGAGACTAATATAGAACGGGATCGTTCAATTTAAACCTTTGATTCATGTATTGTATCCATGGCGTCGGCGTCGGCGATTCGGAGTCGGAATCGGATTCGCAATTTTTTATTTTATTTTATTTGGTAGCCGTACTCGCACGCGCACGCGTACTCGGCCGCCCGAGCCCAAACGCGTGTTGGCTGTTCTCTGTTCTTTGTTCTCGTTGACTCAGACTGACTGGTACATCGGCGGAAGTCTCTTGTGCCCGGTGATCTTATCTTGTTCGACATTGGAGAAACGATGATGATCATGATGATGAGAGTGCTATCAATACGCGCGCCGTTATTCACTGAACTGGGGCTAATCCCACTACGTTACCGGCGCTTGATTCTTGCTCTACGGTATGCTGGGTATATGGTGCACCTACCTGCAACCCATTATGCGAAGGCTGCTCTGGAAGACTCTTATCAGCTTTTTGTAAATGGTCACCCCGGCTATTGGACAGACCTCGTGTATGCTCTCAGCAATCTGAAATATCCTGTGGTGCTTCCAGCGTTGCCAGACTTGACACCTGAGGGGTGTGTAGCTTTGGGCAAGGCGGTGTATACTTCGGCAATGAGGCACCTGGAGGCTGAGGTGTCTACCTCAACACGTCTGTACATGTTGCATGACCGACGTGAACCTCTGGATAATGAGAGCCCGAGGAAAATCACGGTGAAACTACGACATTACCTCGAGCTTGTGGAAAATGTTAAACATCGCAAAGCCCTTACACGCCTGCTAGTGAGTCAGCACCCATTGGCTGTAGAGCGAATGCGATACAAGCAACGGTATCATCGTGTAACTGTTCCTCGAGACAGTCGTCTCTGTCGATTTGGTTGCAATGCCACGGAAACCGTTGAGCATGCTCTGTTCTTCTGCCAAACTAGAGGACTATCGGCGATTGTTCACTCAGTCCATGCAGTCTATGGAGCCTAGAATCTCTGCGGTGGCTCCCTGGAATGCGACTGGTATCCTGAAGAGTATAATATTTCGCAGGGATACAGTTTGTCAAGTGGCAAAATTTGTCTACCGGATGTTTGCGGTCTTTGAGGAAGAACCAATGGTATGGCCGGAAGGAATGTAGGTAAATCCGTAACAGTCAGTGTTATAGGCTGCCATCTTGGTGCCTGAGATCTACAGCCTCGAAAGGGGTGAGCTCGTCGAGGGTACTGGGGTGGTGGTGTAGCACGGTATATTATTGAGGCTGATGTACTGTACGCTACAACTTGGCATGTTCCAGAAAATGGGACCACGTCAAGCTAATATATTATCCTGAGTCTTATCCTATCATATGCATCGGCGAAGGAAGGAAGGAAGGAAGGGAAGCAGGTGGGCCAGCACTGACTGGAATACTCATCATCACTATTGGTTCAGTATTCAGTGCAAAGACCTTTTTAAAATTTCGAACTTGAACGACTCGGAGAGTGAGACGGAGAGGACACAAGACACAAATTCATCTATTTATCTGCGGACACGGACAGCATGTGGCTACGCTTGACAAGGCGTTTCATGGGCATATTTCATATTTCATATTTATATTCATTCATAGCAGGAGTGAAGTGAAATGAAGCGAAGGTGTTGCGTATTGCGCGTGCTGATCATGACGATTCAGATCCAAATTCAGGTTCAGGTTCAGATTCAGATTCCTTCAGAGCGCTGGCGCCCGATCGCGAGGTCAAACCACAACAGGATGCGAGGCACACGACACGACGACACTGGCCTGAGAAAATAGAGGATAGGATAGGATAGGGCAGGATAGATGTGTGAGAGAACATAACGTTGTGTGGAGAGGATTCCTGCAGTGTTCCGAAGAGCATATGGCGTATGTACATACTTGGAGGAGGAGGAGGGAGGAAACGCATATTTCTTTTTTATTCATTTTATTGGGCATACATGCAACTTGAAGTTGACGATTGATGTTGATGTTGTTGAAACCGCGGCTTGTGCTGTAATTGGGTGTATCGGGAACGCAACCAAGAGGGAACGCAACAAAGACAAAGAATTTGGAACGCGACTTTGACCGAACTTGTATCGGAAACGCAACCAAGAATTTGGAACGCGACTTGGACTCGGACTTGGGACCCCACGAAGAACTTGGAACCAACTCGGACTTGGTTTGGAACGCGACTTGGAACGCGACTTGGAACCAACTCCGACTTTGTTTGGATCGAACTTGGGAACGCGACTTGAAAACGCTACTTTGACCGAACTTGTATTGGGAATTCGGACTCGGACTTGGTTTGGAACTCGACTCGCTTTGGACTTGTATCGGGAACGCAACGGCGACGAAGAAGGGAGGGAACGCGACTTGGAAACGCGCCAAAGAAAAGACAAACCCAACAAAACAACCCAATCAATCCAAGGAAGGAAGGATAGCGCACATCGGGAACGCGACTCTAACGGAACAGCGAACAGCGAGCGTGATGTATGTATGTATGTATGTATAAACAAATATGGGTTTGAGTTTCAAATTTGAAGGGGGACGGGAGCAAGAAAGGATGGAAGCAAGGGAGGAAGCAAGGGAGGAGGAACATGAGATAGGGAGTGGGAATGGGAATGGGACGGAAATTTGAAGCCGTTGACGTTGAAGAGATCGGGGGCAAGGAAGGAACGAAGGAAGCGGTCGAGCGAGCGAGCGAGATGGATGGCAATTTTTGGACCTCGTACTCGGCCGCCCGAGCCCAAACGCGTGTTCTCACTGACTGATATTATATGATACACCGGAGTGCTCTTGAGCGGTGATGCTGATGTTGATATTGATGTTGATATTGTACATGTTCGACAAACGCGTACGAGGAGAGGTGGGCCCGCGCTGGCATCCTACAGTAGTCGTTGATTTTGAAGTTTGAAGTTTGACCGACTCGGCTCGGAATTTTGAACGAGAACGACCCACGAGCCGGAGAGGATATTGTGTGTATTGTGTAATAAATGATTTATTCCTGCGAACGGCGAATGTGAGCCTCCGGAGAACGCGAACGCGTACACGAATTTAGCTGAACGGACCGTCAAATTAAAGAACGTGCACACGACCGAGACGTGGGAGTGTCTGACGCATTTGTGTATTGTATAATAAACGATTTATTCCTGCGAAACGGCGAATACCAACATGCGGAAACGACAACACAAGTTTTAACTAGTACCTTGTACCGCCAAAGCCAAAGCCAAAGCACGACGAACTGCCAAAGAACATGCACACGACGCAAACGCAAGTGTGTTGCCGAGTACGTACGAGTGCCTAGCCAGCCCGAAGTCGATTAACGCCAGTGCAAATTTAAACAAACCACCTTTCTGGACCAAAGTAAGCGATATGATTATGATATGTATTATGGACTGAGACGATGTACAGATGTACAGATGTGCTTGGCAGCGTTTCGGGAGTATAGGAAGGAAGGAAGGAAGGACGGAATTGTGTTGTGTTCTGGATACAGGGATGAGATGGGATGAGATGGGAGGAGGGATAGATGGATATATCTATATCTATATCTATCCATGAAGGAAGGAGGGGAGGAAGGAAGGCGTACGCGTGCGTGCATGCATGCATCCAACTGGCATCGGAATCGGAATCGGCGGTGGGTTTAGAACCGAACCGGACCGAAAAAAATAATAATTAGATCTATGGGCTGGATACTGGATCCAAGTCCAGGTAGATTCGGCAGACTCGGGGGGTGGGGTGTAAGGGATGAATCTGCGGTGATTGGAATGGAATGGAATCGTCGACAGTCATTTTTATTTTTATTTTTGATAGCTGGGTGATAGGCCTATATTGGTGAGGTGATTGGGATGGAGGTGGGTCCGCATATGCATCGTGCAGCACATTGGAACTGGACTTGGAACTCGGAATTTGGAGAACGTGACTTGTAACTTGTATTGGGAACGCGACTTGGGAACGCACCGGCGACTCGGACTCGCAACAAAGAATTTGGATTTGGAACGCGACGAGGCAGGGAACGGAACGCGCCAAAGAAGAGAGAAATCCACCGACAAAACAACAGAACGAACGGCGACAAATCCGTTATGGTCCCGTGTGGTGTGGTACGCATGCGCAGAGTTACTTACCTACGATCAACCTACTGTAAGATGGATGGAACTTGAAGCGGAAGGGAGCCGGATTAATTCCAACATTTTCAACAACTCATACCCTCGTGAGAGTACACCTATGTGAGCGCACATGGGCTGTAAGTTGACGAAGAAGTTGGTATTTATTAGTAGAAGACTTGCGAGGTTCGTGGGTTATCAAAACATGCCGGAGGTGAAAAGGATGGGCGGTCGAACAGGGCCGGTGCACTGGGCTGGGATGCTTGTGACTGTGATTATCAGACTCGGCGACGACAGGGTGCAGATCTGCCGAAGGAGAAGTAGAAATAGAGCTTCAACGGACGCAGATCCGTGCGGTGTAGACTTCAACCAACCATACCCCGACAGAGTGATCCGGTGAGAAACGGAAGCGAGGCGGAATCCAATTCCAATTCCAATTCCAATTCATAAATCTAATTCTAATTCTAATTCTAGGATTTCAACATCGATGTAGAGGCGAAGACGACTCAGGACTACCTACATACCGTATCCAATATCAGTAGAGATTGGATTTTGGATTCCGACATTTATATATATATATATGTAAGATATCGATCTTGAGCTTGGGAGCAACAGCAACGCGCTTCGGGCGGCGTCACGGTCTCCAACATTCATTCATTCATTCATTCATTCATCCTCAGATCGTTGAATCGAGTCGACGACGTACACGATGGATCAAGGCAACCAACCACGAATTTCGGACTTGATTAGCATTTCCAACTGTATGTAATTGGCAAGTATTTCGACTCGGACTCGGGAGGAGTCCCGGACAGGGATAGACTGAAACAGATCTCGCGCGCGCTGGCCTGGACGGAACGGAACGGAATGGGAGGAATGAAGCACTCTTCAATAACCAGAATCAGAATCAGAATCAGAATAGCGCATATCGGGGACACTGGACTGAACTGGACGCTCTACGTATGTAGTCTGTGCAAGCAAGCGAATTTATATCAAGTATCAAGTATCAAGTAGGTTACTGATTTATCCGGAAAACGCACACACAACCCGGTGCCCAAGCGCCCAAGCGCCCAAGCTTTGAAAGGAGATGGAACTGGAACTGGAACTGAACGCGATGCATGAAATGAAATCGAAGGTGTTGGCGTTGAAGGAGATCGGGACGGGAGCAAGGCTTAGGAAGGAAGGAAGGACGCGTAGAATTGGAATTAGAATTAGAACTGGAATTAGATTTAGATTTAGACGGCGGGGAGGGATCTCCAAGAACAAGAACAAGAACAGGAAGATCGGTACGTATACTGACTGTAGCCATTGCCAAGTACAGGACTAACGGAAGGAAGGGAAGCAGATCTAAACAAAACCGGCGCGGAAGACAACTTGTAATGACGAGAAGGCAAGTACAAGCACAAGCATAGAGTAAGATCCTAATAGGGTCAACCCTCAACCCTAGAAAAAGCAACTGATGCTGTCCAACCGACAATATTAATAATCAGAATAAGAATAAGAATAGCGCACATCGAACGGGACCACTGGACTCTGCACGAATCGATGTATAAATAAATAAATAAATCAATAAATTTGAGTTTGAGTTTGAGTTTGAGCGGGACGGGAGCGATGTAGATTTGAAGGTTTGAAGGTGCGTTGGCGTTGGTGTTGAAGGAGATCTGGGCATGCATATGGGCATGTAGCATGGGAGGAACACTGAGCGCGATGTATGTATAAAATCGAAGGTGTTGGCGTTGGCGTTGAGGGAGATCGGGACGGGAGCAAGGAGCAAGGAAGGATGGAAGGACGCGCGCGCGTAGAATTGGAATTAGAATTGGACGGCGGGGAGGGATCTCCAAGAACAAGAACCAGAACAGGAAGATCGGTACTGTGACTGGACTGTAGCCATGCCATGATTGCCAAGTACGGGAGCAAGGGAACAACTTGAAGGGAAGGAAGCAAGAGATCTACATAAACATCTACATAAAGACGGACACGGACACGGACACGGACACGGCGAGAAGACACTTGTAATGACCAGAAGACACTTGAAGGGAGAAGGCAAGCACCGTGAATTTTAAGGTTACCATTACCAACGCTATCAGTTACGCGTTACGGCGCGAAGGGAGAAAAGGGAAGGAGAAGAGAAGACGTAGACTGCACACGAGCACGGGAACCCTAACAGCGCCCAACAGCGCGCGAAGCGAAGCGCGATCGCGAGGGGATCCGGTCCATCTGCATAAACGGTGACATATCACATAAGTATGCAGAAAAGGAAAGGAAGGCAGGAAAGGACTTGGGAACTAAGGATGGAAGGCGCATAAGGGTGACGGCACGAAATAAGGTTGGCGGACATGTGTGCGTGCCGTCACTCGCGTCGCGCCGCGTCGCTAACCTAAACGAAACTAAATAATAAATAAATACTTGGCGGACTTAGCAGACCCTGTACGACAAGGGGAAAGACACGATCAAATAAATACATTTCGGGAAGAATATATTTCCGGATATCAGCCGGCGGAGCCGGGGGGCGGGACAGCGGTAGGGATATACGAATACCCTGATACATAACGCGGGATCAATACATAATAAGAGGAGGCGCCGGTGATCGGTGGTGTTAAGGACAAGGCTATGGGGAATCCCAGGGGCGTGCGGGCGCGTGGGGCTGTCCATCACTCAAAGGGGGACCCCCGTTTGGATGTCACGCCGGGCGAACGGATTCCTTTACTTACATGTAGCAGGGCACGAACCGAGTCGGTTCGTCTGAAAGGGGTTTGAATGAGCTATTTCAAATTTGCGAGTAGCAAACAAGGAGGCACGGCCACCGCGGACTGAAATAGCATAGCATATGCTGTTATTGCACCCATCCGTAAGCGCAGATGCATATGGAAAAGGCAACAGAAAGGGAAAGGGAAAGAGGAGATTGTGTAAGCGGCCTCGATTGATTTCCTTTTTTTTTTTTTGTGTGTGGATGGCTGGATTTGGACTTGGGCGGCAGGATGGCTCCTTTGCTTATAATATCATGCCCAAGAGGCAACTCGACAATTCCAAGTACGAGACAGGATGGCGACGCTCGACGCGCTGCCCCGCGAGCTTGCTCATTGGACGACCGCTGTGACGACTACGACGACGACTGCCCCGCCTGTGTCGATGCCGATGCCGATGACCCCGCCGCACACCGACCGTCTCGCTCCGCATGCGCATGTCTGGCCGACGCGCGACTACGCTACGGGGTACACTCCCCACACGCACACTTATAGTCGGGGACAACTATGTGCGTCTTTGTCTTGCTTGTCCATTCTGTTTGGAGGGTGTCTCACTTGGGCCACCCTCCCTTTGTCTTTTCTTTTGTTTCGTTGTGTGACGATGTACTGACCCTCTCTCCGCGTTTACAGTGACGCCCCCCGACGACACGCCCCCGCTGCAGCGTGACATGCCCATGCCGTCCTCGCACTCGCACCCGCACTCGCACTCGTCACATTCACATACGCAATTACATTCTCATTCACATTCAAATACCAACGGGTACTACCCCCCGCCCCCGCCTCCGCCACAACTGTCCTACACACCAGAGACGTACGTCTCCAAACGCGCGTCGTGGAACCCGCCTTCCTCCTCTGCGTCTTTGTCCGTGTCTGCGTTGTCGACGTACCCTTCTGGCTCAGGCTCAGGGTCCGGGTCTTCCTCCGCCTCGTCCTCCGCGTCGACGGCAAAACCCACACCCTCCTCCTCCTCTACGGTCACACCCGCCCCGCACCCGCCGGTGCGTCTTCGCCCGCAGACGAGCCCCTCGCATGGACACACGCCTGGCTCCGCGTCCCCTCGCCTCCCTCTTCTTCCTCTCACCCTACATCTTCCTCTGCGCGCATTGGGCACGACGCAGTCCTCCGCGCAGCAGACGCAGACAAAGGCGCACGCACAGACGAAGCCCATCGCGTGGGGCCGCCCCGAGAGCGCGGCGCTCGTGGCGGAGAAGACGTGTGAGATGATTTGTTATTTGTGGTTTGCGCCTTCTTCCGTGTCGGGTGCGGTGCCACTTCGACGTCCACGTCTGCGTCGGGTGCCGCGTCGACTACGTCTCCTTCGATTTCGGGCAACAACGCGACGGGGAAGGAGAACGCCACGCCACTCAGAGGGCGCTCGACAAGGAGGCCTAAACGGAGTCGGAGTCGGAGGGATAAGAGAAGGCGGAAGGGAAGGAGGCCGCACGACCCCCTCCCCCACGGCGCTCCAGCTCACAGCCTCCCCGACGTTCGTGAGCTTCACGCAGAAGCTGTTGGAGACTACGCAGGTGGGTGTTCGTCTTTGTGTGCTTTTTTTTTTTTTTGGCGTGGAGAAGGAGGAGAAGGAGCCTGGGTGGGCGCGCGTGTCTTTGGTGCGCGCGCTCGTGTCCCGCTACCTTTGTCCGCGTGCGGGTCCGCTGACGCCCGTCTCCCTCTGGTCGGGCGCCGCGGGCCTTTGTGCGGGCCTTCCCCATCCTCCCTCCCCTCGCTCTTCTCTTCCCCTCCTTTCCTTCCCCTCCCTCTCCCTCCTTTCCCTTCTCTCCCTCCCTCTCCCTTCCCCATCCTTCCCTCCCTCTTTTCCCCTTCCTCCCTCCTCCCTCCTTTCTCCTCGACACAACGCTCACCCCCCCCCCCCCCTCTTTTCGCAGGTCTCCCAATCAGTAATCGTCCTCGCCCTGCACTACATTCACCGCCTCCGCCAGCGCAACGCCGGCACGCCTGCCCAACCTGGCTCTGAGTTCCGCGTGGCGGTGGCGGGGCTGATGATGGCTAATAAGTTTTTGGATGAGTGAGTCGTGGTTTTTCTTTTTTTTTGCTTTGTGTTTTCTATGTGTTTTTGCTCCGCCTTTTTTTGGCGGGGGCCGGTTTTTTGCGGGGGAGAGCCGTTCTATTTTTTCGGGGGTGTCCATTTTTTTTGGGTGTCAAAGAGAGAGAGCTCGTCGTGCTAACCCCTCTTGCGTCTAGTAACACCTACACCAACGCCACCTGGGCCGCCGTCTCGCTCATCCCGCTCGCGCAGATAAACACGATGGAGAGGGAGTTTTTGTTGGGGTGTGGGTATAAGTGAGTTTTTTTCTGATGTGTTTTTTTTTTTTGGGGGGGGGGAGAGGAGATGGGGGAGGAGACGCGCGTTGGGTGTACGCAACGCGCGTTGGGCGCGTTTTTCGGGGTTTTTTTTTTTGCGGACTTGGGGTGCGCGCGTTTTGCGGACTTGACGAGACGCGCGTTTTGCGGACTTGACGAGGCGCGCGTTTTGCGGACTTGGACTTGTCGCTCTGCACCCCCCACTCGCCTGCTTGCGCTTGGCGCTCGCGACGTTTGCGGAGCCGGGGCGACGCGCGGGCGGGGGAGCAGACTCTCCTTCCGCGCGTTGGGCGCGCGCGTTTTTTTCGGGGTTTTTTTTTTGTGGACTTTGACGAGACGCGCGTTTTGCGGACTTGGACTTTGACTTGACGCGCAAAAGACGGCGTGTGACAGGTGTCACGTCGCGTCCGTGACGCTTGTCGCCTTTGCGCCCTTCCCGGTTTCGTCGAGTGGCGCGTGCGGTGCGGCTGCGACGGCGACGGCGACGGATTTCGCCCTCCCCCTCCCTCCTCCCTCCCTTCTCTCCCTCCCTCCCTTCTTTTAAATTTAAAAGAAACAAGACGCTAATTTTTTTTTAAATAGTTTATACGTCAGCAAAGGCGTGTACGAAGACTGGGGGCGGCTCCTGCGGGGGCTGGTTGGCGCGAGGGCGAGGGCGAGCGCGGGTGTCGTTGGGTGAGTTTTGTTTCTGTTCCTGTCCTTCCTTTACTTGCCTGCCTCTCCTCCTTTGCCTCCCCTCTTTCAGACAAATAACTAACGCCCTCTCTTTCTTTTAGCCGACACCGCGGCGGCCGACTGCACCTGCACTCGCACCTTTCCTCCTCCCACCTATCCCATTCCTCTTCCCACCACGCCTCCTCTCACGCCTCGCACCACACCTCGCATACGTCAGCCCACGGGCGCCGGCCAGCAGCCCCAGCAAGAAGAAGGCGCAGCGTGAGCCCGTCGAGGCGGTATGCGTACGTCCCCGTCCCCGTCCCCGTGGCGGTGGCGGTGAACGTGAAGAAGGAGGAGGACGTGGACGTGGACATGAATATGGACATGGAGCCTGTGTCTGTTTTCGGCTCCGCATCCATATCGCAGGGGCGCGATTCTGCGTTCCCGTCTTCGCGCGGCTCCGCTTTCCCCTCCTCACGCGACCGCGAAAGGGAGGATGAGCGCGAACGCGAGAGAGAAGAGGATGAACGGAGGGAAGAAGTAGGGAGTAAGAGGCGGGCGGCGGCGGCGTTTAGTCCGGGATCGTATCACCCGCCGTTGGCGCCCCCGCCGGGGATGCATTCGTTCGCGGCTGCTGCTTCGTCTGTTTCTGCCCACACGTCCACGTATACCCCGTCGACCACGTCTACTTCGACTTCGACGTACACCCCCTCGAACGGGTACGCGCACCACCACCAAACGCCTAGCCAGCAAAGTCAAAGTCAAAGCCAGCGCCCCGCGCCAACGCTCGTCATCCCGCGCTTCACCTCCTCCTCCTCCTCCTCCGTGCACCACTCGACCTCGCATTCGACGTCCACGTCGTCGGGCTCAGGCTCAGGCTCGAACTCTAGCAACTCGTACCCCTCGTCGGGGTCTGCGTACTACACCACCGGCTCGACGTACGGACACCCGCACACGAATCCGCGCAGCGCAGGCCATAGCCATAGTCACAGCCCGTTGGAGAGGTCGAGCTCGTATGCGCATCACCTACTCTCCGGCACTGGCGCTTCTTCTTCCACCACCTCTTCGTCCGGCTCCGCGAGTGCCGCGCATCTGAACGGCTCGACGCATATGAGTGGGGGGGCGACGCCCCTCGAGCGATTCGGCGCTTTGTCTTTGAGTGGAAGTGGAGGCGGGGAGGAGAGCGCGCGCGGCAATGGCAATGGGCGCACGACGCGGAGGCCGGTGTCGTATACTGGGCCTTCCACCTCTTCCTCTACCTCTTCCACTTCGACTTCGACTTCCACTTCGACTTTGACGACGTCGACGTCCACCTCTACGACGAGTTCGCCGTTCGCGGGGTTCCACGTCCCGACGGCGTCGGCGTTTGGGGGGGTGGCAACTCCTATCATGCTCACACCACGCAGACGCAGACGCAGACGCCGGAACGGGGACGCGAAAGGGTGCCTGCGGCCACTGTGTTCGGAGGTGCCTCGACAAGCGGGGCGTTTGGAGCGGGGTCGACGCCTTTTACTGCGTTTGGTGCGCGTTCGTCTTCGGGAGTGGGAGTGGGGCAAGGGGGACAGCAAGGGCAGGTGGGGCAAGGGCAGACGTACGAGTACGTCCCGCCGAAGCCGAGCACGGTGGTGCAGTACCCGCCGCAGTATGCGCCGTCGGTGTACGGACACCATTCGGCGTCGGCGTCGGCGTCGCACCTCCCCCTTCCCGGCTCGTCGACGTACGGGCAAGGGCAAGGTGGGACGTATTCGCGCCCGTCTTCGCCCCCGCCTCCTTCCGCGTCTTATGCACAAGGGACGCCGGGTCGGGGTCGGGATCGGGATACGCACCAGGCACGCCTTCCTATGCACAAGGCACGCCGGGATACACGCAAGCGTCGCAGTCGCCGTATAAGCACTACTCTGCCTCGGGGAATTACTCGCAGCCGCAGACGCTGACGGCGCGGTGGGACTATGCGGGCGGGTCGGGGTGGTGCTGGTGGGGCGGGTGTCGCGCAGGTACGTTTTTCCTTCCTATTTTTTCATGAAGATCTGACGTGAATGTTGTATTGTAGGATCTCTACTTCTACACCCTCACCTCCTCGCCCATCTCTCCGCCTCGACGTCCTCCTCCTCTTCCTCGCACTCGTTCTCCCCGGCCCAGCCTCACTCGCAGGGTACGTGCCCGTGCACGCGCGCTCCGGCTCGGGCTCGTATTCCGAGTCGCACGATTCCGAGGACGATGACGAGTCCGAGGATGGCGAGGGAGACGAGGACGAGGAGATGGTCGGTGTCGACGACGACGCGAGTTGGGTGAGGAAGACGGAGACGGAGACAGGGAGACGACAACGACGACGATTCGGGGCGCTCGGACGACGGGCGGGGGTATGCGCACGCTTACCACAGAAGCACGCCTTGCGGGTCGAACATCAAGAGCAGGAGCGCACGAGCCACCGCGCCCGCGCAAGCCGACGCTCGAAGACGCGCTGGCAGACGCACGCGAGGCGGCGCGGCGCGCACGACTGCGCGTCGTGCCCCCGCCTTCCGTGCTCGTCCCTGCACAGCACCCGCACCAGCTCCCCGTCACCCTCACGAGTCACCTCCCGCAGCCGCACTACCCGACCAACGGCCACGTCCAGCAGCTCGCGCCGCCCACGGTGATGCCGCCGCAGAACCACCACGGGGCCGCCCGGTGGGGCGTGCAGAGCGCGCGGACGTCGCCTGTGCGCGGGGGCGCGGGGTGGTCGCCGCCGTTCCCGTTCTCGCGCCCGGCGCGCCGCCGCCGCCCTCTGCCTCGGCGCAGTGGACGCCCCCTCGCCAGGAGACGACGGCGCAGTGGACGCCGCCGCGCGCGGTGGGCGCGTCGTATGGGAGCGAGTGGACGCCCCCGCGCGTTGCGTTGCCGCGGTTTGCGGATCTGGAGAGGTCGGCGGCGGCGGTGTATCATGTGTCGGCGGCGGGGCAGTATGTCCCGTCGCATGCCTCGCAGACGCTGACGCAGACGCAGCAGCAGCAGCAGCACACCCCGGCGCAGCGCAGACACGCGCGACGCACCCGCACCAGCCGCGGCGCGGGGTGTTTGCGAACGCGGGCCCGCCGGGGGTGAGCGGGTATGCGTATGTGTATTGAGACGAAAGTACGTTCTGTAATATAGCTGTATAATTCCCCTTCATTTCGACATTCTTTCCACTTATGCCTTACTTATGACCTTGCACGACCGTTTCTCGTTCTTTACATGCTGCACATACATACACTTTCTCTCTACCTCATACACCTCACTCCACTTTTACACTCTTACACTCATCGCATCCTGCATTCGACTCGTACCTACAGACATACAGACGCAATTCGCATTGGCATTCACATAACATTGGCATCATTCATCTGCATACTACACGCACTTACTACCCTATCTAGTTTACCTACAGACAACATAACAGAACAGAAAGAAATTGTATTTTTGGCACCCCTTCACCACCGGATGTGAGCTACCCTTTCACCGGACTTGACTACCACGAGCTTCTTTATCATGAGCGCATTAACTGCCGTGAAGTCGAGACTTCGAGTTATTACATCTGCTGTGAACTCGCGCATCTGCTGTGAACGCGCGTTATACTTGGAGAAGGGTCGGGTATGGGACATCGGCGACCCGGAAGTGAGATGAGCGGCCGCGGGGCTTGTGTGCTCAACCATCGAGGGGTGACGTGGACGGCCAAGTCCCCATTTTCTTTTCCTGGTCCTTGTCGTCGCATCACTGACACAGACGTTGTTGAGACACGGATAGAATCCGTGTATCCGTCTATGGCCCTGTGATTCTACGTTCTTCCGTACCGCCTTCTAGACATCTTCCAAAAGTGAATTTATTACGAACGTTGGGTGGAGATGAATCAGAGACTTGCGAAAGAAAATTAAATGGCGTCTTTCTATACGCCGTTCGGTGTATATCAGTGAATACTATCAATTGGGATGTGGCTGCCTGATATTCGTGCATGCATCGCATGCATTTAGCGCGGGTTTGTGGCGCACCGCGAAGGACTCCTTCGAATCAGATTGCTGTTATGTACGCTTTAACTTACTGTACAGGGTTTTCAGAACTTTATCGGGACGCTTATCTCCTACGACTGTTTTGCGGCGAGTTCCGACTTCGGGAGGTGGATATCGCACCGGTAAATTTTGCCAATGAAATTAAATGGGGGAAAAGATCGGGAAATCCCTAGCGAGATGGCGATTGAATTTGGAGCTGCGCTCCAAGACTCGGTGACTGACTCGCTGTGCATGTGAAGAGGCCTACATCACGGAGGTATTGATACGAATGGACAGTGCATGTGAGACCACCCGTTGACATGGGCTACAGTACCCAATATGCGGGCCGACAATACAATTTACCTTGCCGACTCCAAGTCAACGCGCAGTCAACGCTAAGTAGACCGGCAAGTGAACATTTCATTAGGGCGGGCCGCCGGCCAGAAACGCGGGGAGCGGCCGTATTGGGACACTGAAGACCATATATGTAGTCTGGGCGGGGCTCGATGCGGATACACAGCGTGAAGTGCAAAGAACAAATGGATGGATGTCGCAACCTTGCAATTGGTCTTGCCGCCTGGGCCCGCCCATGTGAACAGAAACAGGGCGCCGGGCTCAATTTCAGGCGGAAATTGCAAGGGACTTGTCCAGAACGGGTTTCAGCAGGGGTCTTGTGTTGCGCTCCTTCATTCACAGCACAGCCGAACTCTGCGTCGGGGTGGAGCCCAATGTATGGCTTGAAATTGCAGCCGACGGCTCGACAATTGCGATGCGACGCGCGGCTACAGCACCGCTCAGATCCATTCCCCTGTGAGCCCGCGATGTGTCTCAATCGGATGGATGCGGGGGTGCAATGGTAAAATATGCATAACCATCTATCAGCGTGGCCCCTAGCGAGATCGAGGTACAGGACACGTCGGGCTCGGCGCATCTGTTATTCCCTTGGGCTCCATAGGCGATGATCCTGTTCCAACCCCCAAGTCGTCGATCAGGTAGAAAAGGAGTGTACCTTTTTTTTTTGCATAGCTCTCATGTGAAATGCAATCCTAGGTGCGTGGAATGCGCGCTCGAATGTAAGAGCTAGCGGTGAACGATTGAAAATGGCGGCGGACCGGAACGACGTGCGTCGTTCGAGACAAGTCGGGTCTGGTGAAAGACAATGCGTGTGCACAGCGCGTGGCCGTGGGTCGAAATGGGTATATTTTGACAGGAAAGAGGATATTTGCCGAAGTCGAACCGGTCTTACGAACCGGTTCAGATGGGATTTGTTGTGTGGCTGTCCGTGGAATAATTGTGGGTGTTGCGGTACTGCCGTCGTACCAAAGGGGTCAGGGATATCAAGACAGCCCTGCAAAACATATAGTCAGTTGTGGTATTGTCTGTCATACCAAGTAGATCCGAGGGCGTATTCGATGAATTTGACCTGGAATGATTCCATTTTGGACGCGATCGCCGGTTCGGCCGACATCAACGCTGCTGCTCGCGATCAGTGGATGAACAAAACAAGTAAATGACAAATGTTCAAGAAGGATTCCAACTTGGTCGTTGCACGTGTTCGCGTTTGTCGCGAATTTGCTTTTTTGGGATACGCGTCCCGAACCGCGGACAGTGCGGCCCATTCGGGGTTCTTGACAATGGCCACAATAGGTTTCCTTGGAGTCTCGACATGCGCTTCCTGATCCCAATCCTAAAGTCTGTTGCTAAATTTTTTCATTTGCTTCCAAGGCGCGTGTGTCCGCTGAGAAAAGATAGCCGCCCGCACGTCACGGCGGCCGCATGGGCACTAGGAGTCACCCCTTCTCGAATGTCCATCTTTTTGCAGACGCTGCCGCCGCGGCTGGACTACATGACATCTAGTTTACTTTGGCCTTCCGCTTCTTTCCTGGATCTCATCGCCGCCCAGTGCCTCGACCAGTTCTAAAATACGGAGATGGTTTTTTGTCACCTCCGCAGTATGTTTCCGTGAAATGGAGGCTTTGATCTTCCTGTTTCTGTGTTTGTATCAGCCTCCTTAGGAACCATCACCTAAATATTTCGGCGATTCTTGTCCATATGCAGTGCCACGGCCCATATTCGGCTAGAAATCAGCGACCCTATCCGAGCAGACATCACTTAAAATTAACTGCTATCCCTCTTTAGCTCACTTACTTTCCATCGTCCGCCTTCTCAGGTCTTTGAGCTTTTGTTACACCACGATTTTGCTATTTGATTCTTATCTCATCGGTGGCCTTTTGCGCCCATGTCCATCCATGTTTGCCTCGTTTGGAGGCCGCACGGAGCATACGGTGTGGAGGATGAACGGATCCGGCCTAACTCCCATGGGCGTTCTAACCATCTATCCGTCCTTTGCGCGAACCTCGAACGCGCAACACATTGGCACCGCGTATGTGTAGCATGCTGGCAGCCGTCTTTCTCTCGGACCTTCCTCGACGGCAAGTTCCACCACATTCACTGGCACAACTCGTGAACTATCCCCTTCGCCGTGTGCTCACCGCAAAGCTTCTCGTACCGCTGCCGTCAATGTCCTTTCACATCGTCAACACCAGACAGCTCGTTGGCCTGAACCTTGTATTGGTGTCTCTGCATCAGCCAGCGCATCTGCATCCACATCCTGTCTGTCGGACTATCGCCATCGGCAAGGTGAATAAAACATCGAAAGAATAGATCCATCTCATCTGCCTACTATCTGCTTGATTCGTCCTCGCCGTCTTACCCTTGCTCCGCGCCATTATCTGTCACGATCCTCTGGTCTTCAATTGTATCTATCTTTCTGTGGGCGTGCGCCACGTCTGTTCCCATTCATCGGACATAGGCTTTGATTAAACAAATATAGCTTTGCGTGACCGCTTTGATAGTTACCCGTGCTCTCCACTGTGTTCTTTCTGGCTGTATGTCAGCGGCGAATTCAGATCCGCTGTGGCCTCAACAGTTGTTCGCGACGACCATGCATGCCATAACCCGTGTCTCGCCTCAAAGTTTGTGCGGCGCACGCCAACAGCGGTTCTCATTGGCTGTTTGGGCTCACGTTTTTGCGGGAATGGTTCAGACATGGCTGTGCGACTCCGAACCTGCCGCTGCTGTCCCGGATCCGAATTTCATCTAAGTATGACATTCCGGCGCGGTAACCCCAAAAATTTCGACCCTGCCCGTGGTTCGCGGTTTTTCAGTTGGCGCCGCAATCTTACACTCCGAGGTTAATGCAGATGTCTTGGAATATTTCGGGAGTGTCCGACCTCCAGAAGTCCTAAGAATCTTTATCGGTTAGTTTGTCTTGTTCGTACTCGGATTAATTTCCAGAGGCACTAGGGCTCGGAATGTCGCGCGAGCCGGTGTTCCGAGTCAGCGTCGGGGAATCGGAGGATATAAATGGCGGCGCTGACTGTCAGTGTGATTTTTCAGGCCTGATCATAAGGCTGTTCAACTCTGGTCTGCATCAACGTTGAGTGAAGTTTACGGGGCGCAGTTTATTTGACGGTCAGAGAAATCCTGGGGGTCATCGAATGAAACGGGTACCCCCGAATTTCAACTCTATGTGGCTAGCGTAAGGCTCAGCCTCTGTTTATTCTTTTCGCATTCGGGTTCAGTGAGCTCCGGTCGGAGGTTAATGGACAACACAGACAAACACGCCGCTTTTCTGCCTTCGTCTTCATCCATTCTCTTCCTGAACGTGTTTGCCGCGTATCCAGTCCATATCTGGTATCGCCTCAGCCCTGAAATAAACCTTACGCGTTCCTGCTCCAGAATGTCCGCGCGCAAGAAGAAAAACCTCCCCGGCCTGCAGCAGATATCCGACTCAATCAAGGGTGCGCCTGCAATAGACAAAGCATAAGCCGTTGCCGACATCCTCCACAGATCTGCTTATCACCGCAAAGCCTCAATTAGACAACCCAGACCCGAGTGTACGGCCACCGTTGATTGAAAAGCTCCGTCAAGTCGCGTCGTTAGCCGAGTCCTTCACGGAACAACGTCCAAAGTCCAACAAAAGCTGGCTCCAGCTCTCGGACGAACTGGACCAAGAAGGTCTGTCGCTCGGACACTATCCCCTATCAACCCTCGCACGTATATATGTAACTGTAACTCCCACAGGCGTCAATCTATGGAATATTTCCGGTTTGGTGCAAAAGACCCCGCATGACGAGGGCCGGGTGCTTGTGGCTGCACGTAAGGCTCCTACGTTTCGTGATCTTCGGCCGTCCCTGTATTGTCGTCCATCCAGTGCGACTTGCGGCCTTCCGTCTGATTGAGGCAGGGTTAGAATTGAAGCCAGGAATTGAGAGTCTGTGTTAGGCTCACTCGTCTCCACGCTCCGTTTTCTGATACGTGTCCCATTTTAAGCCCTCGTACACGTTCTCCAATTGGCTAGCAAGACCGGAGCTACTCTATCAGGTTCGATTAACATCCTGTTGGTGCCTTTTGTCACTAACTGTGCGATTCAGAAGCGGGGAACGGGGACGTAGCGGGAAGCGTTTTGTCAAGTGCCGCCCGGGTGTGCCATGCGCTCAGTTTCGCCGTCTTAACACAGCTGACGGATAATCTTTGTTGAGACAGTTTGAGGAATTATTGAGAAATGCGGAAGACGCCGACGGTGCCCATCGGGTCGACAGGGCCTGTGCGACCATCGTTTACTTTTCCTCTAGAATGGAAGCGGTACTCGTTCTTGCTAACTCCGCGTTTCGCACACTGAGCCACTTTCCAGGCGTGGAAAGAAGGGAACCACGGTGTGGCTGCATTCATGTCACAGAAGATAACGGGTACTTTTTTATTTTCCTGTGTGCTTGAAGCTACGGTTTACGTGGGGTAGACGACGAGCAGCGGCTTTCTCTATTGCCACCCCACGATGTGAGCCTGGTGTCTGCCCCCACGCCACCCGCTAATTTAGAGGTCTCCGAATAATACTGCAGCGGGAACGATTGGCATGCAAGCTCCATGACATCGGCAAGTCTGTGCTGAAGACTCAAGCTGGCGGCGCAGCGGGTACTGAGGGCCCGGAAGCGGTTACGTGGCTACAGAAAGCTTTCGCCATCGCGGACAAGCTAGACGACTCGTCGGCGCATGGAGTCCCAGAATTAAAGGTGACGTTGTTGCGCCCATCTTCGTATGTTGTATTGAATAAATACAGATCTCCATTCTTCGGACAATGGGTGTGTTATTCCAACAACTTCTGTCAAGATCGCTGAACCCTCCACAGCTAGAGCGTACTTTATTTCTGGGTCGTACGACCGGGCAGAAGCTGCTCTTGATGAACTTATCCCTACCTTAGACGCATTCAGTGAGAACGTAAGCAGTCTCATGTGTTCTAGAATCCGTCTTTTGCAATCTCACTCCCACAAGGGACGCTCCGAGTACCAAGAACTTCGCTGGCTGAGATTAGCTGTCTTGAAACGGCGTAAGGCTGGGGACTCAAACCTGCTCGATGGTCAGCCATGGTATTGATATGTTTTCTCACACTGATGACTGATATGCGCGACTGCGCAGCGTTCAAATCCATCATCGACCACATGACGTTCTGCGAAACTAATATTACCGAGTTCGTCCTGATTCAGCTCTTCGTGGTCTGTTTTCTCAAGTTCTTTACGGCAGTGTTCTCCAAGATCTTCGGACTCTGAGCAATCAGCAGTACGCTCAGCTAGGCTGTGCTTGAATATCGGATATTGTCTTATTTTTACTTCCAGCGCTCTGGTTACTGCCGTCAATCAGTACTGTCTTCAACAGCTTTTGGCATCCCAGGACGTTGAATCGGATTGTGTTAACCGGTTACTTCTCTCCTTGATCGTCCACTGTTCGAAGGATGAAGACCATTCAAAGGCTATTGCGGCCATAGAATCGGCGTTCACGGGTATGCAAACCTAAAACTGCGCATACTGGCTGCTTATGGTATTCCAGTCACATTCGAGGCTGAGTATAATCTTCTCAATCTGCCTGCCACGGCATGCCTCACGGTATGTTCCTTGCGGCCCCACAACACCCGTTCCCAATATCGCGATTTAGCTTATATGGCAATACGGTGACCGCCACTTCAACGCGAAGCGGTGGTCGGCTGCCGCGGATTGGTTTCTCGTCGGAAGTCATCAACTCTTTCGGGCCACCTGCCCGACTAGCGGCGCGAAATGTTTCCGGAAGGCCGCTCTGTGCTATATTGAGCAGCGCGAATTTGCAAGAGCTTCCGCTGTGATCCGGCGCTGCCCCTCCAATGAGGCGACAACACATTATGTGTTGTTTCTCACCGCCGTTCATCAAGGTTTGTCCATGGGAATGTCTGCTGATGTCACTTTTTAACATCCACGTCCCGCAGGATTAGACGATGAAGGTTGTTTTCGGGGTGATTTCTCGTCGGATTAACTAATCGGTCCATTTATACCAGCGATACGAGCTATTCGTGACATGGTAAAGGCTGCGGATTTTGACCGCAAGATGCTCTTGTTGGCAACTCAAATTTCACATGAGTCGGAGATGAAAACGGTTCTTCTTTCGGTCCTCGAAGCGCTCTTGAAGACCCTGAAAATCGAAAATAGCGGTGAGACGGTCGTTGAAGCGATGACCCTGATCCGCTGCATAATTAGACTGGTGTTGAAGCTGCTGGTGGAACCCGCTTCGAACAAGTACGGAGTCTTCTCCCAATCTCGAACTGTCTAACATCCGTATAGACCTGTTTTGATTGAAACCCTGATCTCTCACTTCCACACTGGTGTGTACGATTTATCTGATGGTGCCGCGGCTGACAGCTGGAACAGCTAAGATCCTAGCAGAAGCGGCCTGCGCTCAAAAAGCGATTGCTCTGATTATCAAAGATGTCTCCTGGTTATGGCGGACCGCATATAATTGTGCGGTACAAGGGTGCGCCGAGTGGGAGGGGAGCGAAGTGCGGATATCACAGTTATTTGAAGTTGCGAGAGATGTAAGTTACCGGGTCAGACTAGTGGCTGAGCAAGTTTTAACCAGTTTCATATTAGCTCCTCACCACGTGTTGCGAGTCCTCGCCGGTTGACATCGACGCTGACCTGTATCTTCATCTCATCAATGCGTCCTTCTCGGGTGTATCCGGTCGAGGTAATAATCGGTTGGCCTCTCGGATATTCACCCTCTCACACTGTTCCCGTCAGTGTTTGCTGGCCGTTCAACCGCCGCGGACGGCACGATCGATGTGCGAATTCTCGAACACGTCTGGCTTGTCGGTTAACTTTTTTCTCTTAGATCGCCCGCTTACGCGAGAACACGGCAGAAGTCAAGATGTGCAAGCAGAAAATTTTATCTATCATGGAAAAGAACAAAATCACAGACGTGGATGATGTTCTTCGCGTGCAATATTTTCTGCACGTTCTTCGTGTCTTCGAAGCGGAGATGCTGGCTCAGCTCAAGGAGTGGGATCAATTGTCACAGATCGTCACGGTGCGAGAATTTTAATTAATTTCCACTCTGTACTGACGTCTCGCAGGATGTTGTAACATCTGGACCCTTGGGAGTGGGTACATACGAGGCAATTGCAGACATATTGGTTGGTTTATTGTTGGGACGCCGAACCGAGACACTGATAATTTTCCAGTGGGCGGAGCCTGATTGCCCAATTAATGGTATATGGTCTCCCGAAACAAGAATGCACTAGGACTAACTTGATTTGTTTCGCAGTTCTTCTGAGCGGTTTAGAGGCATGTACCCGATGATCAACTAGTTCCCTACCATTGACGTCTCTTTAGGCGATCTTACGTGCGAGCCTGGACCAGAATTCACTCTCTGTAGATAAATTCTCCCGATGGTTGCGAGCTATATGCACCATCATTCTGGCGCGTAACACGTCTGCGGATCGCCTGAAAGCCATTGGATATGTGGAACAAGCGGTCAGCGTGATAGAAGATAATTGCGAAGGCGATGATGTATGATCTTAGCTCACCTACCTCGCTTGGGACTGACCTCTTTTAGGCCTATCCCGTGGAGGAACGCAATTGGCTTCTGGGTACCTCCTACAACACAGGTTTTGAATGTCTCGAGTAAGCCATTTCATCTATCACTCGCGCGCACGTTTCATTGGCTGCGTAGAGCATCAATGCTTGATGAGGCGAAACGGTGGTTCGAGTCCGCCACCGTTATATGCCGGTTCGTCCCCGGCGGGAAGGAACGAGCAGAAAAGGTATGTGCTGGCAATGTTTGAGGTTAGCACTTCTAATCGTCTTCGAGATATCCGAAACGTATATGCATCTGCTCGCTCGATATAACCCGACTTGAATTGCTTTCCACTAACCACCTCAGTTCCTTTTGGGTCGTGGTCGTCATGTTGAACTTATTTCTTGCTGCCAGCTGTATCATTGTGTTGTCTCAACAGTTCTTACACTCGTAATGCCCGATACCTGTATCTTAGATCGAGTCCGCTTGAATGCCAATCAAATTCGAGGCATACGAGCTTAGGACGTGTGAGTGAAGAATGTTACACGATACTTCATTGGTCGATCGTTCTGTATTCGAGATCCTAAAACAATTCAACTAACAAAACTTTCAAGAACCGATTCTCCTTCGCCGCCTTCCTCGGAAATATTTTCTTGGTCTTTTTCGTATACTTTCGTAGCGCTTCCGCTGATGCGTGTTTCTTGACCGGCGTCCCCGTCCTCTTCGCATCTACTAGGTCGAAGATATTGACCCAGATGGTGTTGCGCAAAACCTGCGGCGTTGTCAGGCCACTTTGCTGCTCTACACAACTTATACATCGCTCGGACGCACCTTCTTGCATTGCGTAATCGAATCCGGGACCATCTTCACCCCCACGGTGGAACACATTGCCTGCCATCCCGCCAGCCGGTTGTCGTCCCGCCCGAAATGATGAGAGAACTCCTCCCGCCCACAGCACTCCCATTCACATTTATACTCCGCCCCGGTCCAGCCGCGGTGCGCTGCGAGGAGTTTGAATTCCTGTTGCAACGGCTCGGCGGGATTGTGCAGAAAGTCGGGGTATGCGTTCCAGTACGTGGACATATTGAGAGGAAGATATGTGGACCAGGAGTGCACTGTCCAGGTCCCTGCGGTATATGACCGTATATCTTATTACTGCTCGAAGTGCTGAGGGTTAAGAGGCAAGAGAGTAGTCGTCTGAAACACGCCCACACCATGAGGCTTCCATACATATGCCACATTTACCTTTGCTGCGGCGTGAAGAGTTTGGCGCACGATCGAGGGCAGACGCGCGCCGCACAGGCATTTAATTAAGCGCCTTTGCCGGTGGACCAAAAACCATTCATATTGATATCCAGACGCAAACTGCTCCAGGGCTCTTTGGACGTATGAGGTGCTCACCACAGGCCGTGACGGATATAGCAAAACACTTGGGCTCGACAGTTCCTTGGTACTAGTGCGGCGTAGTACTAGCAGCGCGAGCAAGAAAGGCGAGTCGATGTCGTGGATCTCTTTGCCCGCAGTAGACACGCCGAAATATTTCATTTAGAGTCGACAAGCCACACAGCAGGATCGATCGAGGTGACCAGGTTCAAGAAGATGGGACGGGAACCCTGAAACAACGGCTATTCAAGTCCGAGACTTCCGGGGACCAACTATGGTGTTTTTTGGGACTTGAAGACTGACCATATGAGTCCGAGGTTTTCTGGGAGCCATTATGAAGGAACCTGCTTCGGGAGCAGCATCGATTTCAAGCATGTGCTCGGTTAAAATGGACTCCATCATCCAATCATCATCCACGAGTCGTGGCCCGATATGCATGACGGCAAAGAGAATATGCCGACTTCATGGCCGATCAGTGATGATTGCATCACCAAAAAGAGAAAGCCGGAGCGCACGGCCCTGGCGGGATCACTATCCACCGATAGCCGAAGATGCCGAAGACCTGTCGAAGGCTTGTAAACTTGAAGCGTTCCGTTTAAATTAGTCTGCTGCTAGAGTGCGACGGAGAAATTATTGCAATAAAGCAAGTTCAAGATTGCTGCATTGGTCGGTGTACTCCGGAGCCGCTGATCAGTCAGGTGAATACTGGGCACTCATGCCCGATTCGTGTGCCACCAATTTCGTCGTGGGCCATGATGACTTGAATATGTATCACATATGGAGGAGAAGGAGCCGGCCGCGTTCGATGGAGTGCGCCGGACAGGGGGATTTTTTGCTCTTGCTCCGGAATTGATGTTATTGGTTCACCTGCGCTCCAAACAGCTGTGGCATCCAACCTCAGTCACGGTTGAGGTGATATCATTGAAGGATGCCGTCTGTCACCATGTCATCTCACGCTCCCGTCAGACTATCATAAAGACCCTGCAACTCCGTCCCGCGGATCTCTGGTGAATCTGTGACGGCGAGCCACACACGTCAAAAATGGAGCAGCAGCAATGATCATAAACGCTCCCGCACTTTCAGAGCACAAGTTCAAAATCAGCCCTGCACCAAACTAATCCTTTCACCTCAACACGTTCGAAGTATATGAACTAAATGCCGTAGTCGAGATTTAGATTCTGTTTCTCCCCTCCCGCGGATCTCCTAGCCGTGAACAAAATGATCCAGAGGTAGTTGAAGGGAGGCGCAGCGGGAATAACCGCAACGCACCATCTACGAATAAATATAAACGTACCTTGCTACGAACTCAGAAATAGATATCTAGATATCCGTCCGCAAGTTTAGCGTCTGCAAATCCAACCCAGACTCAAGGCCACCGACGGAGTAATCTGCGCCGGGTTTAAGCTTCCGAAATACAGCCGGAGTGACGCCACGTTGTCGACAGGATAAACCGTTGCGGCCCCGAATGAATGAATGCTGGAATCGCTGACGGAAATCCCAAAGTATAATATCAATTTCTTTCAGGATTCACCGCCGAAGACTTAACACAGACGACAGACTTGGAGCGACACATGGCCAGGGCTGGTCAGGGTCGGTGCGGCATCGGCATCTCTACCACTGTGGGTCGGTGAGCGCCGCCCTACAACCATCGCAATTATTAAAGAGAATCGACCCACCTGAATCAATATTCCCTGCCGATCCGCGGAGATGCCTCGCATTACATACCAATCTTAAGTCCCGCACGCAGCAAACGGGTCAGTGACTGAACGGAGCCTGAGTGTATAGCAGCGGTAGATGGAATTGTGCCGATGCTCCTTTGTGCAGTGAGAAGGAATCAGACAGCTATTAACCACAGACAGATCCAGATTGCATTATGCGAATACGGTGGACTTAGGATGGCGCAGGGCCAGGCCACGTCACGGTATGCGTGTACGTGTAGGAGTCTTGATAGCGCTGCAGAGACGTTGGGGTAATGAGCGCACGGCCTTGAGATGATACACGCAACGATGTATGCAGGTATTTCTTCCGGCACGGCGGTTACCCCACGGCGTGGCCACACAATCAGACTAAGTATCAAGGCTGCGCAATCACCGAGCCCAGCCATATGTACCCGGTCGCGCCCGCCCGACTCGACACCGCGTAGGGCGGAGATCTGGCCAAATCCAGCCTACTGCATCTCCAATTGAATTGAGAATCACAGCTTGAAAAACTGCGTGGCCGCGGTGACAGGTGGTTGCTAGTGCTTGTTTTGGTTCCTGACATATGGTATGATATGCACGCAATCAGATCTAAGGTATGAGTTTGACGATACTGACCGCGGTAGGTGAGGAATAATTCCGCACCGCCAGACCACGCTGCAGCGGATCTCGTAAAAGAAATTAGAAGAACAGACGAACGACTGACGGGGGGTGTGAATCAGGATTAGTACCAGAAAAGGGAGCCTGATATGGAAGAAAAAAGGGACCGGATAAAATATATGGATGATTTGAATGGATGGATGGGGAGGACATCACAACAAACGAGTGAGACGTGCAGGGACGGAAGAATGGAGGGATAATTGTACTGTCAGATGGGACGACAGAACAATGGAGGCCGGATATGGAATTACGAATGTAGAATCGGAACATGGAAGACTGACAGAGGTGAGTGGTGAGACGCGAATGGGTCGTCATGGGATTGTAGAGACACAAGGCACAGTTTGGAGACCAGACGCCTGCAAGGCGAATTGCAGTGCAATAATCAAGATGAGCACAGAACCCCGATTCAACCGCGGGGGCGCTCAAACCGAGACCATGGTTTAGTTTGGCCAACAGATGGAGGCCGCAAGCTGATGCTCCGAACAGTACTCTGGTATGGCAAGATAAATGATTCTGGCGTGCAGCAAGCGGTGTCCGTGTCATCTACGGAATGAACAGTTGGACGCAGACTCGAGATGGGAGCCAAGTCGGGGCAGGAAACGCGTTGGAAAGTCCTGTGATGGCTAACGGTACACATTTCGGCGAGTCTAGACAATTTGGGGAGACTAGACGGCTGGCAACTTGACCACGGACCCTAGTAGCAAACCTTGGCCGCCATACCGACTGAGCTTTCCGATTTGCGTCCATCAACAGACTGAAAGAGCACAGACGTCAAGGGATCCCGAAGCGCAGGGCACTCTAGAGTCGGCGCGTCGAAATTCGAATCACCTTTAGCAGCTTGTTCGGCATCAAGCTTGGCAGCGGGCAGGACGCGTAAAGTCAAGTGATGGACGCTCTGGATAGGAAGGACTCGATGCAATCAATTGGTTGTTGATGCGCCGCCGCGGCCAAGTCCGAATTTAGTTAGCATTTAATTTCGGGGACGCATTAAATAAATAAAAAAGATAAGTTGGCGGCTATTTCCGTATACTATTTATTTGGTAGTTATTTATTTAAGGATTCACTACCGCGTGGTCGATAACCTTATTTTGACGTCGGCTTTAAGCCGTATTTTTGTTGGCTTCCTTCCTTTCTCAGTAGACGGAACGGCGCGGGCCGTTGGATGCTCACAGCTCGATATTCCAACCATCGCCGTTCGTGTCGCTGTCTCGCTTTCATTTTTTTCACCCCTCTTGTAACCTGCTGGTCGTTACACACCTTCCTTCCTTGTGCGGCGTGCTCATCCGGATATATCCTTCCATTGCTTCCATCCCATTGTTTCCGCTTCTTCCTATCCTGTTCCGTCAGAGTCAGCAATACCTTCAAACGTGAATACTCAAGTTGCTCTGTATCGTTTCACAACTATCCGAATATATCCATTCTTCTCTGCGTCTGTCGCGTTCTTCCCGAATTTACTTATATTGCTCTAATCATATCGTCATTGAATCCGGGTACTCCCGAACCCTATCCAATCCAAATATCTTCCAAATCATCGTATCATCGTTCGACCTCGGGCGGCCGAATATTGATCCTGATATACTCAAGTGAATATACATAGTCCTCATTTGTCAAGCGTACCCGTCGCGCTCTTCTTTTCAGTCGCTTCTCGCTGTTAATTTTTTCTCCATCTCCTCCCTTCCATCTCTTGGCGGCTCAACACGTACATGGATATCTGCCCGCTGATTTAAAGTTACTGACGCCCACTCCAATTTGTAACCTCTTTTGGCCCGGACAGACTCGGTTGTGTTGGAATGTTACTATTCAATCCCCTGTCTCGACGGATCTCTGTATGTTGTATCCGGATATCCTCCACGCCGGGATCTGCATTCGACGTTGCAAGTTGTAGGTAGTTCCGCATCACGGGGGAACGAATCTGCGTACCCTGTGGTCGGCGAGACTGGAAATCGGAAACTGATGTAATAAGCCCAACATATCGGTGGTTGGCCACACCAATCCGTCGGTCGTGACCACTAAATTCGAGCATATATTATGATATTATTATCTGATGTAACTTGAAGAAAATAAGCGGCCTGGTGTCCACACTTAATAATCGACGCAGATGAAAAAGGATATGAGTAGGAGTTGAATAAGGGAGAAGGGGTTCAATTCTCCCGGCATCCATCCAAGCCCGCCTTTTTCCTTTTCCTCCCGGAGCCAACATTATCGGAGCCCGTGGTATCAACAATTGTGGCGCAACTTTATTTATTCTTCCTTTCTTTTCCTTCAGATTCAATTCATCTATTTGTCGTGGCGGCGGCGGTATCTATTTGGCGGCTACGCCCCCGTCTACCGTTGAGTGAAATCTGGAATCGCTGACGGAAATCCCTAATTATATCAATTGCAACCAAGGAGCAGATTTCGGGATTTATCACCCAAGACATAATACAGACGACCAATTTGGAGCTACACAGATGACCAGGGCTGGCCAGAGTCGGTGAATTTGCTGCGGCATCCGCATCTCTATTAGTGGCCACTGTGGGCCGTTGGGCGCGCCGCCCCAGAACTTAGCATAGATAATCAACCCATACTGCCCTGCCAATCCGCGGATCTGCCTGGCATTTACATGCAGATATTTAAATCCAGCACGCGAAGACGAGTCAGTGAGTCCGAGCGTATAGCAGCAGTCAGAACGCTCGAATGCGGTGGGCTCGGGGAGATATAAGATGGGGCAGGGCTGGGCCGCGTCACGGCACAATCGTAGATGTAGGAGTTTAGTTTCATCTTGAATGCCAGTGGCCACACAAACGGTAAGACCATAAGCTTAGCATGAAGTACGGAGGCTTGAACACTAGGTGATGAGCGCATCCGGCCCTAAGGTGAGACACGCAAAGCATCCCCCTGGCGTGGCCACAGCATCGGCCCACAATCACTGAGCTCTGTCATAGACTCAGATCACGGCACGACACCGCGTAGAGCGGAGATCTGGCCAAATGCAGCCTACTGTACTGTATTTCCGATTGAATTGGGTATCACAACTTGAAAAGCTACGCAGCCGCGGCGGCGTGGCCATAGGTGACAGTTGGTTACCAGTGCTTGTTTTGGTTCCGTATGATATGCACCTATATGCACCCAGTCGGAGCTGCATTGAGTTTGACGCTATTAACCGTGACCGGACCCACGCGGCAGCGGATCTGTGCAGCTGGGTGAAACAAACTACACAAACGATGTGAGTGTGTGCATCAGGATGATGCGAGAAACAAAAGATCCAGGTATGGCAGAAAAAAGGGACCAGATAAGGTTTGAATGGATGAGAGGACAGAACAGATGAAAAGCGAGACGTGCAGGGACGGAAGAATGCAGGATTAATTGTGTCGACCGACAGATGCCAGTGGGATGAGGGAACAATGAAGGCCGGATATGGAATTACGAATATGGAATTGGAATATGGAAGACTGCGAGAAGGTGAGGTGGTTGACGCGAATGGAGTCGTCATGGGATTCTTAGTCTGCGAACTCCCCGAATGATCACACGCTGCATCATTCCTAGAACCCCGATTCGACCGCCGGCGGTAAGTAACTACTAAGTTGTTGGGCGTAAACAGACGATGATATCCTTGGATGATGCGGTATAGATCCAGTCAGTTTACGCACCAGATGCAGACCCCGCAAGCTGATGCTCCGGACAGCGCCATCTGCGACAGCATGCGGGGCCGGGACTGACAAGATGTTGTCGAGTCCCCGTGATGGCTAATAGCACAATGGAGTACGTGTTTCCAAACGCATTTCCGCCAACCGGCGAGAGTAGAGACGATTTGGGGAGGCGAGACAGCTGGCAACTTGAACACGGATCCAGCAGCAAACGTAGACTAGACCATCAAACCCCAAAACGGCATTTGTGTGGCACATAAGTTACGTCCACTGGGAAACCTACACATGCAAAAGTTTGCCCATGCTGCTGGTCGATGGCCAGCGGACAGCAAAGTGCACATGTATCCCATGTGGACCGCGTCATGACAGACCATTCCGAATTTGCGTGGCTCTCGACTGAAAGACTCCGAGAACCTGAGTGGCCCGCGGTGGAGGCTCAGAAGGTCGCCGAAGGATATACGGGACGCAATCTGGATTGCGCCGAAATTCGAATCACTTTAGTATCAAACTTGCCAGCTGGCAGCGTCAAGTATGTATTGGGTTATGCGGATGGGCGCCAGAAAGGAAAGATGCAATCAATGGACTTGTGATGCGCCGGCAAGGCCTAATCTAGTTAATTTCGTAATAAATAAGGAAGAATAAGGCATAGATACCGCTCAAATAATTCATATCTTCCCGGCAAGGTTCAGATTAATATTTAGCATTTGGGTTTGATTTGGATGTTGTTATCCCGCCGTCCAGCCAGAAGACAGCATCAGGAACGCTCATATTTTTTCCAATTGAGTGTAGGCTGTTTGTTTACCCGTTGTAAAAAGAAAATGGGGTTAGCTTTTTTGAAGCTCCGATCCACAGGAGCCGCACAATGGACGATGGAAGATAGGGGATAGGAACGAAAACGTATTCGATGGAAACTCCTCACCGAATGTCGGGCTCCATGTGCGCAAACAGGTTTCGCGGCGAGATTTATTATCCAAGAGACGCAACCGAAACAATTCAATATTAACATAGATTTTCCGTCTAGGTTGATCGGGCCGGCGGCCGGCGGAGAAAACGGAAACGTCTCCATTGCCGCATCCGTACCTCTGACTCCAACCACAAGCATTTCAGTTACAGCACTTGCGGCGCTCCTCTTCGCATAACGCGGCGCAATCATGTCTTACCTTCTGCACTGTATCAATCTGGGATCACGCTGTCGACTGAAGAGCTGGTTCTTTTTTTCGAGCTCCCAGCGTCGATGCACGTTTCAGGCGGCTTAAACTGCTTCTGCACTCGGTGTTGATGTACCCCCTACCTGCCTCCTTCGGCCCGCTTTCTGGTAAGGCTGGGCATAGAATCAGGTAGGTACTTCGCGTCCCGGTCCGTTGCTTAATCTGGACAACCCCGGTTAAGCTCTTGAGCACGGCATCGGAGGTTGCCTCAGGTTGCGAAGACATATCCCGCGACAAGTCACTTGCGCCGTTCCAACACCGTTTTGCCTTCTCGCCTCACTGGGATCATATCTCACCCACACTAGCCATCTACCGTGTCCTTCACGTAGAGAACGTAATCATACCCCAAAAGTTTGCAGACGAATCTTACTCAGACAATTCATCGCCGTCCCGTCGACTCATTTACACCCGTCACTCTGTTACCGTGGCTAGAGTCTGTGTTTTCTGTTGCAAGACGACGTTTGCATCTTACTACATTGACGCCGCACGATCTTACGCGAACTCGACCGGAATGACTGATCATTTTGGCATGCACATAAACCGGAAGACTGATTCATACTTTACAGCCGGAAGACTGATACGCACATAGCCTACCTACCTACATCAGATTCCGTCCCACCCCGCAGGTGTGCTGGGCATCTCCGGCCTCCTCCTTGCAGTTGCCTTCGTCACCATGGGCATGGTTTGTGCGTCTCGCAACAGGCTGCTCTGATCCTCTTCTGGTGTCGTGGGCGACTCAAAATCGTACCGGCGAATACATCGTACGACCCTGTTTCGGATAAAGTGCGCATGTGCGTGCCGCATCTATAGAGGCTGTTCGAAGACTGGGGAGCCGACCCCGGACGCAGTACGAGGCAGTGGGGCGCGAAGGCCGAGTGATTAGGTGGCGTCGAACAGCAATGCCATTACTTATCACCTGCAGACGTGCCAGTGTGCCTTTGAGACGACTTCTGATTGAACTCTAATTTCGCGATCATAATAATAATCCGCTTCGTATTTTCTCTACGCCATTCTAGACACTAACACCCTGAGATGGATGGTTTCGGCCTACTGAGTCAATTGCATTGGATCATCCAATTGAAGATCTGCCAAAGCCACGCGTTTTTCGCAGGAACCCCGGTGAGTAACGAGAACTCCGTTTGGGAACCAAACAAGAAGCTGAGCCGAGCGTGACAGCGTGACGAACCGGTTCGTCAGTGTCAAGACAACCCATACATGGCCCATGATCGCCGATCGCTCGAAGCGGAAACTCCGCCAGCGTCAATCCGAATCAGGGGAACACAATTTTAAAAACGTGGTCATCAATTGATTATCTTTTGTAGGCTCATCTGGACAGACCTGATCATGGCCGAGAATGTAATTTCTGGCCTGGAACAGTCCCCTATGGTGTCAATGGGCATCATGTCTGATTTTCTCCAGATCTCTGTACCGCCTATTCAGTATTTTTTTCGCCACCCAACACCACCTTTTGAAAATGAATGGAAACGCATCGGACAGCTGTGACACTGTTTTTCTTTACATCTTTACAGTCAATTCCCTTTCTTGCTTACATCCGGGCTCAGCGGCCACGAGCCATCGTCGGTTCGTCGTCCAGCTTCCGAACCCTGTGCTGGATCTCGAGACTTTGTTACTAATTTCCGACCTACGTGCTGCAAACAGGCAGAGGATCCAGACCTTAGGTCTTAACGGATCCAAGGTCGTTCTTTCAGATGCCTTGAATTAATGAAAATTTTCACAAGCCTGCGCATACGTTGATTGAAGATCCAGGTTCATATTTCAGTTACTCAGTGCTGCGGAGAGCTCAGCCAGGCTCAGTCTCGCACTTCACCGCGATTTGCGTAATGTTTGCTTGTGAGCAACCTAATTCCGTGAATATGCTCATGAGATTTAATTTACAGACTGTTCTCATATTTGGCATCCGCTTGATTCCAGGAGGAAGAGGTGAAGGATACGTTATAATTCCATATTGATATCTTACATCCAGTTCTACCGTTGAGCTCTTCTTGCGCCGCTACTTGTTTCTTTCTGCCCCTAAATGAACTGGTAGGCCACAGGACTAGGAATTTACTTTTGCCACGCGATTTGATGGAGGTGGAAGTATATTATTCTGACGCGGCCCAGACACTGGTAGGTAGGTAGGTAGAATTACAGTCCTGCTGGGGAACGCCGCGACCTAGGAATTATCTAAGTGTACAGGCACCATCGTACACTATTGTCCCTGGACTACCCCGTAGCCGAACTCATGGTCGCAATCTTTCGACTCGCCGCGATAGAGCTAAAGGCTAAGCTGGAATTGCCACTTCCGAGTCACTGCACAAGTTGCGATGAGATACAGTGAAGAAATGAGAAATTTCGATGCGACGCACTGCCTTTCATCCCGGTTCAGCCGAGCAAATTAGTGGTCGTAATGATGAATGGACTTGACCACATGGGTTGAACCGTAACCTGAATACTAATTGTCGGCGGCCATTTTGGCGTTCTTAAGCGGGACCATACAGTGTACACGCGTTAGAATTTCACCTGGGCTTAGCGTCGGAAAATTGGTTTCGGAGCGTAAGCATACAGGTCGGGAAATGGAAGGGAAAGAAAAACAACCGGCAACCTTGAAACGCATGGAAGGAATGATTGTACTGAAGCATGAAGATGTCCGGGTTCAGTTTCTCAGATCCGAGTTGAAGCGACATATACGGACGTCCCAACAATGGCAGAAAGGGAGAAACCCCGATCAAGGCGGATGTTCCACGTGCAGATCCGAATGATCGTAGGTCTAATTAGACCGTTTTGGGACGCGTCGGCGCAAAAGAAATATCAATCTCACGGACATCACGCCACCAAGTCAGCTCTCGCCGTCTACGCATCATGACAGCTCACCATTTTTCGGGCCACCAACCGCCCGCGATTCCTACACTTTCGGCAGCTGCCATCCGGTCGTTTTTCGTCAAACGCTTCTCCTTGGCCCTGCATCGGACATATTTGCGGACATAATAGTACCAGAGTAAGTAGCGTCTGTCATCGAGTTGATTTCTATTAGGTTCCCAATCCGAACAGCTCTTCCAACATTCTACAACATCACTGAATTCCATGCACCGGTCCTTCTTTTTGCCCCGGAGCATACATCACGGCTGGCCTTCCATCGGTGCTACTTTGCCCCGGTCTAGAGAGGTGTACGTACATCCGCTAGGTCCGTGCCTACGTCGGAAACCTCAGAGTCGCTTCTCTGCAGAAGATGGTCCAAAATATCTTCCCTAGTAGATCCGCAGCCAGTACTATTTTCGCGGAGAATCAAGATTTTCGTTGGCAGAATAATTCATCCAAGCTGAGCACTGATCGTTCAACGTGGACTATTTGAAGCACGCGATGAGTTTACCTCGATTGCATCCTGCAATACTTCCGCTGAGTCTGGGAGTCAGGCTGGCGGGAAAGGTGAGTATGTCATGGACAAATTGGAGTGCCGAGTCCCGGTGAGGCCGGTTATCTTCCATGCCCCTGCTTTGATATATAAGGTCTTGTAGAACTTTCGAGATTTATTCTTGGTCTCGTACTGCGTCATAGTCCTGACAACGTGTGGGTTTAATTTGGCCGGTTCTCGACGTATTTGGTTTTTCTAGAGCTTATCACCGACGTTGAGGAGATTGCAGGCGAGGATGTGGAGCGCAGTGCTAGGCGAAGAGTTCTTCCGTGGGCCTCCTTCTTTATACAAAAACCATGGCTGAAACATCTTGTTCCCGTCGCCTTTGTCGGTGCCAGGTAGAGTTCCACTTGAACCAGAATTAGCTTGATGTGCCGGAGTTCGCGCGAATGCACCTATGACCAAGCACCGTACCCAGAGATCAACAGTTGAACATGCCGGACTTCGGCAGCTGTGGCAGGGCAGACTGCAACTGTGGCTTGTTAATTATCTCTCTACAGGTTTGATGGGCCAGCTGCTTCAGCTCTTCCGATACTACGAGCTCGAGCTACCGGCGCGAATCCGAGCTTGCAAATATCCTCTCAGTGAACTTGAACTGCCTCCATACGGCCGAAAATATCCTGCGAATCGTGTGAAGATTGCATTCACATATCCCGTTATCCGGAGTCCCGAGCAGGCTCTCCCACCTCAGACCCCTCCGGCTGCACCCAGAACATGTCTTTGCCCACTTTCACGTCGAAAACAACCGCGGAAGAGGTTGCGGCGGTCTTCTCCGAGCAAATCCGAGGCAGGAATGGTGGGTTTGAGTCTTTTCATTGACGAGACTGGCCGTCTAATTCTGTGGAGTCCTGATTACTGGCACGACCATTGCTGGCTTGGGCTTTGAAACGGCCCGTGTTCTTGCCAAGTATGCCAGTCTCGTGGTCATAACGGGATATAACCAGGAAAGGTACTTGACTCCGAGTCATCAAGGTGTTGTAGGAGTCAATACAAATATCGACAGATTAAAGCTCTCGGAGGAGGCACTCAAGAAAGACGTGCCGACCGCGAACATCCGCACTCTTCATCTTGATCTTTCCTCTCTAGGCTCCGTTCGTGCGGCGGCCCAGGAAGTAAAGGCGTATCCCGAGCCGTTGCATGTGCGCGGTGCCATTTTCTTCGGGTTATAAATTCCTTGTTAACTTAGCATCAGGTCCTGATCCACAGCGCAGTGGGGGGTAAATGGGAGTTCACGTTAACACCGGACAATCTCGAAGTTGGAATGGCCGCAAACCATGTCGGCCCGTTCCTTCTCACCAACCTCCTCGCTCCTAAACTGCTTGAATCATCTACCCCAGACTACACTCCGCGTGTGGTCTTCGTGTCCAGTGCGGCGCATGCCAGTCTCCCCCAGCTCGACATAACCACCCTCGCGCACCCGGATCCCGCGAAGTATACGTTCATGCTCTCTTACGGTCATACAAAGGCCGCCAGCATCCTGACAGCCATCGAACTGTCCAAGCGGTCGAACGGGAAGATTAAAGCATACAGTCTACACCCCGGAGGTAGGCTCTATGACTGCGGCACCCACATCAGTATCTATAATATTTATGCTAGTCGTCTTCACAAGTGCGATGCAGAGGGAAGAGATCAAAGTCAAGTTAATGGCGGCTGGTGAGTGGCCGTGTCTGTTCAGTTCCCGGAGTCGTGGTCGTTGACACTAATACTGGACGTCGCAGGCACCCTCACCGCCGATGGCCTCCCCAATACGGAGAAGCACGAGTGGAAGACCCTCGCCCAAGGCGCTGCGACGTGCGTATTGGATGGATGAAATCTCGAGATGGATACTGAGCATATTTCAGCACTGTAGCTGCGGCGTTCGACACGCGCCTCGAGGGTCAGTGCTCCCCAATTTATGTATAGGCCAGAACGGATTAATTACGCACATTTGGTTGTGTTTCCTTCGTAGCAATGCCCGGTGCCTATTTGTGTGACGCCGCGGTTGCGAACGACAAGGTTGCACCGCATGCTTCGGATCCCGTACGTCATATGCCTGTTTCAATCGTTTCAACCTGGCTGGTATTGACACTTGGCTTCCTCAGGCGATTGCTGCGGCTCTGTGGGAGGCTACAGAGGAGATATTGGGAGAAAGATTTGTGTTCTGAAAACCATTCTCCGTAGGAAGCCATTTGCTGTGTTCGAATTACGACTGCGCTTCCTCGTACTATAATTTTCAGAATTTCTCAAATATCCGGAATTGAGTCCCAAGACGCCAGGTTGAAATTTTGTTGCGATGCCCTGTCGTTTCGGTAAATTTGTTGGATTCACTTTCTTTATGAAATTACGTGTTCTCGTTCAAAAAACATTGCTCGTAGTCTTGCTCACTCATCGAACTAGAGTTCGCCCTCAACTGTATTAAAGTTCGATCTAATCCGTATACATAGAATCCATGATTTACGAGGGAAGCCGGGGTCCGATCCTCCCGACGGTATAACTGTTGACGACCTAAGCATTTTTTATTGGTGCTGTCGGCTACAAGTCCAGTCGTTCAATCTCCGGGGAATATACATGCAGGGACGCCGACTCTGCTCGGGGTGCGTACTTGAAAATTCAAACGTACTCAATGCAGAGGTAGGTGAATTTAAGCCTCCGTGGTCGGGGGAGGCTGCCCCAGAAATTGAGCGGATGGATGGGATTCCAATGGGGGAGAGGGGTTCGAATCCTCCTGGCGGCATACGACAAAAAGGGCGATGTTCTTTTCTTATTTTTTTTTTCATTGTTCAACAAGAACTGTGAGACCATCAGTGTAGGATTTTCTTTCTCCTCACAGCCTCACAGGTGTCCACCCGCCGAATTCAAGTGTATGTGATCCCTCGTCCAATGACAGTTGACAAAATAGGGTCGTTAACAGTGGGTGACTTCCCATAAGCATAGATACTTTTTTCAGAATATATTTGCATTTCCGGCAGCAATGCCGAGGCACATGTCAGGACCCCATCGGACTTGGATCTCGGATTTTCCAGTTCGACCCTCTTCCGAACCTTAATTCTGTAGGGGGGTCCCGACCCCCGTTCTAGATTATATTCGCGTTGAATAAACAGATTTGGAAGCTGCCGCGACGTGTTTAACGGGACGGCTTGACCATCATGTTCTCTCGTGAGCATGCAACTACTCAATCCCGAGTCACAGAACCGAAGGTTTTTCTCGGGTGCAGGAATCAAAAAACGTGCGGGAACGCGTTGAATAATTTCGTTCCAAAACGCGCCCGCCCTACCAGTAGCATCAGACATCGGTGTATGGCCACAACGTGTTCTCTTGAGCACGGACATGTGCTTGACATGTGGAAGGAGGAAATGTGAATGGGCAAACTGAGATATGGTTGTATTAGAATGGATCTTGTAGCTTTTTAAATTATATTGCTCATGGGAACCAACGCAGTTAGATTTCGGGACTAAACCTACATCGCTGGCACCCCTTGGATATTCAGCGGAAATTATTTAGTCTTATGGGAAGTCAACCAGTGGGTGACTTTCCATAAGCATAAACAATTCTACGAGCATTATTTTCAAGCTCTGGAGGAGGGGTCCTTACCCCCCCCTCCAGATTTTATTAAACGGAATAAACGGTTTTGGGCGACGAGGATGTGATGCTCGCCTCAAACATGTACTTCGAGCTCTCCATTGGGGCTAAAAAAATGCATACCCCTACAGGCGACCTCCGGATCCCCTCCCGACCTTCGTTTGGGCAGCAGCGTGAGGTTGATTATTTTATTGTTTTCTTATGGGAGCTCAAGCACGAAATCTTCGACTTGAATTTCTAGCCTTTGATCCCATCGCTGGCACTCTCAAAGAAGCTCAGAGAATAATCTATGCTTATGGAAAGTCACCCAGTAGCTTTTTTTCCTCCCTTTTTCGCTCCCTTTTTTCTCCCCTTTTTGTATTCCCACCGTTTTTCTCTGGGTTTTTTCCCTTTTCAATTTCAAAATGCAAAAATGATGTAAATCCAAAAAAATCTAGGTCCAACGTGCGATATTGGATGAAATCAGAAAAAAAAGGAAGCGAAAAAGGGCCGAAAAAAGGCTAATGGATGACTTCCCACAAGCATTAAAAAATTTCTGCGAATATTTTTCAGTAGTTTTGCCGAGATGCCGAGGCACCTGTCAGGACCCCATCGGACTTGGATCTCAGAATTTCCAGTTTGAACCCTCTCATAGAGCTTAATTAATTATATTCTGTAGGAGGGGTCTCTACCTCCTCTCTAGATTATAATTCTCGTTGAATAAACAGATTTGGCCACTTCGTCCGTCGGCCCAACCAAATTGGGCTGCGTGTGACAGATGTAACACCATGTCACCCCCTCCGACTTACCGTCCCTGCGAGGGATAGAACCTTGTTTTACTCCAACCATGACTACCAACACTCTACTCTCAATCTGGCCCTGCTTTGCCCTTAATTTCAGCCACAGATGCCCGGTCTCGCCGACACTGGAACGGTTCCAATAACGTGCACCCAGGAAGGACATTGGAAGTACAAATTATGGAGGGCTGTACAGTGTGTCGCTGCCCGGACCTCTTTATTATCCTCTTATATGCCATCATCCATTTCTTCGAGCTGTTGGTGGAGAATAAATGCGTTGATATCCATTGTGCAGGCGTAACGAGCCGATGGAGGAAAGATCAAGACGTGTTGTTTACTGCATACGTGATGTGGCTTGTTTTCAAACAGAAATAATCGCCGACCAATATTTTATTGCTTATGGGAACCAGACATGATTAGTTTACTCGGAATAAACCATGGTGCCGACATCGTTGGCACCGCTGAAATAGCCCAAAAACATATTTTATGCTTATGGGAAGTCATCCAATGTGAACGCCTTGGTATTCAGCTCCCTTTTTCGTCCCTTTTTGGCTCCCTTTATCCATTTCATGCAGTCTGGGTGCTCCTATGGTTCCTTAAAGGTCTCATAGCACCTCAAGTGTTCAAAAAGGACTCGGATGAATTTTTCTGGATTTTATAGGTCACTCGGTTACATTTATCTGCCAAGCAAGAAAAAAGGGCGGAAAAAAGGGAGCAAAAAAAGGCGCAAAAAAGGACGTCTACTGTGAATAACCCTAATCTGTCGTGCCATGGTGCATGGAGGCAAGCCCCAATAAGTTAGTACTATTTGATACGGGTGAAATAGGAATGAAGGCAATTGGAGGCTCGCCTCTGCCGGCGACGTTAGTTGGTTTTTGTATGTCTATTCAGTCGCTGCCCCAGCAACTACCGCCGTCTTATACAACTCCAAAGTACGTACGGGGTGTGGGTCAAGTTGTTTGCTTACTTTGTTCCATCGAGTGTGCTGGCGAGAAATTCAGGATGCCCTATTCTTCAGGAACGGACAGCGCTTCCAGCCTGAGATATTTATTATAGTTCTAGTCATATGTATGAATCTCTAGGTTTGTTTGCCTTTACTATTAGGACGATGTGACAATGTCACTCGCGTCTCGTGAGAGCACGTGCGACGCGTCTTTGTCCGCTCCACCGACGTAGTCCACCATCGTTCCTCAGTCCTCTCCCTGCGGATTCGACGCGTTTCAAGTACAAAAGGCAATAAACCCCGCCAGAAATTCAATTCACGCGCACCATGAGCCACTCAGAGTCCCCCTTGGTCCCGACGTTCTCGACATCCATTCCCTATGCTGGTACGGCGTTCAAATGCAGCATGTTTCCAATTACTGAGCGCGGCATGCTTTAGATAGCATTATAACATCCCAAGTCCGAGAGAGGCTCGACACTCTGACGCGTGTTGCAGACTTTCTTGGGATTGACGATCTTTCCTTCTCGAGGTCAGTACGATTCTTATTGTTACACAGCGCATTCTGAAAGTGCCCAATCTCATAAAGCTACGCGTCCGCGATTACCCTAATCTCTGCAAGGGACCAGGACGCCCAACATTCCCTGAACCGGCTCACACTAGTCGAGCGGGAGCTTGAAAGTCATCTTGCGACGATGGTGCACGAGGAACGATTAATTGACAGGTAAACTTGTAAAAATTGAAAAAAAAAAAAACAGTGCATCTTATGTATACCTGTGGGGTAGCTGGATTGAACGACTTGACGCTGACCATGCAAAGACAGAGAGCACGTCCACAATCCAAAGCCGGCGCGAGGCGCTGCTGAAAAAGGCTAAGGAGTATCGTGCCACCCTAGACGGCATCGTGGTGACTCTTTTGCGCATCTCCCCTCCTGGCTGCCGATACTGATGTTTGAATGCAGTTCGACCCGCCAACGATCACATTCGCTGACCTGGCCGCCCAGCAGGCTGCCAACGAAAAAAGAGCCCAGTCGATCAAAGCAAAGCGCGCACAAATCAAGGCTTTCAAGGGACTGCCCCCGGTACGTCCTCATTCCTTAATCGACAGCTCTCGTCTTCTCCGTCGGTTCCCATCCTTTTTATCCTTTTCCTTTCTAAAGAGACCGATGTTCTGATACTCAGCTTCATACAGAATCTCGACCTCGCGCGACAGCAGCTGAAGACCGCACGCGCCGCGCAGATGGAGCTCATCCAGATCCGAGAGCGTCTTCTCGGGCGGATGGCGGAGAGCGTCGTTTGAGCTCCCCCAATGACAACACCCCACTTACTCAACACAGAAAACATGTACATCGATTGCGGCACAAATACAATCTCCTGCTCCTTCCTGCAACGCTTGCTCAACCCCAACTAAGCTTACCAGCTGCTCGGCCTGCAACGACACAGTCAATCAGCTCCGAACGCCAGCTCGAATGGGAACAGAAAATACGTACCCAAACGTCTCGCCCGGCTTGAGCGCCTGAACAGGCGTGCCTGCACCGAACGGGCCGAAATCTGCGCCGACGAAAGGAACCTAGAGCCACTCAGTGTCCACTTCCCAAGACGTCTTTTGAGAGGGCACCCACCGTGTTGCCCCACCAGGTTGCGAGGTTGGTCAGCCCGATCTGAATTTACGCGGGTAAGGAGTGAATGAATGAATATCAAGGGAGAGAGAAAACACACCGTGCCGTTCTTGGGAAACTGGAGGCAGAAGAAGATCACGATAATGGACACCGCGACGCCAGAGTCGAGCGCAGCGGAAAGCACGTCTACGCGAAAAGTGTGAGCGATTAGTCGTTGATGGTGCGTTCAAGCAGCACTTACAGTTGTACTTAGTCCACCTAAATCCATCAGGCTGATTAACATGCAAGGGCGTGTGGAATGATCAAGGACGAACCAAGAGAAGTGACGCCTAAGCATGAAACGGAAAGGTCAAGCACTGAAACGGGAATGAGGTTCGACTATCTTACCTCCGGATAACGTATTGGAAAATGAATCCGACAGCCCTGGAACACTCGGTGAGTTTTCCGGATCCATTTAACAGTAGCCCAGAAGAAGAACGGATACGCACGCCCAGGGAACATAGTTGATAGCAGTTGCGGGCGGGATGAGTCCAGTTCCATTGAAGATGACAGGGCTAAGATATGGACCTGTTCAGCTGTTGAGCGGGAAAGCATCTTGACGACGACTTACAAGCTGTAGAAATTATAGGGTCAATGAAACGGGAGTAAAAGAAATAGCTAAACGCACTTGACGTATTTGAGGAAGCTGTTCGGGTACCTCCTGTTGAGGGTCCAGGCGATCAGCGGCGCGGCCGCGCCAATCAGGAAGAAGAAGACCAAGGCTACAGAATAACGTGAAGTTGAGGAGGAATATCCGGTATTATTATTATTATTTAAAGTCTTACGGCTTGGGGGAGATCAGTCAGACATGGGTGGATATGAAACGATGTCGGTACATACTAGTAAGTTTGCCCTCTGGAGAACATCAAGCGAGGTCCAATAACGCCTAGGGAATAATCGTCAGCGAAATACGACTCTGCCCAGTTCGGATTATCGCTACCCCACTGCGAATTATCATGCTCAGTCGGATAGGATTGGTGGAGGGAAACGAGCACTTACAATTATGCTGGCTGTTCCGAAGACTTCGGTGCTGGGGCAAATGAATCTAACACCGGGGTTACTATGCGAACAGATTGATGTTAGAGTCGGTCCTCACCCATCCCTTTGATCAGGGTTGCAGATACCCCTAATGAAAGTGATTAATAATCAATATTTCTCTCGATAAAAATCAAATACTCGATATTGGTGAACATCCAGGCCTGAACACCCAGCTGAACAGTACCAGCAACTACCGTTGCAATGACCTGGTCCAGTCAGTTGCGAACACTACTTCACGGAGAGAGAACACACTTGGCTCCAGAACATGGGGCGGGGAGGGATCTTCATGTAGTGACCCAATTTGAAATCGGACGTGAAGGTCAAGGCTGGAGTGCAATGTTAAAAGCCGCAATAAGTTCAAGGAATTGATCTCGCCTTGGGCCATGGTGATATAACCCCTGGGAATAGCGGATTATATGAATATCGCCCAGACGCAGAAAAATCAGACTGACCAAGTCTTGAACATCATCATCGCGATAGGACGCCCAGGGAGCGCATAGCCGATGATCAGTTCGGTAATGACATTCAATCCAACCTGTTGGTTGGTGATGGCTTGGATCATTCCTAAACCAGCGTTCCTGAGTGGGACCGTGCCGTGCAATGCTACCTCTACATACCTATGGGGATTGTGTACACGAAGCTGATTATCAGCGCGAGGACGAAAGCCCAGACAGGCATTTGGCTTGGTCTCGGTTAATTTTATTCAAGGCCGATCTCGTTGGACTCACGTAGGCCAAACTTCGATACTGATAATGCCGAGAACAAACATCGACAGGAAGAGGATCAAATACCACCATTCAGGGACTAGATAAGGAGTGAGTTCAACCTATGATACCAAGGGGTTAAGTTTACCCTGCGGATATTTGGACATCAGACGGGCATGAATGTCGGGTTGTTCATGCAGAGCACGGCGCGATTGAACCCAGATTTGCTTCCTGAAGTAGAGGAAGGCATGCATCAGGGTCGCTGCATAACGAAATTAACCAGATAGGCATTAAATTTGGACATGATTCCACTGACCAGTGATCGAGGCGAACGAGAGTCTAGGCAAGAAAATGGGTCAGGTATATTATGATGGTAAAAAAGGTTTTATACCCGTATGATATCGCAAAGGTCGTCCTTCGAAGACTGAATTCAATTGATTGAGCAATTGCAGACAATCACTTACGATATAAACAGCGGACTGTACTTGTGGTACGCCTCCAGATCGATGGTCGTAGCATCCGTCAAGATCGCCGAGACATTGTAGGAGTTCATTTGGTTATCATACTGCCAGAAGATCAGGCCGTATGAATTTCTACAAAAAATGTACGCACAGACGTCCTCGACGAGATTCTGACCAGGACTTGTCAAAAAAAGACGTCCAAGACCATGAGGTCAGAACTTACGGCATAAACTTTCCGAACCAAGTGTTCGTGAACTGTAATGAGTTTTAGTGAATTGTTTATTTTAGAGCGAGCGCAACACACGTAGAGCACCGGAACGAGGAACCCTGCGCAAGCCATAAGCGAGGACAAACCAAAACCGAAACAAGGTCGAACTCACAGAAAAAGAAGACGAAACCTTTCAGACCGTGGTCAGCGCACCCTCGAGAATAGATTCCAGACCTAAAATACCTCCAAAGATATTGGCTTCGGCCCACCCTGGATTGCCCCACGCCGTAAATAATCAGCGAAGATAGAGTTAGATAGCGGCGCACAAGGAGTAGCCAGTGGAGATCCAATGTAGCTGTACCAAGCAATCAATTTAAACTCTGGATCCAGGAACTGAACCGTACGTTATCTGGTTCCAGTCGAATGTTATCACGGACATTCCCTGGAGGACAATTATGAGAGAATGAATGAAGTGGTATCAGCGGCGCAGACCATGCCATGAACATATCTAGCAATACATGTGAGCTTAAAGGCGTCAGAAAGGCGGATAATCTTACCCGAAAAGCTGAGCAATAACTGAGGCAAGGTCAGACACACGGGTCGAGAAAAAAGGTCGAAAGTTAAATACCGGGGTCGTTGGGTTTGATCCAAGTCACCCAGGAGAAGTACGAGAGGGCTTGGACTGAGTACGGGCATGTGTCATTGAACAGCATGCGCATGGCCGGTGATATAGCTCACAGATGTATCCAGGGAAAAAGTCTGCCGAATGTATTCAGTCAGTGCTGATGTGGCCATGGCACAAGAAATGACATACACCAGGCAAACGAGCCCAAAAACGCATATAAGAAGAAGCGTTCCCGGCTCAAACCACCGCGTGTCCCGATGCCGGCATAATACTGCGAGTGAAGCGTGTTGAACAAAGCGCAGTTAACCAGATTCGTGGGCCAGACTGGCAGGAAAGTAGACAGTGAGAATAACGCCCAATCAAATATTCGGGCAGCCATACTCATCGAAGGCGGGGCAACCAAGAAACGACGAGCTACCCCTCCAATCGAGAAACCGATGATCTGAGTGCTCATAACGACAAACCTATGAACCAGTCATCTCTAGTTTCCCCGGCTGAAATGCTTGGTTTCGTACCATTGATCTAGGAGCGCGTCAGCGAGGTCAGTGAACGTCCGAAAGGACTTACAGCTGAAGTTATAAGTTTGATGATAATACACTCGCTGAACGGCAACTACGGATATAGTGAGCCAAAGAACCCAGGCAGTATGAACCCAATAGTGAATACCAATGTCTGCAATTTTGTTAGTTTTGCGGTTTTGGTGAATATATTCTTTCCCGCTTACCTGTTGCATAAGCACTCCCGGCGCCGACGGAAGCCTGTAGGTACGGTTAAACAATTCCGGCTATTTTATTTGAGTTTTCAGGACAGACCATGATCTATCAAAATAGATTCAGCGAAGTCGTAATCGAGGATTGACAGGAACAATCACCGTAATTAGAACGTGCTCCTTTACAGTAAAGGGCCCGGGATTCAACGATACGCCGAGGATGCGCCAATTGGGGATGTACGCCGCCGCCGCTCGGCCACAGGGGAAGGACAAAAGCTGGGCTACGATAGCGGTGATGGTGACTCCAGGGTACCGGAAGAAGAACTGAGGAGCAACACGAGTCAGATAGGAAGAGAATTGAGATAGTGAAACGCACGAATTGGTTGAGACCCTGGAGAAAAGGAAGAGGAGATCAGTATTTGCACGTCCGAAATGGCGGTGGTGACAAACCGGGATGATGATGGCCCATACAATTCCGAGGACCCAAGTGCGCACGGTGGTAACAGGCATATCGGGATCATCTGGGGGTATGCGTCGAATGAAATTCAAAGGAGACAGATTCACTCTAACTCACCTGTGTTGGCCACGGCACTGAGCAGCGAACATTAAATGAAACAGACGAGATGACTTCATTTGAACTCACGATCGCACTTCGGGGTAAGGACTCTCATCATCGAACGCGACAAAATGCTCCTTATCCAAATTCGGGTCGTCGAATTGCGCACCAGTCAAGGCCTAGGAGGAAAATGAGCCGGGAAAGCGGGGTAGAAAGTCACATACAGCGATGTTTTCGTCTGTCGTCCCCGATGGTCAGAAGTGGCCGAGTTGTGTACGAATACGACTCACCGTCCAGAGGGTCAATGCCGGCCTCATTGGCGATCTTGTCATCCTGAATCTTTTCGTCCACGTTCTGAGTGTTCTCGCGTGCCATCTGGTAGTGGGGGGACGCGGGGGCGACATCGGTAGTGTCGGCCATGACGGGAGGACAGATTCCACGGGAGAGTTCCCAGCTAGCCTTTTAATGGCTCCAATGGTGGCACTGTCGAGTGCACATGGGTTCATTTGCTAATTGTGGCTCCAAAGGGGAAGTTCCACCGGCGTAGACCGGGGAGCGGCGGGCGTCTACATATCGCACTGTGAGGATTAAATTTCGAGTTATTGCATAGGGTTGAATGCCGTGCGTTGCTTCAGAGTATAATTGCTAAGACAGAGCCTTGCCAGACCAGCTGCAGGGAACGAACGAAGCATCGGGCCAGAGTTGAGGTAACTTCCCTAAAGTGCTTCGCGATCAGATGCTGTTTATAGTCTCCTAAAATCCCACCAATTATCAAACCATTTACACGAGTACATAATCGTTCTCTCGCAAATTAAATCATCCAGGTCGTCGAGCAAATCTTTAGAATCTGTTAACATTGAATTCCTGGTTCACCTTAACTCACGGCAGTTCCTCTGTGGCATTGAGTTACCGCCGAATCCACTTACCATTCGAAATGGAGTCATGCGCTAAATTTATACGGGCGCGTGTCTATATCCGTCCCAAGGCAAAGTCGCCGACGGCGGGAAAACCGAAGCATATATGTGGTAGCTGCGGAGCACTTTTGACAGCGACTATAAGATATCTGTTGCCAGTCCATTGAAAAAGGCCCATTCGTGAGAAGCCGCTCGGCGGCTCAGAATCGTCACCTGGACTGGCGGTAATGGTGGGAGAATCATGTGCCAGAGCCATGAATAGCAATTCGAGCGGCGCTGCTGCTTGGTGTCTTGTCGAGGCGGTCAAGTTACGTAGGGCATTGTGGTGGATGGGAGTTGGGAGTATTACGACATAGCCTCACGGCAATCACTGACAAACAATGCCTCTTGTTCCTCACTTCCATGTTCCTTGTACCATCCCGTCGGAGTTTTGTGCTTATCGTCGGCGCAGCGATACTTTTGGCTCTCTATTTCCACGCCGGCTTCTCCTTTCCCCCGTTATCTGTCGGCCTGGCGAGCCTACCCAATTACCTTAGAGTGGGAGATGGAGTTCTGCCCGTTCCTTCGAGGACCTATGTGATCTCCCTACCTCGTCGCAAAGACCGCCATGGAGAAATGGAACGATTGCGTACTCGCCTTGGCCTTCGATGGACGCACGTAGTCGCCGAAGATTCCCAAAGCGCGCTGGTCGGTCGAATCATGTCCCAAGTCCGGACGCTGCGTCAAGAAGAAGTACTCAAAATAAATTTCCCGTACCCACCGAACAATACCATCAAACTTCCGTTCCAGTGGCCGAGTCCAATGTCTAGTGTATCTTTTGACGACCCGAGCCTAGAAACTCCATCGACTCTTGTGTCGACTACTTCTGATTCCGAACCTCTGACATGTGCGACGGAAAACTTCACCCTTTTTCCGTACTCCCCACGGCTCCCTGAATACAAGATTCTGTCGCGCAGTCGCATCGCATGTTGGCATTCGCATCTATCTGCCATTCAAAGTGCATCAATTCACGCGCGCGAGAAAGTGGCACTTATTTTGGAAGACGACGTCGACATGGAAGCAGACATCAAGCAGCGCTTGCTGACTGTCTGGAGCCTATTGCCCCCGGACTGGGACGTCGTATTTCTAGGCGAGTCACACGTACTACATCCTGACGTGGAGCCAGACACGCTGAACGAATCACCACAGGGCATTGCTGGTCCAATGAATCGCATTATCCCGCCCTGGGACCTTCCACCATCTTCCATTCGACCCGCTTGCACTTGGACGCATCCGTGCCAAATTCAACTCGCCTCCATCCCTCCCGCGCTCCGCTATGCACGCACGCATATGCCCTCTCACCAGCAGGTGCCAAGCGCCTCCTTCTACATCTCACGTACTCGCGCTTCGCGTACTCGCGTGCCATCGACCACGCGCTGGCGTGGCTTGTGCAGAGCGGTCGGCTGAATAGTTTTTCTGTGGTGCCAAGCGTCGTTGTGCAGCGCAAGATGGGAAAAAGCGACGTAATGGTGGGAAAAGGAAGCGGATGGAGAGATCATCTGGTCCATGGCGTGCTTGCCGAAGAAGCGTCGTCGTAACACCCCACTCGCAACCATGATGCTCACGATGAACCCCGCCAGCGAAGACTCGAGCTCGACCATATTCACTTCTTATACATGGATGTACACCCTCGATACAATACACACGGGAGCCCAATAATTAAACCCATTCCATTTCACGCCATGTATCCGTCCTTGGTTGACGGACGCAAGCTTAGCGAATCCGGTCTCAGTAAAATCAAGGGCAGGGCCGCAGATAGGATTCCTGCAGATGGTTTGTTGATCAGCGCTCAGAGTTAGAGGTTGGAGCTCACTTGTTAGAGTTCGCTGGGTTGGCGCCACTAATAATAGGTTTGTCTGTCAGATCATTTAAAATCTATTGACGATAGAGGGCTTACGGGTACGCGTCAAATACCTTATGACCGACCGCGACAATCAGGTCGTGTGCACTGTTCGTTTTGCCGCACGCTCCGAAACCAGAGATCTAAAAGTGCCTGAGAACAGATACTCAGATATCGAGTTATACTGGGCGAATCGTTAATTTGGGAGACTGACCATCAGCCGAGTAGTTCTTGGACTGTGATGTCGAAGATGGAGACGCCCTAGATGTATCTGGTGCAGATGATTTCTGCCACGACAAACCATCGCCGGAGTTGTTGGACTGTGTCGATGATAAATCGCAGGGGGGAGACGCCGCGTATGTACTAGTGCTGGCTTATGAAACGGCTGATCATCGCCCGAGGAGCTCTTAGATTGCGGTACAACCGGAGCGGAACACGCGATTGAGATGAACGGTGGAGACATCACTACGAGGATGGCGGGGAGCAACATGGTACTCGTGATGGTATGAAAGGAGGGTGAAGGAGGGAAAAGATACAGGAAGGGTTTATGAGAGCGGGATGAGGCGGCAGATCAGCTAGGGATTTCCTCCGAAACCATAGGCTTTATCGACCACACGGTGTTGCACTCACTTCATCCATGTACCCCGGGTGCTTGAGGAAGGCAATACAAAGGTGATACAGGACGTCGGCGGTAAAGCAGGAATGTGTTCGTACGGCGGTTTCCTTTTGGGTTCAAGTTGCCTTGCTCGGTGATAGACTGTAGCCCGTTAAAGTCCGAGTTGGCCCGCGGCGGAGCTCTAAATTCGATCAATTAGATCGAGGATGGAGTGTTTCCTGCCGCCAATAACTTTAATGGAAGTAGTCTATGCCCTGCTAGTAAGTAGGGCCAAGAGGGCTGTAATGCCGCTTCCACCACACAACAAGCGTTAAAGCTGAAATTGTGCGAGATCTGCACATGCATATTATAAGACGACCTCCAATTTTTTGATCTTGTTTTTTCTGGTCGCTGATTGTCGCAAAACAAGCTAAAATTCCGAGTGGAAAACAGAAAAAGTGAACCCCCTAAGAACCGTTTCCGACGTTTCTGAATCGACTCTGAGCTTGGATGCCGAGCCAAACTCAGCTATGACAATTAACGATGTGAGCTCTCTACCTTCCATGCTGCCGGTGCACTCATTGCAGCGGAACAGATACGTGACCGGATGATCTGCATATCACAGCAGCAGGAATAGTTTCAACAGCTTTGGTATGTCGGCCACCAACTAATATTTGGCCCGGGCTCTATTTTCCGTGAGTACGATCACTCGGTGAGTTGACATCGATCGGCATGTTCTGAATTCTTGTTTGCAGCTCTTACCATGGTGTGTAACGATAATTCAGCCCGAAACACACAAGATAATCGACATTTCCATCAATTCGATGCTACAGGAGGAGTTGTTGCCTCTTCCTACGTAGATATACACATGCTAGAAGTCGCCCTGTGATCACAGCTCAGAAATTGAGCAAAAGAACAAGGAATGGGAAATTCAACATACCGTCAAAATTCCTCATGCCGTCGTGCAGTTGAGATTCTGCGCGTCGCTGATGGATTTGGCGATAAATTTGGTCGCGGTGGCAAGCCGCTGGGTGCTGTTCGCAGTGTCGACGTTTCTGTGCAAGTATTCCCGTCAGTGTCTGGATTGGCGGTAGGAATGGGCTTACATCTTGATCTGCCCCACGTTCGTCATGGCATCTTGGAGCGAGGCAAGTACCAACGCGGACGCATTGGCCGCTGGCTGTGAGGCGGACGCGCCGAAGAGGACGGCCGTACTGATTTGGTCGGCTACCTTCTGTGCACTGAGGAGAGACTGTTCGGCACTGAGGAGCGGGGCGGCGTCGACGAGGCCGACGCTAGAATATGCAGATGCGTATGTGATGAGTATTGGATAATTAATTGTCAATCGTACACGGGACTGATCTCGGCGAGGTTGCTCCGCGCGCTGAGAATGTCGCCGCCGATGGTGCTGGCGGTCGCGGAGCAGGCGAGCGCGCGACGCTGGAGAGGCGCTGTAGGTATGGGCTCGGTTCAGGCGCACATGAGAGAGAGCCAGCACTGAACGCACCAGCCATGACCTGGAAGGCGGCGAGGAAACAGACTGCAGCAACGATGATGGGGGCCATTGGATGAAAGAAGAAAAGATTCTAAACTGTGGACCGGCGAAGGAGGATTAAATGCACGTCAAGTGAAAAGACACCGGGTCAAGAGAAGAGGAATGGGGAATACAGCGTATTGCGTGAGCCTTTATAACGGGTACGCGGCTTGCGCATGATTTTGAAGGCGGGTGTGGGGAGTCGTCGGCTTACTGAAGCGGCTTGATATCGGTGGTGCATTGCAATATCTCAACACGATGCGGGAGCGGTGCAACGATGACCCCTTGTCAGTCTATCACATGGCATTTGTCTTCCGAACACACGTTGTCATGATCATGCAGCTCGGAGAGGATGTTTGCGGTCCTTGATTTCCCGATACGATCCTGGTCAGAGATCTGCACGTCGTCTTGCCAATGCTTTCAGAGAGGATGTTTGCGGTTATTTTCCGGTACGATTCGGGGTCTGTAGACATGGTTGAATCATAGCCCGGGGTACGTGAATTAGTCTCGTACACAGGCTATAATGACATTATAATTTATGAACCCACTGGTTACATGCTACACTCCTCAACAGAATGGCAATTTTTTTGCTGGCATTTAAATACACCCTGAAAACCCCAAGATAGTCGTCAAATCCATTCCCATTTCGCGTCGTGTAACGGTCCTTCGTTGTTCCTCCGGCGATACAAAGGCGATACAGAGTGAGCCAAGTTGATTCTTGGATGCTCTGTAATGTGTCTTATAGAAACACGTGGCACGTGCGCGACGCGACGCGTTGTTTGTGACGGTTGCCATTGATGGGTACAAACCTGCGCAAACACTACCCTTCTCTTATCCACCACGCGCGTCTTACTTTCTCCCGCTTTCCTACAAGGATCGTGCCATGTCGACTTCAGTTCAGGCCACCGCGAGCGCCAAACGTGTACGCGTCGACTCTCACGTCGATAAAGAGAACTACGACGCGCGCCAGGCGACGAAAAAGGCCCGTCTTGAGGTCTCGACGCGCGCGGCGGATCCCTACACAACTCTCCCGCCTCCTACCACCTCCTTTATTCAACTTCGTTTCCAGTTGGCCCGTTTCAAGGGTGTCTATCGCGTCGCGAGAATCCCGCTCAATTACACGTTTGCGAACCTCTACAAGCTCATCCTCCTCATGTTCGGCTGGAGCGGGGACCACTTACATCGCGCGAGCGTATATTCTCATATTGAGATGTACTCGGGCAACTACAAGGCGGGGCACATCAAGAAATACGGCAAGCCCGCGGCGGTGCCTGAGACTGACGACGAGGGGATGCAGAGATACTACGAGTTGACGCGCCGCACCGATATTGCGGAGTACGAGGTTGTCATGAAAGGTCGGAGTACCAGGCTGCGCGGCCGGGGGCCCTTTGACGATTATCTTGACGACGCGGAGGTGCGCATCGAGGATCAGAATCTGTGCCTGTCGCAGGTGTGGAACCAGAAGCTGAGGAGGAACGGGAGCCAGGGTGCGTGTTTGAACAAGCAGATGGGCGTCATATACGAGTATGATCTCGGCGGTGCGTTATTTGTGGCCGGAAATCTGTCGGGACACTGAAATGCCTCCAGATTCCTGGACGATCCATATCACGATGGAGGATTTCTTCTCCGTTGAACCCGCATCGAACCTACCGGTTATGGTCATGGGGAAGAATAAAGGCGCGGTATGACGATGGAAAATCGTTTCTGCACTGTTCTGACGCCGATTTTAGCCCCCAATTGAAGACGTCTGTGGTGAAGTCTACGGAGTGGGCGACCAAAAATGCTGTGCTGGAGCCCCATGCTGACGAATATGTTTAGGAACTGGAGGGCAGCAAGAAATCCATATCGACGATGTTATTTGACCGCGACGTCTTCGAGAGATACCTCAAGGGCGAGGTGACGTCGTACGCCGGCAAGAAATCTCTCGAAGTACGCGAAGTTGCTCAGGGTTCAGCGTGCGCGGCGCCTCCTCAAGTCAATTCCGGGGATGACGAGGACGTGGACGACAGTGATAGTGATGATTCCAACTCGGATAATGACGATGAGGACAGCAACCGCGGGAACATCGAGAACATGGTGCGATTTTCTCGCTACACTCACTGCTTCTACCGCGACTTATCTGAATTCCCAGCCGACTGCGCAACCTCAATCTGCAAGTCCGCTGGCCCTGGTGCCCAGCAATTCGCGAGCGGTGTCCCAGCCCATTCCCGAAGTAAACAATACATCCATTCCTTTAACCTTCCGCGTCCGCTAAGGACCGTTTATTTGCTTCCAGGAATACGACGACCTGCACGACGCTGAGGGCGAAGACTACGACTCCGAGGAAGAGATCGATGAGGAGGTATTTCCCTCCCTGTCGTGTCTGGCAACCGCTTGATTCCTACTAGACCGCGTTGATGGTAGCGCTCCTCGTAACCCAACAAATGCACGCCGCCGCGATGTTAATGTTGATGCTTTGAAGCCGCCGCTGCTAGCCTGATCGACCGCGCTTGCAATGAACGAATTTACTCTAAAATACGACGTCATGGACGAAATTTACTTTACGATTCCCAAACATCATTCAAATTCTATTTACCAGTTTATAATTCAAGTTCTATATAGTGTACATGGATCGGCGTTCGCCTTATCTCATTCGCATCCCCAATTACTTTCGTTCTCCAATTGATTAATCTGCTCCCCCTTCTACTCCTCGCCGTGGATACTACATTCGTCCTCTTGGTAGGCAAGATTTGACGTGATGAAGCGCAAGGAAGGCTCTTCATGAAATAGGCCGGGCCCAGTCATTATTCCCTCGTCCCCGAACTTGTGCAAGCGGAGCATCAGGCGCGACACCATCGTGACTGAGAGTCTGTGAGCAAGTCGTAATCAAATGAGTTAGTTGGACGGCTATAAATTCAAATAAATATCCAAGATCCAACACCTACGTTGATGTGAACCAGGAGAGGCTCGCTGCCGTCCATGGCTAACTCGAGGCATCAATTTCATTTCCTAGGAACAGAGTTATGGACGACGGACATTACCGAACTGAAGAAGAGGAAAAATCAGTTTTCTCCTCTGCAAGAGCGAAAGTGAGCTCTCACATGATACATCATAATATTTCCAAGGTTCACAACCGCTAAGCCTCTGTTCGGAATAGGTCCTTATTCTATGTGGGAGACTTCGCGGAGTGCTCACGCAAAATAGAGTGCACCTGCGATTCAAATAATCATTGCCGTCAGGAATTTGAACAGATACCCCTAGAGAACATCCATACCATCGCGCGCCATGAAGCTAAGGACCGAGCCGGGAACTTTGCACGTCTGGCGATACGCCCGTAGGACCGTGAACAAGAACACGAGCAGGTCACATAAGAATCTGAATCATAGCTGAGCCCAGTTACAGGGGAGAAGCGAAAGACGCACTCTGCCTCCCATGCACCTGCCATTCCTGTCCGGCAAAAAAGAACCCCGTCAGTCAGGCTGATGCGAATTCCGTCTCGCTTACGCAGGGCGCTGTGGTTTGTTAGTCAACGGCGTACTTGCGGAGCTGGCCAAAAATCCAGACGGACCTCTGTTTAGAAACGGGATACACGCAACCGGGCACCGACGTTGCCAAGACCCATGACCCTCCCACAATTGACCACTGAAGAATTTCAAACACGTTAGTTTCGTAACAGGAAAGTGCGTTGTATGTACCACGCCGAGGGACACCGCTACCAGTCCAGCAGCGATGAGAAATAAAAGAACGATCTTGCTATGATTGTACATGACATATACACGCAGTCCAAGGATACCTTTGAATACCCTCAGATTGAAAAGGGAACTCTCTGGGGACTTACTTCCAACGAGTAGAGATTGGAAGATAATCAAAAAGATCGACCAGAGGTCCAATGCAGAACATCTAGTGCGTAAACTCGATGAGAGAACGGTGGATCAGAGGGTAAATAAATGGCGCTCACCTCTAGTTCAATAATCATTAGCGCCCTGTGTTAGATGGTCCAGATGTGTTCCGCACCTTCGCTGGTACATGGCCGAACCGTAAGAAAATCATCGTGACATTACTCAACAGGGAGCCATAACGGAGAGCGATGAAGAGGAAAGAGCTGAGACGTTTCGGCCTTCTCCACACGAACTCAATTTCGGAATCGAAATTTAGGAGATGGTCGTAGCAGACGATCGTAAGAGGGACCAACAAGGCACCGCTTGTGAACTGGCTGGAAGGCAGTTGTATTCAGCACCATCATTCAGCAAGTATGATAGATTTTATCTCACTGGCCATAGAGCATGGTGGCCAGTTCACTTTCCGACGGCATCGAAAGGATGTGAGCGGGCCTGTAAAATGGGAAACAAAAAGCGTTGAGGGAAGGGAAGGGAGAGACGGAGGAAAATCCGTAAGCATGTCCAAGGCGGTTTTATATAGGCACCCAAAAGGAACTGGAAAGACAACCTGAGCCCAGGAGTCTGTTCGGTGTTGGTATATACGCACGTAGTGTGAAAGCGAATACTTCCCAAACATAGAAAGGATATATTTGGTACGATTCCGTCACGGCCTGAGACATGCTGAACCGAAGACCTTGAGAAAATGTGCTGATCGGGGGCCGAAGTGAGATGACGAATGCACAGGCCTGCGGAACTGCATCCATATTTTAGCCCCAAGATAGAACGAGAAATCTGCATCACCTGATATCGCAATGGCGACCATATCGCCCAGGAAAATGACCATCTTGGGCTGTCAAATCTGACAAGCACGCGTGTCTATTCTGCAAAGTTAAATGGCAAACTTTTTGTCAGATCCGACGATGACGATGGTTGTTTCAAGGTCGGCGCGTTCGTCGTGTTAGTGGAGAAAGTCACGATGCCACTACCAAGAGCCTCCAAGAGCCAACATTCAAGTACCAGATTGAAGCCAGGAGTTGATACAGGACATTGAAGACGGTTAGATTCCAGTGCTCGAGGTGAATTGGAGCTTGATACTGTGGCGGAAAGAGACGTGGAAAGCCGGATCAAAGATGATTGAATTGACGGCCGCATCTGCCGAACCAGGTCTCTCACGTACCGTTCTGCTTGCCGTCTCCGCCACGCATCCGCCTCGCCACAGACGCGTGATCTGTGCTCAAATTAACCCAGCTTTCAAGGCGAAGCCAGCGTTGTGGTGTCTCTTAACGCCTGTAATCTGCGTCGCCCTGGCTTTGGGAGCAAGTCGGTGGAAAGTCCTAGGTGGCCACTGGCCACAAGACATTTGGGTGCGATTTGCAAGATCCACAGAGCGGTGCAGAGATGGCTATTCTCTTATAATTATGGTTCCAGTAAATGCGGCCCAATATCAAGCGATGCGGATATCTTCCATTTATTCTTTTTCCGGGCTGATAGATCAATGTGCTAGTTGGTCGACATTCGGCGTTCCATTCCGAGAGTCAGCCGGCTTCTCTGGTCGCTTTTAGTGTGTATCATTGGCAGAATTATATCAAGATCTGCTTTCAAACAGTGTTGGCTCCCACCTACTCCCACACCGCGTGAGTCCGCGCCCCGACGAGACGATGAATAGCACTCCGACGCGTATTAGGATGTCTGTTCCACAAGCTATTCTCGAGCTTAAATTCTAGAACAAGCTTTAAATATTCCTCTGTCTTTCCATTGAAATCTAATCAGCTCCATAGGATGGTCCGAAGACTTGTGCATCACTATCAATTTCATCTCATTCGTCTACCATCTCCGCCTGAACTCGGTATAAAAGCGGCCACGGCTTTTGCTTTTGCCCCATCTGTTCTTCACTTGCCCTCACACTCTTTTTCACCTACCATAGAAGGCCGACCTTCGCCACTTTGAATGGCTTCAGAAAGCACACTTGTTACCATGGCATATGGCCAGTGAGCTCAATTCTTACACGCGCGCGCTAAATTCTCTAGTTGACGGACCTCGCAGCCAGTTCACAGATATCTGGATCTTGATCCCTTTTTCAATCTTATGTTATGATCACCTGCTAACTCTTGAGGGCGAAATCAACTTCGTGTGGAGAAAACCGAAGCGACTGAGCTTTTTCCTCTTCGTTGCCCTCCGCTACGTCTCCCTGCTGAGCCACATCGGAATCCTTGTTTTGCGATTCATTCAGGTGTCACCGGAGGTATGGATATTTTCCGCATTCTCTAAGCATGTATGTTGACGACCATCGAATTAGAGGTAATCCAAGTCCGCTTCGAATGTATGTATAGCTTCCTCATTACAACCAGGTGTCATTTACTAGCCCTCGGGAAGATAGCATTGCTTGTTCTCCAATTGGTCCTGGTCGGAAGTACGTGCTCGAACGATCTTCTAGCCCAGTTTTTAATAATCTCTTCAACAGACATCCTCGGCCTGCGTGTCTACGCCATGTACAATTTCAGCAAGATAGTTCTTTTATCTCTCATGACTTCTGGACTCGTAGCGTTTCTCCTCGCTTGGGTCAGTCACAACTATTCCCCTCCCTCGCCGTGCTGACGTGGTTTAAACTATCCAGTGGTCGATCATGGGAGAGACTTGGGTATTGGCGACGAATGTGTCCGATTGCGAGTATCCGGTGTCCAAAAAAAGGTCAGCATTCTTTTGCCTAGTCTGCGAACGCAGCGCCATTAATCACCAATGCACAGCGCCATTCGTAAGTACATCGAAAATACTACTCGCACTCTGCCTTGTTGAATGGGCGATGCAATACCAGGAATGGCTGGCGCGTGGGAGGCACAGTGCGCGCTTTCCCTTCCTTCGCGGCATCTTCGGTTCAACCTGTTTGCTTTAAGGTTCTTCTGCGACCTGATTGTGTTTGTGTTCACGGTCGTACGGTCGTACCGCCAGCCCTTTAAAATCCCCGGCTCGATCCTCAGCTACATGGTGCGCGATGGTGGGTTTAGTGTTTCTTTGGTCGACGCAATTTCAGTTAAGCTGAGGTTGAAATTTAGGAGCTCTCTACTTTGCGTGAGTAAGCCCTCTCCAAGCAGAATAGATCAACAACCCCGAGCAGCTCGTTGGCATTCGTGAACCTCGCAAATATCCTCATGTATTACGTGCGCTTCACACATGGTCTTCTGAACAAGGCGGCCTTTGACGGTCTTCTTTCCCTTCTAGCTCGGTAACGTATGACGTCCACTGTTCATTCCAACCACATATCCAACGCTTTTCGGACAGCCCTGGATAGCATCGAGCCTCTCATGGCTCACAACCAGGTAAGCCTCGGCCGCGCATCCTTAATACAGCCAACCAACATACTCTTTTCAGTCTATCAGTGACACTTGTCTCCCGCCTCATGCTCCACTTGCACAAAGTCGCCGATGTCGGCATACTCACGGAACACGACGCGGAGACGTCCCTGTACTTTAACTCGAGGCACCTCGTCCACAGTGACGAGGAGTCTACCATTTGCGGGGAGGATTGAATAAAGTTGGGGCCTCAGAATGGGGAACATCATTATTGGCTTTTGGCGCCAGAGTCAACAGGTCCCTGTGGAGCTCCTCTTGAAAGCGGAGGATTGGGCGCTCCGGAGACGCATACCGCGATCTGCGCAATCTGCGGAGGGGAAGAATGAGAGACCCTTATAGTTTATTGATACCATGGAACTCTTTTCTCTGTCGAACTCATCGCTATACGCAGTTCTCAACCAGTCATCGAGATAATGCCAAATCACGTCGTGGCGGCATCTCCGATCTCAAGGAGACTCCGTTGACTTGTGCCCCATGTTTTATCCAAAAGATTGACCTCCATGCATCGAGAATATTCGGTTGGCTACCTAGTCAATATCATTTGATCGGACATAGATCTAGATTTTAATTGGAAATTATAAACAAATTATAAAGCAAATATTTACACCGTCGTCTCCAGATACCACTGCCCGCCCGCCATATCGGCCTCTCAGCACAGTTTTCCGAAGGCAAAAGCATCCCACTCGTCACCCCAGAATCCCGCGTGCACTCGCCAGCGGCATCAAAAATTTCGTCGCAGGTGTGATCAATGAGACATCCCCGGTGGAGAGACTGAAATGAAACCGTCTCAGAGTGCAGAATCGGGGGTCTGCAAGGGCAGCGTCTATTTTTCTCCAGACGTTCTCGTCGAAGCCGTCTTCCACGGCTGAAACGAAAGTGATGGTGTCCCACTCGTACGGTGGCAGAAGCAATAGGATGGCGAGCAGAGGAGGGCTGCATGCGAAACAAAGTTTGAGATTGCGGAGCTTGGGTGTGTGTCGGACGAGTCGGTCAACAGTTTCAGCTTATGGCAAGAGACATTAGAATTTAAACATGCTTCAAGAAAAAGGAACTGACCGTGCTCAACGTTGAGACTCACCCCGAACGACAACGAGAGGGACTCGAGCTCTCCGCCCGCACGCTGGAGAAATTCATCGACATGGTCCATGTTGTCGCTGTATGATTTCCCAAATGCCAACGACCGCAGAGCTGGAATAGCCGGGAGCGAGGGGAGCGAGGAAAGGAAAACATCCACATTGCGGATGTTCATGTCCAAAGTGTGCCAACGGCTCGGGAGTGAATGATCTCTCGGCGTTGAGCCTGGAGATATATATAAAAGGCCTCCGTGGATTCCCAAGTATTCCATCGAAGGAATACACGCTACGATATCGATTATCTTGCCAAATGTAATGTGCTCCAGGAGCCCACCAGCGACCTTGAAATCGAAATGTGCGAGCGAGGGAGAGTTAGATGCCCAGCGCGGCAGATGGTTTAGGAGGGCCCGATAAAATTGTGGGAGGCCGTCCTCTCCACGCGGTGGTGGTAACTCGACGATACAGGCTTCGACACCTGTAAGATTGGGGCAGCAGTGTATTCTGCTGAGAAGTTCGTCGCTCAGAGGTTTACGCACGAAGCGCAATGTCAAGTGCCGGATGAAGGAGAGGATGGGAGATGAAGATGAGTCGACAAGATCAATGAAGGGCGGAAGATTATCTGCATCCAGGATGACGCGAGAGAAGAGGTGAGATCTACTGCGGGGTAGCCATCGTTTGCAGACAAGACCACAGGTATTCACAGCAGCTGCACCTCCGGGGCCCCCATAACAGTGGTCGATAATTTCGTCGATGAGCTCTTGGGCGAGCTCTCGCATCCTCGTCGAGCTTTGCTGAACAAGGAGATGAGAACTAAAGGAAAGAAAGGCGCAGTCAAGCGCCCGCGGATGAAGTAAAGGGGCAAAAAATTAGCCGAAATGAATAGCCTTGACGTGAGAAACACGAACCTGAGCGGCGTGTGTTCATCTTGGAATCGAATTCGAACTGCCTCAGAACTGCCTCCACGTTCCTGTACTGTGTAGTATTTTCTATAGTTAATACTATGCTAATATTCAATCCTGTCCGTTGAAAATATACCAAATGCAAACCACCGGATGTGCTGTCGACGGTCGTTCCGGTCATCATTCTGTTCTTGACTTCGCCGCCGGCTTCTTAATGATCTGGAATGATGCCTACTACCCGAACCTTCATTGTTTGCAAACCCGCGCTCCTTCAGGCTCCTTCTATAGTTCCGCTGTTGACCGGCAATCATGGACAACGCGGTCTTTTCGGGAGTGACGAGGACGCGCCCTCAGACAATCAAAAAATTTAGGATTTTCAAAAATAATATTATGAGCTCAATCGTTTCGAACCTGAAAATAACTACTTATGAACTAGAGGATGGGGAATGCTCGGGGGTCTGGCAAGATGTGTTGTGGTAGACAGGCCACAGGGTGGCGACGGAGGCATGTGGACGTGATGGCGGCAGGGTCAGTCTCGGACGTTTACCGATCAAGATGCCGGATGATCCAAAAAGGGACTGCTGATTTTGCTTCTCCGTTGCCTCTCCGATCCTTCCGCGTGTGGTCATTCAACCTACTATAGCTATCTAGTAACCTACGCACCATTTCGACTACACTAGTACCACGAGAAAATACTCTTCAATTTGTTCTTGAATTGAACTTCAATTGAGAACGCAGAATCACCTAGATGAACTCAGGATACGCATTGCATATAAGTAGGGCGATAGTACACTGGCCGCGCAAGCATCATTCCCCACATCGACAATTCAGTCGGAATATCTTCGAATCCATGACCTGGTCGGCAGTTGGGCTCGGTTGCTACGCCGACGGAGGAGAAGACTCAGGATAATTTTACACAGGGTAGCTTCGGGGTAGCTCTCGGAATTGTGAAACTCCGGCTTCTCGGTATCACTGTTTTTCCACTGACAATCAAACCAAACAAGATCTAAAGGGACTATCCTCCTGGCACCGTTGCGGTGTCAGTGACTCAGATGCAGTTCTTAAACCCCGCTTTGGATAGTCGGATTTTTTATAGCGCCGAAAATATGAAAGCATAGAATACGAGAAGCCCACGGTAACTTTCCAATTTGCAGGTTACCTCCATATGCATTGTACCCGCCCCTCCTTTGCTCTGAACCTTACTGTGTGACTTCCGCATCGAAAAGAACATTACCTTGCTTGTCAAGGTCTCCATTTTCATAATTGTGGAATTTTCTAACGTTGATGGCCGAAGTCCATATCCTCCAATTCCACGCGTTGCAGATCAGTGCGGCACGCGTCAGATTTCCAGGGGTCGGGAGCAATCTTCTTCTTATTGTTGACACACGCACTGAAGCAAAAGTTGCAAAACATTCGGACTAGCCTTTTTCCAAGCAAGATTTGTCAGAGCTTCCTAGTGGATGAAGATCCTTCGGACATGCCCATGGATAATATCTAGACATGCTGATTGCCGAGATGCCGTATCTTAACCGAACTGATGTGTTTTAGACACGACTAGTTCTGAAGTTCACTTGTTCATGAATCCGTAACTCGAAGAAAGCCACAACTAATCCAGTCTCGGGCAGACAGACACTTCGAAAAAAAATCTCGTCCTTCGGCTTGTTGGATGTGCAGTAGTGCAGGCTGTGCTGGATCAATTTTCTCTTGAGGCGGCGGTGCAGACACGGCGAAGAAAGTGCAGCCATGATTTCATCCGAGAATAGTGAGCCCCAAATCTGCAAAGGGGAAAGAAAAAAAAAGCCCGGCATTCGACAATTATTTCATATGGATTCATCAAAAACCCGAACACCCAACTTCAGGCTCCGGCAAATTTTTCACCACCATCCAAAGCTGTCAAAGTGACACAGATATGGAAACTATTGTAGAGAGGGAGCCATTCGAAGAGACCTCGGAAATCTACGAATCGTAATGGATCTGGAGAGAAATACCCACAGGTCCCTCGCAGTCCCCAATAATCGTCTCATTCCCGAGCTCCGGGATAGTTTGGTTCGAGATGCACACTTGGTTTAGTATTGGGGAGTTCGGGAAGGGGAAATTCTCGAATGTGCAGTCGGTGGCGAAGCCATCTTCCGGGCATGTTGTGCATGTAATGTTCCACTTCCTGTGAGCAAGTCAGCGAGAGATCTTCGAACACGAGCAGAAAAAAATGTACTGGAGGTAAAGGGGGCCGTCGCGCAGTTCTACATCTCCCGAGCCTTGAACGGACGTCAAGAGCTTCCTGGGACCTGGGTATTCCTGTGAATGGGAGCGGAGAAATTAGTCGCGGGGGGTCATAAGACGCAGTAATAATTAATTAAAAAACGAACTCGATTAGGAAATCTGAACCATTTTTTATGAGGTTCCACTGCGCCCCAATCTGGGAAGGGCCTGGGGGGACCCACATGGCCACCAAAAAAGGGCCGGTGAGTTCGAACATCCCAATTTGCATAGGGCCAACTGAGATACTGTTAGGTGGAAAAGCACCATCTTCCAGTTGGTTCGTGAGATCGGGGGTGGCGAACGAGACGTTGGTGCTGCCGGGGGTGAACATGTGTTGGCGCGCGCTGACAAGGGGGTCGCGGCTGTGAATCCAAGGAGGATGGTGGAAAGAAGAGCGATGGTGGAGAAAAACATGGTAGGTTCAAGGAACGATGCGGAGGTCTACCTTAAAGCGAATGGACTAAGTTAACACATTGCGCACTTTTATACTTGCGCTATATCGCCGAGATGTGCGGGCCTTACATGATGATCTGGAATGGTGTAAGGCGTTTTTGTTTTCAGCTAAGCCTAAACTAAAAGGAAACGGTAAGAAACTTTAAAACCCGTTTATATGGAAGCTTTGAAACGAGTGATGTTATCTATTGCCGAGTGATGGCCCAAATTGGATGCAAGGTTGAATACAATAATTTTCTTTGCTTCTGCTCCAAAGCGTCTGTCACATCCTCATAAATTAACCCGAAATCCCACTCATTGCCTTTACTTTTCTTGAAGGTGCCAGAACACTGTAGGTGGCTAGGTTTCCCGCGATTTCGGGACTACACAGCAGAGACATGTGTATTTATGTAAAGTTGGAGAGGTCACCTCCAACCTTGTGCAGGATTTAATAAGACATTTAGAACAGTTTTCGGCTCCAAATAATGGCACTAAAATTGCCACATGCTGGCTTTTGAGGACATCCGAGATGCCCGACAGTGCCAGAATCTAGCTTCGAACCGGGGTCTTTGCGGGAGTGATGAAGTGATTACCGCGGGCGAACATTAGGGGATCAATCGTACTACGCCGAAGGAGGATAAAACCCAGGATAGTTTTGTGCAAGGCCCGGACGTAGTGGTTCGTGTCCGGAATTGCGAAACTCCGGATTGAGGGTATCTTTTTTTCCAGCCGATAATCAAACCAAACAAGACCTAAAGGGCCTATCCTCCTGGGCCATTGCAAAACATCGCCTTGGATGGTTGGATTTTCCATTCATACGGTCAAAAATATTGCCTTGACGGAAGCATGAAATACGAGAAGCCCACGATGGTGTTCTATGCCCAACCTTCGCTCTGAACCTTGCCGTGGCTACCGCGTCGAGATGCCCAATCTCGGCGAAAGTTTTGGGCTAAAAGCAAAGTAGTGCGACACGGGCCAGCCTAGGGCTTCAACAACCAGTCTCTGCATCTTCGAAAATCGTTAGCATCCCACCGCTCACGCGAGAATTCCGCGTGAATTGACCAATTGCATCAGAAGGTGTGATCCTCGATGAGAAGCCATGGGCACTCGTAGCGCGATTAAAGAAGGCAAAACGCCGCAAAGTGCGAAAGTGCGCGCCGGCAAGGGCTAGATCGATGGCGCCCCAAGGTATGTGGTTATTGTTGTACCGCGCGTTCAAAACAAAGGTGAGCGCATCCCACTCGTACGGGGGAAGAGCCGATAAGATGTCGACTACGGGAGAGACTGGTAAAATCGACGGCTCAAAGTTTCGAAGTTTGGGTGTGTGTCGGACAAATTGGTGAACTATTTAAGGTTCTGCGAAAATATATGGGCACTTGAAACATGATTGGAGGAAATAAACACTCACCCGACGTCTCGGGTCTCATGTACGAATCGATCCACAGGGAGAAGGACTCGAGTTCCCCTCCGGCGCGCTGGAAATACTCTTCGGTTTGTTCCATGCTGTTCAGGTGTGGCTGTACGTCGAATTTCAACGACTTGAGTGCTGGAATTTGGGGAGAAGGAGAAGTGCGGACAGAAGGTTGGTGACATTCATGTCCAAGGCCCGCCAGCGGGGTGACAGCGAAGGAACTCTCAGAGCGGGTAATGGCCCAGAACGGGAGAGGATCTCGAGAGACCGATAGAGCTTGTCGATTTCAATATAGCTGAACTCATCCCCAGAGATACGAACTTCGACACCCCAAAGATGGGATGGCAGTGTGGTGTTTTGGCAAGCAACCCATCGTCCAAAGATCTGCGGATGAATCGTAAGGTCAAATGCCGGAAGAAAACGAGGATAGGAGAGGGCGACGAGTCTACGATGGAGGTGAAGAGCGCCAGATTATTTGCATCCAGAATGATGCGGGAAAAGAGGTGGAATCTGCTGCGGAACAACCACCGTTTGCAGACGAAGCCGCAGGTTTTCACGGAGGACATATCCGCATAACGATGGTCGACAACCTTTTCGACGAGCTCTTGGGCGAAGTCTCGCATCCGAGCCTGGACCTGTCGGCGCTGGTGAGTTTCGGAATAAGACGATGTCGTGTGACTCCATGTCAAGACGCGCCGATTGCCGAGATGCCGTGTGTCAGGACAAGACTTGTTCTAAAATTCTGAAGTTCAGTTTTTCATGGATCCGTGATTCAGATAAGAAATTCACAACTATGTAGACAGTCGCGTCAACAAAAAAATCTCGTCCCTCCACTTGAATGTGCAAACCAAGTGTGCTGGAAGCTTGGATCACTGTTTTTTTCTTCCGGTGGAGTGCACACACGTCGAAGAATGTGGTCCACGATTTGGGGGTTCATTATTCTCGGATGCGAAGACAAAAAATCAAGCCCGTTGTACGACAGATAGAATCATCAGAACACGAACGCTCATCTTCAGGTGTCAACAAGGTTGCAGTGATTTTTCCACCACCATCCAAAGCGATCGAAGTGTTAAATATATGGAAACTATTGCAAGAGAGGTAGCCATTCGCCGAGACGCCGGAAATCTACGAATAATGGATTTGGAGCGAAGTACCCACAGGTCCCCTGCAAGATAATCGTCTCATTGCCAAGCTCGGGGATAGTTTGGTTCGAGATGCACACTTGGTTTATCACCGGGGAGTTAGGGAACGGGAAATTCTCGAGTGTGCAGTCGGTGGCGAAGCCATCTTCCGGGCACGTCGTGCATGTAATGCTCCGATGCCTGTAAACAAGTCAGCGGGATATCTTCGAACACAAGAAACACAAAACGTACTGGAGCTCAAGGGGGCCGTCGCGCAGTTCTACGTCCCCGGCGCTTTGAATGGACGTCAAGAGCTTTCCAGGGACTTGGGTATTCCTGCGAATGCGCGTCGAAAAATGAGCTGTGGGGCACATGAGGGTAGTAGAAAAAAAGAACGAACTCGATTAGGAATTCTGAGCCATTTTTAATCAAGTTCCACTGCGTCCCAATCTGGGACGGGCCCGGAGGAACCCACATGGCCAGCAAAAAACGGGCCAGTGAGTGCGAGCATCCCCATTTGCATAGGGCCAACTGAGATACTGCCAGCTGGTAAAGAGCCGCCTTGGTTCGTGAGATCGGGGGTGGCGAACGAGACGTTGCTCGCCGCCGGGGGTGAACATGTCTTGGCGCGCGCTGACAAGGGGGTAGCGGATGTGAGTCCAAGGTGGGTGGTGGAAAGAAGAACGATCGTGAAGGAAAACATGATGGGTTTAGAGAACGAGGAGGTCTGCCTTAAGCCCAGTAGACTGAGTTAACGACTTCCGCATTGTGCGCCTTTATACTTGCTCTCTATGTCGCCAACATGTGCGAACCTTACAGCTGTTTCCGAAAAGCTTGACACTCGCGAAATTTTTTAGCTCTCAACCAACTTTTGATGGAGGGCTAAGGATTACTACTTTGGGCTAGTCAGGTGTAGCCGAGATGCGCCCAGCCGAGGCCACAAATGCGAACTTGCAGTCAACTTTACAATCCAAATGTTTTCTTTCCCAGGGTTCACACACCAAAGATCTTCTGTAAGTGTTCTGACCACTTTTCAGGCAACCAGAATATTTTGAGGGCAAGTTTTGAGGTAGGCGGCGAACGGCAGCGAGAGCATTGCCGACGGCAACCGAAACACATGACTGATTGGAATACCAAACCAGGTAATCCTTGGCACCCAATCAAAAGTTGGTTGTGAGCAAAAAAAAATGCGAGTGTCAAGCTTTTCGGAAACAGCTGTAAGCATGTTGCGGGCGTTGTTGCCCTCGACATGTGCCTCATCACGGTGTTCTCATATAAATGGCTGAGATGGATCATTGCATCTGTGATGATTCCCACGTCTTTGGCATGGTTGCAACTCAATTGCACTGGAGTGACTGGTTCGAGAGGGTCGCGTGGAGAATGCTCCCGAAACCTGCTCGCGAAACAAGCGGCGCAGATGGATGATGCGAGACTCAGAATAATATTTGGTCGCTGTGCCGAGTGGTACTGTAGTGGCGTATAAATAGATGCGTCGTTGTAATAAATGCAAGGACTTGAGCGGTGGTCGTGATAAACATTGAGGAATGAATTGAGGTTTGATCCAAGTGAAAATACTCGGGGGGAGGGGCTGAAAACCTTCGCTCATCCATCGCGGATGAAGATGAGGTAAACAATGACTGGGAAGTGAGGAAGGATTGCTGGTCTTGCCGTCGCAGGCAGACATTTCCGCCGGGGGAACTAGTAATAGAGGAGACACGAGCCAACGAGAGCGGTTCATTATTGTTGTTCGCATTGGGGTAAATCCAAGGGGCGTTTCGCACAGAAAAAGCAAGACAGTGATTGAGGTCGGGTTATCGGCGGATGGACTGGTGATTATGGTGCTCAGGCATATTTTCTGCCATCCCTTCATCCAGCGGGAAGATGCGCGGCCCATGCTCTTCGCGGTAATGCGGAGGGCGTACTCACCCATATCAGCGTCCCAAGGCTGCTCCCAGAGTGCTGCAGGCTCCGAGCACATTACGATAAGTCTATTAGTGCCTTGAGGAGGATTTTGGTGACGTGGGGTGCGCGCCGGCGGCGGCTGGTACGGCGGCGTGAGTGTGGTGACTGTCCACGCGACTGGAGTGAGAACATTCGGTCAGCGCAAGCATACATGTCGAGAGAAGATAGGCAATGCGAAGGAAGCGGGTGGCACGGGCGGAGGAAAGGAGAAACGCAAGGATGGATGAAGGAGGGGCAAACTGAAGGAGAATCATTGAAGGAGGGAGGCGGGAAGGTCGTCGACGCTGATGGAGTAGGGATGGCGGACGAGCCAAAAATGAGGGGAATGAACGGATACAGCATGGAGAGAGAAGAGTGATAACCGGAGAATAAAAACGAAGGCTACACACCAACGACCATTTATAGACCTAAGTCCGCACCATCCCGCCGGTCCCGCCTGAGGGCAAACTCGTACGAGAAGCGCAGCGCCCGGCCTTTGAAAGTGAGGAGCAGGTGCACTGTGCACAAAGGCTAACATCTGCGTCGCTCGGCCGACGCAAACGCCAGCCCCACCACGAGCATCTCTCGCGGCACCTCCAGCGATGTCACTACCAGCGCCACCACCCTCACCCGCACCATTTCCCCAGGCGCACGTAGATCGACGTACAAGACGAAGCGCGACGAGTCTCAGCCTACTGTCAGAGAACGGGCCCGCCCTCCAAGTGCACGGAGGAAGGAGGACACGGGGCGGGTCTCACCCCCCTTCGTCTATGCATACCAGGCCCCCGGAGCCATCCGCGAGAATTCCAAAGCCTACCCCCACGCCCGGTGGCCGTTGGGCTAGCTCCAGGAGTAAGTGCGCGTATGTGCGGATTGTGTGATACACGGTACACGAAGCAGGCGGTGGGAGCGGTGTGCGGCGGGCGGGGAGTTGTGAGTGCGATTGAAGCACCAGGAAGTGGATTAGAAGAGCAGTGGGTGCTCGAAGTCGCTGCGCATGAGCATTGAGAACTGGCGCGACAGAGGGGAAGACTTTCCTCTGCACGCGCCGACGCTGGTGAGAACCACCTGCGGATGCGGGCGGGGGACGGTGACAGCTCGAGCATAGGTGTGTACGCCGTGCAGGAGAAGCTCCTGGTTATGTACGGCAGAACGTTGCGCTCAGCGACGGGGCAGCTCACGGTCGGCCGCAGCTCCGGCCGATACTGCTGACCGCTGCGTGCGCACGGATGCGAGGCGTACCACGGGGCCGTGTCGGAGCGCACCAAAACGGAGGAGCCACATCGGCTGAGTGGATGTCAACCGAGGCACAGAGAGTAAGATGATACGCACATTCGAGGGCGGGAGAGTTGTCTCCACAGGCTGGGCCATGCCTATGATTCCTTGTTTCTCTGGCATGTCGCTGTCACTGAGCCATGGCAGTGGTGGCCGCGCGGCCGTACGTGGCGTCTCCTGGCGTGTAAGGGACGGCTCATTCCGATAGTACAAATGAGACATTAGGCACGAAGGAGGCGTTGGCATTGCGGGCGGATTGGTGAATATAATAGACGGAAAGGGACCGCTACTAGTAGCAACACAGGACAACGGGCATTAAGCACACTTTTAAGACCGCAGGCCAACCCCCGGTCGCCGACCACGCGAAGAACCTTCGTGATTCTAGGGGCTCGCTCCGAGCTTTCCGTATTTTATGACGTTCCCAGAGACCTTGAGACCAAGATTCAGAATGGATTGAAAAGCAAAAAAAAAAAAAGGGGGAAGAAACCAGTAAAACAATCCATTTCTGCGAGAGGGCGCGAGTTCTTCATATGCAATAGAGTTTTGAAGGTAGCCAGAAAGTCCAGAGATGTCAGAGAGATGTCAGAGAGATGTCTGATATCCAACGCTCCAAAAAAAAAAAAAAAAAAAAAAAAAAAGAGAGATGTCTGATGGATTGATGGTCTCTGTGTGGTCTTGTTGTGATTGCACGACCATATGACCATACATCTTCTCGACGTGTTTTACTGTACTATTTCGACCAAATGTTCAGGTGACGGGTGACACCCCAAATTACGAGGTCTTTAAAAATCACCTTAATTCAAAAGAAAATTTATCGGCCATCTCGGCGAGCAAAAAATCCGAAATCCGTGAACATTTGGTCGAAATAGTACAGTAACGCGTCATTCGTTTTATAACACTTTTCTCTCAGCTATCGCTTGCATTGGTTGTGTTAGACGTTTCCGGTTCACGCGATTCGAAGCATCATTCGGACGGCATCTGCGTCATTGCATTCGTGCTGGCCTCGCCTTTGGTAGGACAGGAGGCATTTACAAAATATCGATCCTACAAGATGGCTTAATTTTCTGATGCCGAAAGTCCGCATTCAATGTCCTTTTTTCAAAGCCTCGCACTCACTACATTTTGATGGCTCCTCGGCCAACTTGACCCGAGGTCGGCTGAGGTTGGCCGAGGTTGGCTGAGGGGCCTCGACCGGGTTGGTCGAACCCCTCGGCCAACCTCGACCAACCCGGTCAAGCCCCTCGGCCGATCTCGGCCAACCTCAGCCGACCTCGGTCAAGTTGGCCGAGGGGCCATCAAAATGTAGTGACTCTCAGGTTTCTGACGGAGCGAGTTGCATGACATCCAACTGAATTCAAGTTGGATAAAACAGAAAAAGGGTTCAACTGAATTCATGTTATGATTATGGATGCGTAGGGTTGATCATGTTTTTACTTCTGCTTGAACAACCTTGGGAGTATGTCAGCTCATGATCAGGTTAGCCTCATGCCTTCGTTGTTGCAGCATTCATTCACGGAATTAATATTTTAAATCTCATCAAACCCTTTAGGCTTCACGCCGGCGATTCTGGCTGAGAGAAAACGGAGGGAGATCACCTACGTCGTAGATGACATCGTGCAACTCCAAAGCCTCTACAGGGTGGACTCGAATATCGTGAACCGGCGACTTCTCTCTCCGAATTGATCGATCGCAGGGGCAGGTAAATACGTATTCAAGCATCAATTATATCATATCTGCACGGTTCCCGCCCATTAATTAAGCTCTTCTATCGTTTCATCACTCAAACGGATGTACCACAATTGTGGACTCGGCTCCTCTTCCAGTGGACGCAGTTGCGTCGCGCAGAAGACGACACATAGAGTCTGCTTGCCATCCCAGGAGAGTACCCATGGTGCCTCAGGCCCCGGGTAGTACCTCTGACCCATAAAGCCCACAAGTATGTCGTCTATGTCTTGGATAAGAGATTTTATCGGGACATCAATTATTTTCGGCGGCTCGCCAACCTCGGTGAAGCGCATGAATCGCAGGAGGGGCGAATCTGGATGCGCCGAGGTGGGATCGAGATCAAGGGCCGGGAACATTAGTCTCTTGTGGGCCGTGATTGGTGGTGCACGGTCACCACCGGTGTGTGTGAGGAAAGGTGTGGTCGTTTCTCCATCCATTTCTAAAGTACTGTAGGAGAACAGACCGTGATAGAGAGATTCACGAATTGACACAGGATTGACAACAGCATCGAGGAGCTTCCTAACGTCAAGGATACTCACATATGAGTTCCCACTGTCGCACTATGTTCAGGGATGTTGTGCGAGAGGATAAGGTACGTACGTGTTGTGGATACAGATGCAGAGGCATTGGGTGTTGGAAACGCTCCGCTCAGTTGTCATGGATGCCTCCGTGGGTGATGTGTGCACAGTTTGCACAGGCCCGGGCAACGTTAATAGAATGGGGGCCGCCGCAGCACGTTCGGTCTCGGCGAGCACGGAAGGGATTTCGAAAACTTCAACTTGGAAGTCGAGCACACCACCCACCTCGGCCCGATCACGAAGGCGCACAACGCAAGTATCTGATAGGAATGCGTAGGCTACAGTTTCTTCGTCCGTGTAATCGCAACGTTCGTCCTGCTCGGATCCTTTTTCGATGGCTTCAATCTCCTCTTGCGCATCTCGAAAGCCAAGGCATCTCGCAATGATATCTGGGTCCTATCACACCGAACGTAAATGGGTACTCTGCTGGTAAAAGCATATCACCTACCCAGGTAATTTCTCGATACAGCGGAATCCAACGCAACTCAGCGCTGTTTGGTGTAGCCCAAAAGGACGCAACACACTCCTTCCCAATCACCTCTACGATCAAACGAGCTGGGCCCGAAGTGATGCGTGCGTGGACGCCGCGGTCACCGACGACGAGGGTTTCGCCGACCTGCGAAGAGCCGGGGACGCGATACGCACGGACTAGAAACTTGCAAACCCGGCGCTCCATCTTATAAATATCGTCATGATCCCAATTTCGGCGTTTCCATGGTCTGTCATTATGTTGTAGTATACAGAACGATAGCGAGTGATTTACTAACCGTCTCCACATAATTTCTGTTGAAAGACTTGTCAGGACGAACAACATGTCATTGAGGACAGTAACATCGATGATTTGCTCTCCGACGAAGGCCAGCGTTCGGAGCTTGCCAACTTGACAGCGGTCGTCTTCTTCCAGCTCAACCAAGTGCATGCTCATGGTGTCCCATAGGATGGAAATACCAGTCGCAGTGAACAGAGTCCTCGTCGTTGGAGAAACGGAGACATTGGCAGGTAGGGGCAAGCAGGACATGGCTGAGGAAGAGATATCGATGGACGCCGAGTTATGTCAACACTAAAGATTCGGCGACTGGTGATCCCCGTCTTGTCCGGCAGGATCTCAGCTCGGAAAAAAATTATAACCCGAAGTTTGGAATTGTATTTCCCGCGCAGACGCCGTTTAAGTGTAAACTACCGAACAGCTGGACGACACATAGCTGTCATGGACCCTCAGTAACCAGTGGCTGAATCCAGGGATAGCGCGGTCGATAAAAAGGCCGGTCCCCAAAAACCTTCGTCTGGTACCAACATAAATCTCGTGATACAACCCGATTGAATGATTGCCTTCGCTTATCTCTTACTCCTTTCAACATACTCCTTCATTCCGTTGGGTGCACTGCCAATGGAAAATGTGACAGCCACCCCTACGAGCACCCCCAGTGCAGACAATATGACCTTCTCTCCATATGGAAGTGGATGGAGCGAGTGGTTCACGACCCCCGGCCTTCTCGAAACATCATCCGTACTTCCCACTTCCATTCCATGGGGCGCCCCAATCTCGCTGAGCAACCCTCCGACTTCAATTGATTGGGGTTCGCCAATTTCACTCAGCAATCCTACCGCAGTGACAACTACGATGGTGCCCTCTCCGTCAGCCGTCCCAACCACTACGTCTACTCCGGATGTGCCGCCAACATTCGTCCCTGAACCAACTCCGGTTCCCCCTAATCCACCGTCCCCAACCACCACCGCCTTGCCTCCGCCCCCGCCACCCCCGCCGCCCCCAACCCAGACGGTGAGCTCTCCGCATTCCTCCGAAGTTGCGATCTTAGCATTGTTGACAGCATAAGCCTGGAGACGATGCAGAAGGCCCTCACGGAGGCCCCGGCCTTCCCAGAAATCTCAAGTGAAACCATGATGTCCAAGTCCTTGAGAATTTGAGACGCGCCACTGTAACTCTAATAGTCGAGCCACGAATTCATGTGTTACTAAAATAAGTGTTAGAATATTCAAGAAAGGGGTCATTGGTTTGAGATGGGAGATATGCCCGCTATGTTGCTATCCGGAGTGCGAGAAGTTTAGTCCATCACAATATTCTTCTCCATTCTCAACCGAATCTCGTCGATCAGTGTGTGGACCTCAGTTTTGTCATGGCGACTGAGCCCGTGAACATGGCCGTCTCCGGATATCGCCCATCCCGCATGATAAGGAAGCCACTCATTTGCCACAACCGGTACAGTGCCCTCTTGTTCCTTCTAATGACCTACGCAATAATATATACTCCTCCTCCGGTTGAGTGGATTATCCCCTCGGCAGTCGATTACTTAGCTCAAATTTTCGAAATAGACTCAACCACCATTCATTTCCGTACCTCTGAACCAATCTTAGGCCGGATAACTGGAATCACTGTTGTTTGCTGTCGTGGAGACCAAAATAAAATTCAGTCGCCGTCCGTTGAAATAGGCATTCCCGGGCCCGCTTAACGGAAATTTATTCTGTGGCAGCCAAAGACCGGGGTACAATCTCTGAAAATCGTGTTGCCGGAGGACTAAAGTTGACCTATCGTCCGTTATTCCAAACATCTTACTTGCAGCGCCGGTCTTTGCTCAACCAGCCATCTCATTTTTCTGCCGAAGTGCGTTCACTAGTATTGTACCTGCAGTGTTTTCATCATTCCTCGGCATCTGGAAAAATACCTATCAAACGACGCGGAGCGGCATGAGAAATTGCGGTTGTCAGTGGCGCAAAGAGCAATTCAAGGTCCGTCCATTTGGCATTTAGTCCCCTAAACACTGGCTTTGAATCCCTAAGGCTTGTCCGTCCCGCCCAGCCTTCAGGGTGAGCACCAGAGTTCTAAAAGCAATCGCGATGGCGCCGCGCATTTCCGTTTGACTATCTATTAACGCCGTTTCTGAAATGATCCCGGCGACTACAAGATATGAGTAATATGAACGACAACCGTGTTCCGTTTGGCGCCACAAAGATGGGTCGGATAGACGGCAATCTTTCTACTTCTCACTGCGACATTTAAAATTGGGTAGCTCGAGAATTTCTTTACCCACCCAATGGCGTTGCTGGCAGTGACCTTGATTCTTCACCTACTGAATTTCAGCCTCGCCACGCCGGTCGTTGCAAGGCCGGTGACCACGAGTTTCGAAACCCGCCCATCTTTCAATCCATCTTGCGACCTGCTTGTCAATGAGCGTCTCGGCAAAAGAGCTCCGTCCGCAGGATTCACCGCAGTAAGTAGTCATTCGGGTTCGGAATTAACTCCAGGCGCTGACTCGCTCTGGAGAAATTTGAACCAAACTGCGAGCACTCATATAAAGAAATTAATGAATGGTTCGCCTCACCCCAGGACCAGGTACGCAGTATCGCTTCATAATTAGTCCCACTGCATGATCTTTTGTGCAGGTATTAACTTCTGCCGCTACTACACTTGCGGTACGAGATAATATCGGGCCAATTGCCAAGCCCGGGCCATCACGACCGGGCTCTTCCCTAGTACGAAATTGAACTATGATATTAAGCACGAAGAAGGCGTTTCGGGCGGAGTATCGACGGGAAGAATGGGAATGGGACTCGTCCATTCCTCGGCTAAGCCTCGCTTAGCTCGCTTAGAGCCATCGATGATGAGACTCGGGCATCAGTTGACTTTAAACCCCGCCCACCGGCACCACGCAGTGGGCCTAGCGGCGAGCGTGAAGGGGGGTCCGCGGGGGTCGCCCCCGCGCTAGGAAAAAGGCTCGGGATAAGTAAAAATAATTGAATATACTCACAGAGAAAAATATTTAGAGCTCCACGCAGGGGGCTCCCGTGGCGAGCGGATGCACCACGCAGTGGGCCAAGCGGCGAGCGTCAAGGGGTCCACGGGGGTCTCCCCCGCGCTACGGGACCTCCGGTTAGAACCTTGTGGGACCTGACCACAAGCGGAGTATGCGAGTGTACGGGAGGAGTTCTCTCTTCCCAGGTGTCCATGTGTCTAATCTTCTTGTTGTTGTTCTTTTGGTCTTCGTTTTTGGAGATCAGTGGGGACTAGCCATGAACCTTATTCAAATTCGTCAATCCGCGACAGCTTCCGAGTAGTCACTCAGAGCTGAGCTCAAATGCATAAAAAAAATACAAGGAAATGACCCTTTAGCCCTAACCATTCTACCATAACAGAATCACTCTGGAACTGCATTCCAAATCATCTCGTTCTCCATAACACTTGCTCCAGGAAATGTCTTGGCGCCGCAAGACAGTACATTGGCCAAAGTAGTGCCGCACAACTGGTGTCGAGGCGTAATCGGCTTCCCGTCATCGAAAAGTACACAAGCCTGAGGGTTCAAAGCAGGGATGAAAATTGCTCGGGAAGTGCAGTCGAGGTTGAACTGAACGTGTGTGGAGGGAGGTGCCACAGCTATTGACAAACTCTATCGGACCTTCAATAGACGCCTCACAGGTTAGGTGAATGCTCACGTATATCCCATTACATTCTGACGGCGTCGTCAAAGGAACTGGTGATATGATTTTGCCAGATGTACGTTTCATATCGAAACGCATGTTGTTTCCGTTCGACTGAGCATTCGCCACAGTCATGCCCGACGATGCGACTCCGGTGGATGGAGCGTAAGGACGAGGGCGAAAATCCAAAGTTGCCTGGGACCCTGTCGGGAAACACAACGGACGAGGGGGGAGGAGAGCTCCGGCGTTCATGGTAGGGAAATTTTTGGCCACAGCCGTCTTCACCTGCGAGTGTTGAATGGTTCAACTTGCATGAAATCAAGAGAAGAGGATACGAACCTCCGGGAAAGGTATTTTGCATGTACCGTTGAATTTAATAGGTTTTTTTAGGTTCTTTGCTCCGTACCTCTGGATAAGGTCGACGGCAAGGGTCTTGGCATCTTTTGAATATCGGCTCACGTCTTTTTGCATGTACTCGTAGAATTGGACCGCGATTGGCGGGCTTTGCTGACTTCCCACACGTCGATCATATTTCTGCAGTGCAGTGATGATGTCTTGTACGGTGTTTCGGAATAGATCCGCATTCTCATCCAGGTCTGGTTGAAAATAAATTAGTGTAGCACTCGCAAGCAATAAACACAACTCTTGCATTCAAGTGTCGCTCCTAATCCGCGCAAAAGATTCACTGCCGTAGCCGCAGAATTCGGAGTCCAACTTTGCAAGAACAAAGAACATAAGTTTCGCAAGTCCCAGCTGTGGAGCTGACTTACTCCGCCAGGGCTTTTATTCCAACGTGCTGGGTGTTTTCTGCAATGCTGTATCCACGTCCTTTAATATCCAGGCAGACTCGGAGAGCTTAATCCGTACATAAATTGCTTCGCATTGTTAATGAACAGGTCTGCAAATACTAGAATCGGTTGGTGAGCTGTCGTCAGTGTAGCGGTCGCGGTATATGCGCACCAATATTTTTTATATTGTCAATGCGACTGACGACTGCCATCATTTCGCTGCTCTTGTAAAATGTTTGAAGCCTACGTCTAGGTTTAGTATGTTTTAGACCCCCAGGATGGTAACCCGTATATACCAAGGGCCGGTGCAGCCGTTGAGGCCGGAGTTCCGCGGGTCGTTGATGAATGCGTCGATAAAGTGTGCAAATATCTGGAATTCGAAGACATGTTCGGCTATTGATTGTGATGTGTGAAAGCCACAATTTTTCACAAAAGAATGCCTTACTTCTCAAGTTGACGGTCTTGATTTGAGGGTACGATGTTCTGAGTTTGAAATCGCTTCCGGCATACGTTCTAAAGCTGAAGGCCGTGTGTGGAACCGATTTCGCCTCATAACGGGTCTTGCCTGGAAGGCACTTCAATATTTATTCTGGGATGCTCCATTGCACCTACCATTCACAGGGGAAGTTATCTTGGGACCCCCTTTGCAGGAACCCATATCTAGAGAATGAAATGATGCATAATTCTCCGTTCGTGTATTTGGAGTACCCACCCCTACTTCGCTTGACCAACGAAACTTTACGTTTGGCAGAGGCTTCGCCTGTTGGGGAGCTCGATGCAGCACTGTCAGTTGGAGCTTCGCAATACACTCCGCATGTTGACACGGGGATTAGACCACAGGATGACGGAGATCCAGATGAGGATGCAGTGGAAGCAGATTTAGCGGAGGACAGCGCCGAATTGCTGACGGTTATTGCGGAAGTCACCGGGTCCGGAGTTACTCCAGGCCCAGGCCCAGGAACGGGGGATAATCCGCCGATCTCCACGATTCCCGGGGGGAGGCTCCCGACAATGAGTCCACCTATTCCCAGATGAATCGCCCCCCCACCAAACTCGGCGGCAATTTCGATAGTCACAACTGCAGTAGGCACAGGGATAACTGTGACATAGCCTGACTTTCCGGTGAATGTCCTGAAAACATCATTATATTTTAAAATATCGAACATGCGAGACGGTGAGAAACATACATTTCCGTCGCACTTGGTGGGGGGATTGGGTTAGTGTCTGGAGCAGAGCATGAGCCTTATGAGATAGCGTTGAGACTGACAATCCAGAACGAACTGAAGACGGGAGAAATGGCACCAGGCTGGGACAAGGAGGTCGGAATGGTACCTACGACCCCGCCTCCCGGTCCAACCGTGATTCCAAAGCCCGTTGGGATCGCAGATGCAATGGTTTGGATAGATGTGACCGGTCCGTCCGATCCGCTGAAAGTGGAGGTGAACTTGAATGTCTCATGGATAACCGAGACAGAACCAAGCTCGATCACCGTCGAGGCAGTTGGAATCGGTATCACAGTTGTGATCCCAGGGGCGATAAAAGTCTGACTGCTGGCGCTTGTAGGTGGAATCGGGTTTGTGTCTGTATTGTATTAAGTTGAGTATCAAGATCGCCAACTACTGTGAAATGAAGCAATGCGGCGAACTGACTGAACGGTATCGTAGTCACAGGAACTACATCAGACACTGTGTCACTGGACAAGGAACTTGAAGCAGGCAACACGGCGGTTTTCGACAAATGTTTCGTATTGTGAGTAGCACTGGATTGTGAACGCGATTCAGGCGGAGAGGTTGATTTTGAGGTAGAAATTGAAGCGGGCAACACGGCGGTTTTCGACGCATGTTTCGTACTGTGAGTAGCACTGGACTGTGAACGCGATTTAGGCGGAGAGGTTGATCTTGTAGGACTTGAAGCGGGTAACGCGGCGCTTTTCGAAATTTTTTCGTATTGTCAGTAGTCCTGGATTGTGAGCGCGATTTAGGCTGAGAGGCTGGTCTGGAGGTAGTCGTGGATTTGGGCTCAGATGAAATGACCGTGGTCGATCGGGAAGTCGTCTTTTGGCCAGAACGAGTTTTCGCGTTCGGATTGCTCTTCGAAGATCCTGCAGTCTTGGACGCCGAGCCTTTCATTTTTGGCGTGGAAGTTTCCGGTCCATGCGACGTTTCTTTAGAGCGCGACGATAGTGTTGAGCTCTCCCGAGTCGTCGATGTAGGCTGCGTATTCGACGGCAACGAACTCTTCGAGGAAGAGCCGGGTCGTGATGGCCCGGGCTTGGCAATTGGTACGTTATTATCTCGTACCGCAAGTGTAGAAGTGGCCGAAGTTGGTATCTGCTCAAAAGATCATGCCGTGGGACTAATTATGAAGTGATACTGCGTACCTGGGCAGAGCCGAAACATTCATTAATTTCTTTATATGAGAGTAGTGTGTGTTCGCAATTTGGTTCACATTTCTCCAGAGGGAGTGAGTGTCCAGGGTCAATCCCGAATCCAAATGATTACTTACTGCCGTGAATCCTGCGGACGGAGTTCTTTTGCCGAGATGGTCATTGACAAGCAGGTCGCAGGATGGATCAAAAGAGGGGCGGGTCTCGAAACTTGTGGTCACCGGCCTTGCAACGACCGGCGTGGCGAGGCTGATATTCAAGAGGTGAAGAATCAAGGTCACTGCCAGCAACGCCATTGGGTGGGTAAAGAAATTCTCGAGCTACCCAATTTTAAATGTCGCAGTGAGAAGTAGAAAGATTGCCGTCTATCCGACCCATCTTTGTGGCGCCAAACGGAACACGGTTGTCGTTCATATTACTCATATCTTGTAGTCGCCGGGATCATTTCAGAAACGGCGTTAATAGATAGTCAAACGGAAATGCGCGGCGCCATCGCGATTGCTTTTAGAACTCTGGTGCTCACCCTGAAGGCTGGGCGGGACGGACAAGCCTTAGGGATTCAAAGCCAGTGTTTAGGGGACTAAATGCCAAATGGACGGACCTTGAATTGCTCTTTGCGCCACTGACAACCGCAATTTCTCATGCCGCTCCGCGTCGTTTGATAGGTATTTTTCCAGATGCCGAGGAATGATGAAAACACTGCAGGTACAATACTAGTGAACGCACTTCGGCAGAAAAATGAGATGGCTGGTTGAGCAAAGACCGGCGCTGCAAGTAAGATGTTTGGAATAACGGACGATAGGTCAACTTTAGTCCTCCGGCAACACGATTTTCAGAGATTGTACCCCGGTCTTTGGCTGCCACAGAATAAATTTCCGTTAAGCGGGCCCGGGAATGCCTATTTCAACGGACGGCGACTGAATTTTATTTTGGTCTCCACGACAGCAAACAACAGTGATTCCAGTTATCCGGCCTAAGATTGGTTCAGAGGTACGGAAATGAATGGTGGTTGAGTCTATTTCGAAAATTTGAGCTAAGTAATCGACTGCCGAGGGGATAATCCACTCAACCGGAGGAGGAGTATATATTATTGCGTAGGTCATTAGAAGGAACAAGAGGGCACTGTACCGGTTGTGGCAAATGAGTGGCTTCCTTATCATGCGGGATGGGCGATATCCGGAGACGGCCATGTTCACGGGCTCAGTCGCCATGACAAAACTGAGGTCCACACACTGATCGACGAGATTCGGTTGAGAATGGAGAAGAATATTGTGATGGACTAAACTTCTCGCACTCCGGATAGCAACATAGCGGGCATATCTCCCATCTCAAACCAATGACCCCTTTCTTGAATATTCTAACACTTATTTTAGTAACACATGAATTCGTGGCTCGACTATTAGAGTTACAGTGGCGCGTCTCAAATTCTCAAGGACTTGGACATCATGGTTTCACTTGAGATTTCTGGGAAGGCCGGGGCCTCCGTGAGGGCCTTCTGCATCGTCTCCAGGCTTATGCTGTCAACAATGCTAAGATCGCAACTTCGGAGGAATGCGGAGAGCTCACCGTTTGGGTTGGGGGCGGCGGGGGTGGCGGGGGCGGAGGCAAGGCGGTGGTGGTTGGGGACGGTGGATTAGGGGGAACCGGAGTTGGTTCAGGGACGAATGTTGGCGGCACATCCGGAGTAGACGTAGTGGTTGGGACGGCTGACGGAGAGGGCACCATCGTAGTTGTCACTGCGGTAGGATTGCTGAGTGAAATTGGCGAACCCCAATCAATTGAAGTCGGAGGGTTGCTCAGCGAGATTGGGGCGCCCCATGGAATGGAAGTGGGAAGTACGGATGATGTTTCGAGAAGGCCGGGGGTCGTGAACCACTCGCTCCATCCACTTCCATATGGAGAGAAGGTCATATTGTCTGCACTGGGGGTGCTCGTAGGGGTGGCTGTCACATTTTCCATTGGCAGTGCACCCAACGGAATGAAGGAGTATGTTGAAAGGAGTAAGAGATAAGCGAAGGCAATCATTCAAGTTCGGGTGTATCACGAGATTTAGTGTTGGTACCAGACGAAGGTTTTTAGGGAGACCGGCCTTTTTATCGACCGCGCTATCCCTGGATTCAGCCACTGGTTACTGAGGGGTCCATGACAGCTATGTGTCGTCCAGCTGTTCGGTAGTTTACACTTAAACGGCGTCTGCGCGGGAAATACAATTCCAAACTTCGGGTTATAATTTTTTTCCGAGCTGAGATCCTGCCGGAAAAGGCGGGGATCACAAGTCACCGAATCTTAGCGACCGACATAACTCTTGCATAGCTCGGCGTCCTTCGATATCTCTTCCTCACTCATGTCCTACTTGCCCCGGCCTGCCAATATTTCCGTCTCTCCAACGACGAGGACTCTGTTCACTGCGGCTGGTACCTCCATCCTATGGGACAACATGAGCATCCACTTGGTTGAGCTGGAAGACCACGACCGCTGTCAAGTTGGGAAGCTCCGAACGCTGGCCTTCGTCGGAGAGCAAATCGTCGATGTTACTGTCCTTGAGGACATGCTATTCGTCCTGACAAGTGTTTCAACAGAAATTATGTGGAGACGGTCAGTAAAATCACTCACTATCGTGTACAATATACTTAGAAATGATGATAGACCATGGAAACGCCGAAATTTGGATCCTGACGATATCTACAGGAGGGAGCGCCAGGTTTGCAAGTATCTAGTCCGTGCGTATCGCGGCCCCGGTGCTTCGCAGGTTGGCGAAACCCTCGTCGTCGCTGACCGCGGCGTCCACGCCCGCATCACTTCGGGCCCAGGTCGCTTGATCGTAGAGGTGATCGGGAAGGAGTGTGCTGCGTCCTTTTGGGCTATACCAAACAGCGCGGAGTTGCGTTGGATTCCGCTTTATCGAGAACTCACCTGGGTAGGGCATATTATTTACCAGCAGAGTACCCACTCACGCTCGTGTGATAGGACCCAGATATCATTGCGAGATGCCTTGGCTTTCGAGATGCGCAGGAGGAGGTTGAAGCCATCGAAAAAGGATCCGAGCATGACGAACGTTACGATTACACGGACCAAGAAACCGTAGCCTACGCATTCCTATCAGATACTTGTGTTGTGCGCCTTCGTGATTCCGCTGCGGTGGGTGGTGCGCTCGACTTCCAAGTTGAAGTTTTCGAAATCCCGTCCGTGGTCGCCGGGACCGAGCGTACTGCGGTGGCCCCCATTCTGCTAGCGTTGCCTGGGCCTGTCCAGACAATTCACGCAGAACCCACGGAGGCATCCATGGCAACTGGGCGGAGCTTCTCCAACACCCAATTTCTGTGCATCTGTATTCACAACACGTACGTACTTTATCCTCTCGCACAACATCTCTGAACATAGTGCGCCAGTGGGAACTCATATGTGAGCATCCTTGACGTTGGGGAGCTCCTCGATGCTGTTGCCAATCCTGCGTCAATTCGTGGATCTCTCTATTATGGTCTGTTCTCCTACAGCACTTTGGAAATGGATGGAAGAACGACCACCCCTTTCTCACATACACCGGTAGTGACTATGCACTAAGCACGTCCCACAAGACCCTGATGTTCCCGGCCCTTGATCTCGATCCCACCTCGGCGTATCCAGATTCACCCCTGCTGCGATTCCTGCGCTTCACCGAGGTTGGGCAGCCGCCGAAAATAATCGACGCCCGATAACATCGCTTATCCAACACGTAGGCGACATACTTGTGGGCTTTATAGGTCAGGAGTACTCTCAGGACTCTGAGGCACCATGGGTACTCTCCTGGGATGGCAAGCAGACTCTATGCGTCGTCTTCCGCGCAACGCAACTGCGTCCACTGGAAGAGGAGCCGAGTCCACAGGTGTGGTACATCCGTTTGAATGATGAAACGATAGAAGAGCTTATTAATGGGCGGGGACCTGATACAGTTGATGCTTAAAACGTATTTACTTGCCCCTGCGATCAATCAATTTGGAGAGATGTTGCTGAGCGACAAAGGTTCACGATATTCTAATCCGCCCAGTATCACCGTGTCGTAGGCGCGGAATGCAATAAGCGACAGTGCGAACAAGGGGATGGGTTGGAAACAGCGGCTCCGAGCACGGTGGGCACGAGCCGAGCACTGGAACAGCAAGTGCGACTTTCACCGCATATTGCTTTTATCTTGCTTGTAATCAGCCTGAAGTTGAAAACTCGTAATCATGATTGTAGCTAAGACGCTTACTTATTCGACAAACGGTGTAGGATATCTGGAACAGTGTGAGTGTAATGTTGTCATATAGTACCGAGCATCTGTCGGAGTACTCGTCGTGGGACGAAGCAATATATTGAACATGGGTACTTTTGCTGATTGCCCCACATAACCACGGCGGAACCGTGGGTGTAGTGAGATATAATGTAGAGGAAGACCGGAGGGAAAGATTTACTTGTCCATTACGAAACGTAAGACATCTGTGCGACAGATAGCAGGCTTGAAAGGAGGAGAATCCAGGTCATGGGTTGAACGTTGAACAATCAGTCTGATAGGCAAGAGATAGGTAGATGAACAGATGTCAGACGGATTTGGAGGTTTCGAACCAATACGGATGCGGGGTGGGGAGAGATTGGGGTCAAAAGAAGACTACATTTGACGGAGGCCCGCGCGGCGCATTTCGAATGGCTGTGGATCGTATCGAGGGAGAAAGGAGGCCTGGAAGAAGCTCCCTCTTATTTTCAGCCGCTCTTGAGCGCCTCATGTTTGCTCAGAATGGGATGGTGCAAGAAAGCGGAGCTTGCCAGAGCTAAAAACTGTGATTGAGTTCGAAGGCCAGATTTGCGATGCGTCACAAGGTTGGTCTCGTTCGAACGGCTGTGCTCGTGACAAAAAAGCATCGACATTACAAGTCAATATCAGCAACAGTCTGTCCCTACGCGTCCTTGAACGGACCCTCCAACAACCACTCACCGATAATCTGCATCGTCTTCTCCGTCTTGATCCTCGCATCTTCCATCAACACCTCATCCTTCACCATGGACTCAATCTTGTGGTCAAACCCATGCACCGTATCCGGCACCAACAGCCACCTCACCCCGCTCGCCTCGTCCTCCCACGCATACCGCTCATCTCCATCCAACACCATCTCCCCCATCCCCACCACCTCCTCCTCCCCGGAATCTCCGCACCTCAGGCACCCGTCTCCCGCCCCAGCGACACGCCGCGCGCCACGCCTCCTGCGCCAGTACGTCGAGCTCCGCCCCCAGCATGAATATGCGCTCGGGCAGGCTCTCCCTCGGCGCGAACAGCGGGCTCAGCCCCGGGTCGCGCCGATCCGTCCCAACGGGCAAATACCCCCAGTTGAACAGGTCCGCGAGCCCTGACACGACATCCCTCCCATCTCCGCGGTACCCGCCCAGCGCGGGCTTGTACCTCCGCCCCGCGACCTTCGCCTCCGTGGGCAGCGTAAAGTCGACGACGGGGTACAAAGGGACGAGCGCGATGATCTTGTTGGTGGCGCGCACGGCGGGACGCTGCGCGACGCTTAGGGCGAGGTTAGCGCCGGCGGACCAGCCGAGAAGGGCGGCGGTGCGGATGGGGGGGAGGGCGGGGTCGGCGAGGACGGCAAGGAGGAGGGCCTCGATGTCGTCGGTGGGGCCGGGGTACGGGTTCGCGGGCGCTTTGGCGTAGTTGAGGGCGATGACGAGGACATGGTGTCGGGCTGCGAAGGCGGCGTTCCAGGTTTCGTTGTCTTTTTGGTTACCGATCATGAAGCCGCCGCCGTGGATTGTGAAGAGCGCGGGAAGAGGGGTCTTGGTGTCCGAGGGCGGGAGGAAGATGCTGGGCGGAGGTTAGCGGCGATTCATGACACAGAATTTAGCTGCGCACCGCACAGGGAGGTGCTTCCGGCACTGGTAGGTTTTGATGATGTCGGGGCGGCTGGCGGGGGGCATAAAGTAGTCCTTCACGTCGCGGAAAAAGGACCCGCCGTTGAGCAGGTTCTGCAGTGCAAAGGCGATGACCCGATACTTGAGTCGGCTGAGCAGCGGTCGTTGCTGGACAATTGCCGAGGGAAGGCTGGTCCCTTGTGTTGTCGACTCTGCCATATTCCCGTCGGTTTGTAGGACGTCTCAGAGATTCAGAGGATGTTGAGCGCCGTCAAGGAGAGGGAAGTCAACAAAGTACTTGCCAAGTGAGGTAGAAAGCCGAGGCCCGAGACTCTCACGTGTGATCGTGGGACCCGGCCAGTTCCGTTCCGTCGGCAAACCCGGTTAGATCTTTTAGAAACAGTTTGTCCTTTTAAATTTCGCAAGAGGATGAAGGAAAAATAGATCCTATTCCACTCACCTTGTCCTTTAGCGCGCTACCGCCCTCAGCCCTGGCGCATGGCCATGGCCCTGGCCCAACAACCCGAGATTCAACTTGCCGTCGAGCATACTGTACTATAAATTCTTGATAATTTCACAGGACCCACTCTCGGTGTCAAGGAGCTCATAACTCGATCCTGACCGTGGCCGTAGGTGTTCCGAGGACCTCTGCTCCGCCACAGCATGAGATATTTATTAGACACACCCATGCATTGTAATATTCTGCATTCATCGATTCTGTAGCTGCATCTGTCGCTCAGTATTGGCGACACGCTGTCGGTCTGAGTGATTTGATTTGTTGCGAGACTCGGAGCCTCAGTCGTAACTTGAACACTGCAAAACGAAACACACAAGTAGGCAGCCGCAGCCGCGCTCAGGCTTGCATTATTTCCAACTGCCCACTGGCGGCAAACCATACATTTCTGGGAGTCTGTCCCAGAAAGCTTGGCGTTGTGCAACACCAGCACAGTACTCATCTGTTCCCGCCGCGCGCAGAAATTTTAGACTTCAGGGACAATCATTCAGCCTTTCGTCAAGGGTACTCCAAGTTTCACACCTCGACTAGCTTGAAGACTCTTTGGAGGTGTGCTAGCTGAAAAAAACAACATACTGTACACGACCTGTCGCTTGGCATAGTCTCGCTGCTTCCAAAGTCCAGGATATGGACTCCTCTACTTGGTTTAAATTTGCTTGAAAGGCTTTTGCATGATTCTCTTGCTCGTCTCATCGTGATAATCATCCTTGGTTGAATTGAACACGTCGATGCGCCGGCGCTGCGCCCACCACCTCTGTTCAAGGGAGAAAGGGGCAGGGAGAAGGATGATGTAAATCACCCTTTGCCGGGGCGAACTCGTATTAAGACGCACATGCCTCATTCCGAAAGGGATTTGGAAGAGAAGTTGTGATTGTTATCTGTTGGCAGCCGGCTCGTCCGAAAACCAAACTTGATTCTCAAACGGAAATGCAAAACCATGCAAATAAACGCTAGGTGGAAGAAATAATTGATTGGTATTGACAACGTTATATCCGTAATGCACCCAATACTGAAAATATTCGAGAAGACTTTGGATGGATCTCGCCAAGTGAATCCGAGGAGCGGAGATTGCGAGGTTTAAAAGGTTGTCTATCAATCTTGGCATAGTAAAAGTTCACCTTATTTGCATCCAGGACTTCTTTGCTCGATCTGTCTCAAACGCATCTTTTCGCCCGTCTTGTTGTTCCATAGTGAGTCAACCGCCCGCCGTTTGGTGGTAGTGTCACTCTTAGAAGACCTCGGACTTGCCTGACAAATGACGGTTTGGCATATGCCAGATGCCAATCCTAAGTTCAATAGATGTTCAGAGGAGACTGCTGGAGTTGAAATAAATCAAATATGGGTTGCACATTCGGTTTTCAACGCCAATCACCGAATCAGCTGAGACTCATGATCATTGTCACTGCAAAGCTAAAGTGAGTTTTGGATATAAAAAGGGGCGTCTCACTCCCAGTTTACAGCAGATCCAACCAACCCTTGTATCCCTCACAATGCGCTTCAACACCTTATCCATCGTCGTTAGCACTTGCCTCTTTCTGGGATCTATCCAAGCTGCCATTGCCGCCGCAGCGTGCTCCCAGCAAAGTGGTCCTTGCAACGGCGGCTTTGGCGCCTGCTGTGCGGGGCTTTTCTGCATCTCAGCGTTTCCAGGCATCGGTAGTGGTGTAGGTGTATATTCCTTTAGTAGAACTGTACCGAGTTTGACTTTACCGCTTCGTCCAGACCTGTCAAGGCTGCCAGGCGGCAAACCTGCCATGTAACGATAATTTCCATGGCCCGTGCTGCACTGGCCTTCGGTGTGTCAGCAGTTTGCCAGGGAGTGTGGGTGTAAGTGTACAAATCCGATTTCAATATGGAAGGATACTCATTAAATTTTCAGACCTGCCTCAAATGAGTATCCAGGACTTTAAGAGAGTCTGTCACGTTGGGTCTTGAGCTTTTGAACCAGTGGTCGTGCAGTGATGCTCCAAAGAAAAAGAAAAAGAAAAAGAAAAAAAAGGATTATTCTATTGCGATGTATTTTCTTCGACTGGTTATGTTGTTTCGGCCATGGGAGTAACGTCCACATCGGCCCAGGGACGCAACTTTAAAATTGAAGTCGGCGAGGAATTAAGAGAATGATTATATTTGAACTCAACACATTTCCCCACGCCCGCCGGCGGCCTCGAGTAACAGTGGGAGACCATGACCCCGGCAAGTGCATGCCACCAGCGTGCGCCGTCCTGTCAACTTAACTTGCTCTTACTAAAAGGGGGAGTTTTTGGAACACAGCACGCCAGCAATTCAGCTTCTACATTGTACCCGCGAAGCTGGTACGGCTGCCCGGTTGTTGATATGTGCACGCGTCGGGTATGACTCAAGCGATGGGATTCATCGCGAGTCAGTGGTAACATGATTGAACATGATCGTCTTTGAATTTTGATTGGGACCCCTATCGTGAATGGACCAATAGCTTTTGGTATAAATACTGTGAATAATTTTCATGAGCTTGTACCCTTTGGCGTTGCCGCAAGCATGTAAATCTTGAGTTAACTCCAGGAAAGGTTGGACAAGCTGTGCCTACGCGGGGTAGGAGAGGTCGGACAAAGTTGGCAGACGTTATCAGACGTAGGCACAACCTGACTACGTGCCGTAGGCCAAGCTCCGTGAACGTAGTCAGACTCTGACTACGAAGGGTCTCAACGCAGTGATCTCAGCGATGTTCACTCTGACACGAATGTGGCATAATTTACTCCCAAAGATAGGTAGATATATAAAAATTCTAGCCTGCTCTTCTCAACCCGGAAGATATCCGTGCCTCACCTGATTTTATTTCTCAGCATGCCAGGGATATTGACACCAACTCTTTTCGAGTACCCGGATTCAGTAATCGACAAGCCTAAAGAATGGCGACCGGGACGCCATTAGCTCGAACCGCAGAATGAGCCACCGGACTCTATTATTATTTTTCAACATGTCTGTCTATGTGGGACTAGCTGTATTTTACGTGGGAGTGAACTTTGAAAAATAGACTGCCTCCGATATTATTGATGCATGAGCTATTTTGGCGGCAAAATCCATTGGCTCTTTTGGATAACTGCTACAGCCGATTTCAAAAGTTTGTACAGGTTTTACAGAAGGGTGGTGCTCGTTTTTTGCTTGCCGTTGTTTATGCTGTGGAGCGGGCTCCACAGCCAGCAACGCTTCGCCCGGATTTATTTACCATTCTGCAGCCACCCATGAGTATCAGTGAACATATTTCCAAGGCTTCATATTCAACAGAATGTGGTACGAGGGAAAAGCTGAACAGAATCCCTTGGATTCGGGAGCCATGACGCCGTGCAGTGGAGTAAATCAGTAAATAAAGGTAAGCACAAATCGAGCATCACCGTTTCGTAAAACCCGTACAAACTTTTGAAATCGGCTATGACTGGACAATATCCCGTTGATGTGTCTTGAGCATAGTGACAATTGAATAGCCAGGAGTTTGTTCACTGTTTCATCTTTTTTAAACAATCATCTACGTTTGCTCCTTCGTCTTACTTTATCCGTTTCTGTATGCAAATTAAGCCTGTCCGTCGGAAGCGCTTTAGAGTCCGCATATGGACGTTTGAGCATGGCAGACGCTCGATTTACTTACCCACGCTCTACTCTTTTATAAACAGACGTTACAACAACTGGGCAGTGCTCGTACCTGCGCATTGCTGTACCCGGGCTCTCGTTTATATATATTGCCTTCCACATGCACATCAGTGGACATCCCCTGTTGTGGAGTCCACGGAATGACCAATCATTCCACGGCCAGTTCGGTGTAGATTGCAATTGGGTTACAAGTTACATGCAGGGTGCTTGAGGGAGGATGATCTCAGCCCCTGCGCCGCAAGTTGACAGTCTTCTGATACTTTATCGCCATGCACGGGAACAATGAAACGGCGGCCCATTTTTGCTTCCTGATACTCAGTCGACTTTCCGCCAGCATTGACCAGCCTTCCTTGTCCTTCCATGAGCATGACTCCACTTCGTCAACGGGTTATTGACGATATTGACCCAGCCATTCAGTATGGGCCCACCGGCTGGTCCATGGCGGACACAAGTACTCTAAATGTTGGCAACCTTGGCCCAATATTCCGAGGCACTTCACATGCTGCGACGTCGAACACTACCCTCAGCTATACCTTCAATGGTACTTTGTCGTCGTCCTCTTTTGTCGTGGTCCGACCTCACTGTCGCACAGGCACTGCAATCCGCGTTTTCGGGAGCATAATGGTCTCCACCGACGCCAACAATGTGACTGATCCGACATGGGACTCGGACTGTTTTGTGGACAAGATAAAGATTAGCAACCCAGCACCGTCGACGTTCCAGTATTCGGGGAACAATTTGGTGCTGTGCGAGCAGCCCCAAATTGCTTCTGGTTCGCATGTTCTGACGATTCAAGTCCAGTCAAAGGGGCGAGCATTCTACGTCGACTATTTGGTCTACACGCCCCTCCAGACGCCTCTTTTGAGTCGGCTGTTCTCATTTATCCAAACACGGATCCTTCGGTCAGTTTTGGGCCTGGATGGAGCACATTTGGCGGCGAGAACGGGACCAACCACGGTGCCCAGGTCGCCCTCAACTTCCACGGTGAATAGCTCCGACCCTTCGCCAAATTCAATCTAAATTCTTGGAAAGGAACATCCGCTAGTCTTTATGGCTTTGTGCCGACCGAACTCCCACACAATTTGACCTGGGCCACTTATTCTATCGACGGTGGCTCACCCGTGAACTTTACCTTGAGAGGGTTGGAAAACCCCTCAAGTGTGACCAACTACAATACCCTCCTATTCACCACGCCCATTATCTCAAGTGAGCCCCATAACCTCGTCGTAACATACGGCGGGGACAGCAACCACACTCCACTCGTCATCCAAAGGTTTTACGTGACCAACACGACTTCCGTGGACTCCAATTCATCCAGTTCCGGCTCCCTGTCACCCTCCTCGTCACCCACTTTATCCTCACCCACAACATCACCCACTCCCACCTCAAAAGGCACGTCCGCGGGCCTAATTGCTGGGGGGATCATCGGTGCAATCGTGCTGTTCGGAGTGCTTACCGCCCTTGCCTTCTGCTACCAGCGCCGCCGACGCAGCGCCGATGATGACACCTTAGCCAAGCCATACCCTAGTTCGTCGTTCTGGAGTACGTCTCCGGGGCTCTTCGGGAAGCGTCCCCACCTCACCGCGGAGGATGGTGTGATGCGCAAGGTCCGGGAGGTGCAACGTGCACCCCGGCGCCGGCCTGAGGTACGATCACCGAGCCCTCCGGCAGCAACGACCTCAGACCCGATCTTGGAAGAGTTGCAGCGCTTGCGGGAGGAGCTAACGGCAGAGCGCGGGCGTCTAGAGGCGCCGCCGAGTTATGACTCCCATCCTAGCTAGGACCAGAACGATTTGCATGGGGTTCGTGGAATGAAGTTGACTCGGGGACACTCGGGGTGTGACTCGCGTGAACCGGAAACACAGTCTTAACACGGCCAGCTCGAACGAGAGATTAGGGGGGAAAATCCCTTTCAAAGGAGACGCGTTGAGAATGCGAGAAGATAGTGGGAGCTTGGTGGGAGTGGACAAGTTGGTGCGGTCACATGGTCAGGCAACTACACAACAAAACCACACAGAGCCCAACCACAGACTGCGGCGTTTCATGATCGAAAAGGCACATCTTCGGGTGCGCGTTAGCTCGGCGAACTTTGTGTGATGTTAACAATATTACTCTCTCCGGCATAACTAGTACTTAACAGCAAATCTCGAATATCATTAAGCCGGGGGCACAAGATATAAGTTACGTGTAAGTTTCAGGCTCTAGAGTTTCAACATAAATACCCACAAAATCCCTCGCTACGCTGTCTGTTGTGCTCCTGGCCTTCAAAGCTCAACCATCGGCAAACCTTCGCTCTTATGTTGCTGTTGAATCCGGTTGTTGATTCACTTTCAGTTACTGGTTAACGCATGATTGGGTTGGCGCAACTGGGCAACACACCTCGGTTTTATTCTTCTCCTCCCATTGGCTCCCGATTGTCACCGTCCCCATCTTCGTGGTTTGGGCCAGGATATGTGGTGGAAAGTTCGCGATCCCGACCTTCTGCGCGCCAAACAATTTTTCGTGAGAGCGGCTGCCGCGGCGTAGAGGAATGCAGGTGACGCCAGTGCCGTGGATTGCCAGGGGGACAAGCATGTCTGGCAGTTCGACGACTGTGGAGTCGAGATAAATCTCGCTCTTGAGATCCACAAATTTCCCTGGAATGCACTCTCCGAGTCGTTTAGCTGGGTTCTGCCACTTTGGGACAAGCTGTAAATCGCCTATATGATGCACTGGTCAGGATGATCGATCGGTGAATGGGTCTGAATGCATACCCCACGGTTTGAGTGTTCGCAGATTGCTATCAAGATCCCCCAACTTTTTCTCCGTTTCTTCTATCTCCCCTCCCCACGTGGAATCCCGAAGGAATATCCATCCTTTACGCTCCAGAAACATGGTTGAAACGAGAAGCTCGATGACCGCATGGCCGACGGAGGCACTCAGATATATCGCAGCGCCAGCGCGAACGTTGGGAGTAAAAAGCAAAATAAAAAGTTGGACCAAGGCCGTGAGGAGGATGCCGCCAGCCACAATGCGAATGGGGCGAACAACAGGGTTGTTGTAGAGACCGGCCCAATCTCTGCGGAGGTGGGTCTGAATGCCTATCATTTCGCCTCCGATGATCATCAGAGGAGGGCATCCGCTGGATATCTTGTCAGACGGTGGAGCAACAGGTAAGGCGGTGACGATTGGTTGAAGTCGCTCGTTTCCGGGCATTGGCTGTAGGGGCCGTCCTAGCCAGGAGACGGAACTATTCTCTGGAATGGCGCAAATCGCGGCCAGGCTTGCAGCGTTGTAAAATCCCTGGTTCAGCTCAAGGAGCCAAGCAAGGTCGTTCCATCCACCGCGTCCAAGATCTTCGAGATGAGCGCGGCGCGGAAGCAAGCCATTCAAGGCCCTACCAAGATATTTATGATCGTGGTAATCGCCCACTTCATCGCGCCGTATTGCTTCCGCCACAAGCGCATGAATAGCCAGTTGCCAGGGAACTGCTCCAGAATTGACACTATTCTGGTAAATGGCATATCTAGACGGAGGATGAGTTAACCTTCGACTTGATAGTGACCAATATACTCACAGATGCCATTGGTTTCCGATCGCGGCTTGGTATTGGATGGCTTCTCTAAAGACATGGCCGGGCATTGGGAAGATCCTGACGATATTTTGCCCTCCTATCTCCTCCAATGTCATCTGTAGAACTTTCTGTGCATGGAGGATCTCTGGAATAGTCCAAATGCGGTTACCCCAGGGGCAGCTGAGAGAAGTGTGGTCGCAACCCACACGGGCGCAAAACACTACCACTTGGGCTGCGTAGCGGAATATATCTGCAAGGCGTCCCAGCTCTTTGTGGCGCTGTGAATCTATGTCGGAAGTGTCGTGCTTGTTGACGTCAGACAAGCAGTATTCATCGAGCCACACATATTCAACCCGATCTCCCGGGTGAGCAGAGCAATAGAGCATCAATAAATACTCGGAGATTTTCTGCCTATCGAGCAAGCTGTATGGCCGTCCGTCGGGCGGCGGTGGTCCCCGCTTGAACCCGGCCTCCTCGGAAAGCCAGACGGCGCTGTCCATGGGGTAGCTTATAGCCGTGTAACCCATGTAACCCATGGCTTTAATGGCTTCAGAAAATGGGACCTGCTTGTGAGATAATAACTTCCCTTCTTCGACGACGACCTCCAGGACCCAGGATGGCATGTAACCTGTTGGGCTGTACTGGGAGCGGGCTTTACCCGTCGTCACGGACAAAACCGCCGCCGGAGTATCTGCGTACTCGATTTTCCACTGCGAGAGCCTGTTTATGACTGATTCCGTAAAAACGTGTGGAGACAATTGCAGTAACGGAGCGGCCACAATTTTTACGAGGACACGAGCGATATTTGCCAACATGTGGTGCGGCTACCCCGTAAAAAAAATTAGTTCAAAATTTGTGACACAGAGAACGAGGCACCCACCTGGTCCGGTCGTCTCTGGAAAATGGAGCAGCCTTCGATTCCGGGCTCCTCCCGAAACAAGCGTCGGAAATGGATTGGATTGGATTCGAATATGCGAAAGAAAGATTGTGCGACACGGATTGGATTGGATTCGAATATGCGAAAGAAAGATTGTGCGATCTCGTTCAGAGTGGTAGCCATGTTAATGGCATATGCAAATTGGCCTTGAGCCTTTTATGAATGATTCGAAAGATAGTAATCTCTGACACCGCCCACGAAAGCCCCCAAGACACCATGTTCCATAAGGCAAGGTCTGGCTGCATCAAAAATTCCATTTGTCTAAGCGGCCTTTGCGGCCCTACATTATCTCCCACTGACTCGGAACTTGAGCTTTGACGCCAAAAACAGGGCTGCGCTTCTGAAATCCAAGTATACATTGTACTTCTGGTTCGGCTAGGCCCAGTTTACGGCCATCATCACGAATCCTGTCTAATTGGTTCCAACGCCACTGATTTTTTGTTCAGTTTGCGGGAAGGCTGAAGGCTTCATCATGAGCTTCGGCGCCAAACAGCGCTGCTTCTGAAATTCCGGGTATCCATTGTACTTTTTTTTCAGTTCAGGGACGTTTACCGCCTTCATCACGGATCCTGTTTGGTTGGTTCCAGTACCACCGCAGCGTATTTTTGTTCGGTTCGCAGTCAGTTTGAACACACACCCATGCGTCTCAATTGCGGCATGACACTTCCTTATTTCCAATGCCACCTGACAGTTGGCGCCTGGGCACCATATGGAAACCTACCTCACTGTCCATTCGTTAGTCGAGCCAAGAAGACCCGCATTTGGGACATCGCTCGCGTCTAGACTGTGGCGCGGTAAGTATAACTGGTTTCCACCTAAAATCCTATTACCTGCGAATCGTTAAGTATGTCCAGATTCACAGAAAAATATATGCTGGATCGAAGTGTCGGTTTCCAAATTCACTACAGATGTCCTTCCGCCACCATCCGAACGCAAAGGCGGAAGAGTTCCGGCACTTTTAATTTCGAATAAAATAAGAGGCGCCTATTGCTGTACGTACCATTGAGCGATCGGGAGCACACAATCTCGGGTCGATCAAGATGCTTCCTCCGCCGAAAAAAAGTATTTCAGTCCACAACCTGTACCCTGCAGGGAAGAAGTGTTGGGCAATCGGTCAGGAACAAGCAGGACGGGTGTTGCGACACCGTGCACTCTGGAACGATGATCGGGAGGACTTGCGTTACCTGGGATTGTTATCGAAATTTGCGTTACTTATCGAGACTTGCGTTACCTGAGATTTTTATCGAGACTTGCGGTTCAATCATGTTTTCCGCCGCCACCGGAGACTATTTTTGAACAGAGAAGCAATTGGTATCGATTCATCAGTGAAGCGAAAAAGAACTACGTCTTGTCCCCCTCAGCTGTTTAAACTACGCGTGCCACCGATAACAAGCTTCGAACCCTCGGTTGAGGGGCTCCGACGAAAGATGTTTGCGTTAACACAGGTGAGCGGAAGCCTTGGTCGGTTATATCATTCTGGTGCTAAGAACTCAACCTAAGAATTCTCCGACGCCGAATTTCCTGGAGCTTGCTGCGCTTGTGATCCCCCAGAGGCGGCTTGGGCTGAAAAGCAGCCTCGGCAGAGCTTGCGCGTTTCTTCCCATGCCCTTGTGTCTCGGCTGGGATACAGACCCCACAGGAGACGACTCGCCACCGGACATAATGGTTCCTGGTCTTCTGTTGTCCGACATTGCTTCAGGCGCGACCCGCGTGGTGGAGGCCCCATGGATGCATGCGCTATATAAACATGGCCGCGAAACCTATTCACCGGGCACAGTGGTGATGAATCTAAGAGAGGCTGGATACACGGCGAGGCTCGGGATCCCGCATATCGCGATGCTCACCACTCTGATCGTCCAAATCCTTGTCGTCGTGGTTTTCATGGCCCACGGAAGCACACGGGAGGGTGCCTTACTCCTAGCGGCCGGCGCCATCAGGATTCTCGAAGGCGTTTTTGCCTGGAAATACCCTGCATATAGGCCACCTCGGACACAACAACAACAGCAGCGATTTTTTGCACTACACACCGGAATGACGACGAAGCATATTCTGGTTATCGTCCACAAACCCTCTGATCGGGCGCCGTGCGTCAATTTGGAAGACGCAGCCGTGCCATGGCGAGAAAAACAGACGAGTCGGTGGGAGTTCTGGTTCCGAAGCGCAATCAAACTGTCCGTCTGGCTTCAAAGGGGTGTGTGTATGGCGACCACTGCCAACAGTCTCCTCATCCCGTCGGTGCTACTCGTGGGCACAGCGGCAAACGAGCTCGCCTCGATTTGGGGAGGCGTCTTACCGCCACGACCCGCGATTGTACTGGACACATCAGATCCTGTCCTGGATCGAGTGGCAGCGGCGTGTCAGTACGCAAACTCGGTGTCGATTGGGTTCGTCGAAAGCATACTTCCAGATTCCGAAGGGTCGCATGCTTACTATCAGTGGATTTCGACGGCGTTGGACCCAGGTATAGTTTATGCTGCAGAAAAATGACCGATGATGACATACGGTTCGCACCCAGGATCCCAACTGGTACGGCCGAAACACGCGGAGGCGGACACTGTGCTGCAGTCTACCCTCAGGCGTCGACCCGCACACGCACAGGACTCCGAGGGAGGAGAGCCGTAATGTGACCTAACGGCGTACGCCGAAACAGCCGAGGTAATTACTCGTAGGGCGAGCGCGGTGTCCAATGTGTGATACGAAATATTGAGAGGATGACGCATTGCGCTGATCCAGTTGCAAGGAAAAGAAATGAGGACGCGATCAAGAGCCGATCAGAGACGTGGAAGATTGGAAATGCGTGCACCGCAGAATATTCAGACTCCAGAGGACCTGAAATAATAATCGGTCGAGTATTACACCGTGTAACCGCCGTTCGTACTTGCAATTTTTTTTTTTACCGACCATCACAGTCCGGATTCTTCATCACAGTGCACACTGAGGGGCAAATGCACCTTCATCCAAATCAGAAAATCGCCCAACAATCAGAAACGACGACACTGGGTTGTTCTTTTTTTGGAGTGGCCCTGTGTCCAGTAATACATCCTTCCTTCCTTCCTTCCTATGTCTTGGCGACGTCGGAAAACACACGCATGTTGCGTTATTACATGGCGCCTGCCTCCGACCTTCCGAGGCTACGGATGGTTGCGAAGTTGCAAAGCGGATCTCCCGTGAGCTGTTCATTTCGCCTAAATATTGGAGGCCAAATATCAACTTGAATCCCCAAGCAGTCGGCCGGCTCACCGAATTCGCTTACACCAAATGTAATTCCAATAAACGTTCGTGAAGTCCCGATCGACTTTGCGTTGTATTTACGATGCGAAACGACATGAGGCTATATCGTCAGTGACTCACCGTCCCTGGCAGATTGGCTCCCCGCACCGCGAGGCGCGTACCAACTGTGTTGATGGTCCTGTAGCCTTGGGGGGAGAAACACTGGCGCGAATCACTTCCGTCGGCCGTCGCACGCTAGCTGCAATGAGCCGCATGTATGAGGATGGTCTGCGCTAGGGATCGAGCACCAGCGGGTGCGGATGATGCGACACTTTCGAGCGGTATGAATCACTGCCGCGAATCACCCGCGCTGGCTGTCGCACGCCACCTGCAACGTCGGCGGTGGAGAGGCTCGCATCAGGGCGCCTGAGGCCTTCGCTCCAAGCCGGGTGGGAGTAGCGGTCGCATGCGGACGTTGCATCTTGAAAAGACTGCGGAAGGAGATCAGGGGCTCGATGTCGAAAGAAAGGGAGGCGTGAACGTGGGCAGTGTCTGGGCTGTGAATGCAGGGCCCAGGTGACAAGTGCACGCAGAAAGCGCCGATAGCGCGCGCAGGGTCTGCGTCGTTGGAAAGCCAGAGATCTATCGAGTAGTGCGCCGCAATGCAGTCCGCGTCGGTAAGTTCAAGCGCGACGGCATCATGAGGAGGACAAGCACAGAGCCCACCGTGACCGCCAGCATCCACCGGAAGATGCCGAGACACAGCCTCACAGGGTAGAACATCCTAAAAATTTGTTCAGAACATCCTGAGAATGTGTTTGAGGGGGTCAGAATGACATCCACTCGGCCGATGTGGCATCGCCCTCCTTCTCCTTCATTTTGGAGCGCTCCGACACGGTCTCCGTTCCCTGCCTCACACCTGCAGCAGCGATGGCCCTGCGGCTGCAGCGGATTGTGCAATGCCACATCGCTGAGCGTAACGTCCTGCCGTACACAGCCCGCACTGCCCATGCTCCCGCTTGCATCCGCAGGTAATCGCCCTCACCACCAGCGTCGCACCCGCAGCGAAGAGTCTTCCCCTCACAGCTGCGCCAGGTCGTATGTGCAGCGGCTTCGATTGTTTTAGGTTTTAGAATCCACCTCCTGGCGCTCCGATCACACTCGCAGTCCCCCGCTTCCTGGCTCCTTCACCGCTGCATGTACCGCGCAACCTAGCCCCCTGCACCCACTCCCTCTATATGCCGAAGTCTTGCCGCAGGGCGTGGGCGCCGGGCTTGCTTTAGGCTTTGGAATCCTCGCGGATGCACCAGGGCTTGGCCCACTTTCATACGCCGAGCGCTGCCCTTCTCGTACCCTCAGGCGGGACCACAGGTGGACGCTGCGAGTTGGGTGTATCAACGGTCTTTGGTATGTAGCTCTCGTTTTTAGACCGTTCCTCTCTTGGGTTCGTTCCCCTCATTTTTGGCTCGTCCGCCATCCCTCCTCCATCAGCGTCGACGACCGTCCTTCCCGCCTCCCTCCTTTATCGATTCTCCTTCAGTTTCGCCCCTCCTCCATCCATCCTTGCGTTTCTCCTTTCCTCTGCTCGTACCACCCACTTCCTCCGCATTGCCTATCTTCCCTTGACATGTATGCTTGCGCTGACAGAATGTTCTCACTCCAGTCGCAGCGGACGGTCACCACGCTCACGCCGGCGACGCACTATCGTAGTAGGCTCGGAGCCTGCAGCACTCTGAAAGCAGCCCTGGGACGCTGGTACGGGTGAGTACGCCCTCCGCCTTACCGCGAAGAGTGCGGGCCGCGCATCTTGCCGCTAGATGAAGGACGGCAGAAAATATGTCTGAGCACTATATTCACGAGTCCATCCGTCGATAAACCCGCACTCAAGCACTGTCTTGCGCCTTTTTCTGTGCGAAGCGTCCCTTGGCTTTACCCCAACGCCGAAAACAATAATGAACCGCTGTCGTTGGCTCATGTCCCCTCGATTGCTGGTTCCCCGGGCGGAAATGTCTGCGCGCCGGTAATCCTTCCTTGCTTCCAAGCCTTTATTTATCTTATCCTCATCTTCGCCGCGATGGACGAGCGAAGGTTTTCTCAGTAGGTCAGAGCTTCTGTACACCGCTCCCCTCCGAGTATTTTCAAGGACCAAACCTCGATTCGTTCTTCAATGTTACGGCCACTGCTCAAGCCCTCGTGCGCGCACAGTGTTCCTTTATTTATTACAACGACGCTTCTATTCCATGCGCCGCTCGATAGACAAACTTCTTCTCAATACGGTTCCTTATGCCTCGTCCATCCACTACAGTACCATCCGGCAACGACCAAATATATTATTCTGAATCTCGTATCCATCTTCGCTTATTTCGGAGCCTATTTTTCGCCGACTGCGATCAGGTAACGGCCCCCCGGCTCTCAGGCTTCCCAGCGATACTAACTTATAAGCGGCAACCATTTATGAATGATCCACTCCATCCACACGAGAACACCAAGGACGCTTTTCATACGCCACTCGACATACAGCTCTTTGACTGCCTCCGTTCCAGTTCCTTCATGCATGAGTCGTCCATATAATACAACTCTTCACAGAGACCTATATATTATTCTGAGACTCGCATCTGTCTGTGTCGGCTGTTTCGCAACATCTTTTTCGCCCACTGCGATGAGGTAGCGACTACTCCGGCGTTCACGCTTCCGGAGCATTCTACCGCGCGACCATCGCGACAATGATGGGCAACCATGTCGAAGCCGTGAGAAATCATTATGAATGATCTACTCCATCCACACGAGAACAACACTGTGATGATGCACATACTAAAGGCAACGGCGCTCGTAAGAGGTTCAAGGCTTGGCGACACAGACAGTATAAAAGTGCTCAATGTCAGCTGTTAACTCATTCAGCTCCTCCTCGTTTCTTGAACCTAGCATGTTTTCCTCCACGATCGTTCTTCTTTCCCCACCCTCCTTGGCCTCACAGCCGCTACCCCCTTGTCAGCACGCGCCAAGACATGTTCACCTCCAGGGCGAGCAAATCTCGTTCACCACCCCCAATCTCACAAACCAAGGCGGCTCTTTACCAGCTGGCAGTATCTCAGTGGCCCTATGCAAATAGGGATGCTCGAACTCACTGGCCCTTTTTTGGTGGCCATGTGGGTCCCCCAGGACCCTTCCAGATGGGACGCAGTGGAACCTTATTAAAAGTGGCTCAGATTTCCTAATTGAGTTCGTTCTTTTGCTCTACTCGTCTCATCCGCCCCGCGACTCATTCTTCGACGCGCATTCGCAGGAATACCGAAGTCTCTGGAAAATTCTTGACGTCCGTTCAGAGCGCCGGGGATGTAGAACTGAAAGATGGCCCCGTCTACCTTCAGTACGCCGTTTTTTTTTCTCGTGTTCGAAGATCTCACTAACTTATTTACAGGAAGTGGAGCATTACCTGCACGACATGCCCGGCAGATGGCTTCGCCACCGACTGCACATTCGAGAACTTCCCGTTCCCTAACTCCCCGGTGCTAAACCAAGTGTGCATCACGAACCAAACTATCCCTGAGCTCGGGAATGAGACGATTATCGGGGATTGCGGGGGGCCTGTGGGTACTTCGCTCCAAATCAATTATTCGTAGATTTCCGAGGTCTTTACGAATGGGCTCCCTTCTTTGCAATAGTTTAATCTGCCCTTCGCGTTTTGACGATTTCGAGTGAAATAGTTGTTGTAGACCGCGCTTGAATTTTTTTTTCCTTCGCATCCGACAGTAGTGCCTCAAACCATGGACTACACGCAAGCTGTATGGCTGTAATACTGTATCATAATTATTTAGTGCACAGCCTAACATTTTTTCGCACCACCTAGGACATTTTTTCGAAAGAATTCACCGCTGTCCTACAACTGTCTTGTTTTTACACGCCCCGGTTCCATTGCCCACAAAATTCACCGCTGACAGTGCTCTAAGAAATTCACTGGTGTAGTTTGGCAGAAAAAGAAACTCACCTCATGCGGTGAGCAGTGTCACCACCCTTGCGCTCGGAGTTATATCCACTGCCTTCTGTGTGCCAACCTTTTTCACTGCCTTTGAGATCTCAAAAAATAATTCACAGGCCACGCATTTGGTGCTGTGTACTAATTTGGGAAGCTGCAAGCCAAAAATGTCACTCTCCGTAAACGTCTATACGCACGGGTCCCGTCCCGTCTGAGGGCTCCGAGATCTACCTTACGCACGGGTCAGGTCGTCCCGTAAGCCGATTACAGGCATAATTTTTACGCCCGTGGGCGTAATATACACGGTTTGATGCCCTAATTCGTCCGATGAGATTTGCGGTTTCTTTAACTCTGGCTCTGGTTCCAGTGGTTCCATCTTACACCACAGAAAGATCATCGCTCATTATTATTATTGACCTTTCATTGCTCAGCTACCTACGCGAGCGACACCCCGTTGTCCACGATGAAGCCTTGCCCGGTCGCAAGCGAAGAACGCATGCAAAACAGATATGCTTCGGCTATTCCCTCGGGCGGGCCGACTTGTTTCGTCAAGGTTCCCTCCGCGACCTTGAGAACCCCTTCCTTCCCACCCGCCAGTTTCTCCAGGAGAGCCGATTGCACCGGGCCGGCTATGATCACATTAACTCGGATCGGCGCAAGTTCGACGGCAAGGGTGCGGGCGAGCACCTCGGTCGCGCCCACCATCGCCACGTTAAGGCCCTTAACTGGGCGATGGGCCCCCATGCCCGAGGTGAGCGTGATAGAGGACCCCACGGCGCTCGTCAAATAGCGCCTGGGGTGCGCTGCGACGAGCTTCCCGACCAATAATGGGCCGAGGTAGCGCACAGTGAAAGAACTGAGCGCCGTCGAGGCGGTTGTTTCCGCTAATGCGGTCGAGTGGAGGTTGCCGCCCGCTGTGTAGACAATATGGTCCAGCGGACCACCGGTGTCTTTAATTGCGTTGTCCAAAACAGCCTGAAGGTTCGCCTCCAACGTCTCTGTGTCGGAGAGGTCAACGGCGCTGCCGCTGACGTGCGCAAGGCCGGGGTAGAAGGATTGGAGCAGCTGGATTTTGGCGGCGAGCTTTTCGGGTGTCGCAGAAGTGATGTGAACCCGTGATCCGCTCGAAAGCGCACCAGAGGCGACCGCAAAGCCAATCCCATCGGAACCACCGATGACAAGGGTACGACTGTTCAAGAGAAAGTTTGGGTGTGCCATTGCGTTTGCGTTAATTCGGAGTGGTGAGAATCCTCTGTGGTGCAGACTTCAGGATGACGGATTGGCGGATACTTATACTACCCTCAAATTGTTAGGAATACCGCTATTGTTAGGAATACCGCTCTTGCCAAAGGAAGACGCGGGGCGCCCTGCGATGAGTAAGTTTGCACGCTCAGTCAGCAGGTGAAGATCAGTCAGCACTGCGACCCAGTTGGTTCGATTAATCATCCCTCATTAGAGGCTTTGCGCAGAAGCCACCAGGTGGCTCGTCAGGCATGCGGTCATGGTGGCTAAAATAACGCAAAAATCGTATTTTTAGTCACCAGTGGAGCCACCGGATGACGTCGTGGCTGGCGTAGCCACCGGACACCGCATGCCGAAATAGCCACCGGGTGGCTCCGGGTGGCTCTGCGCAAAGCCTCTAATGAATACATACGTGCTCCCAGGTTGGCAAGCTATGGACATTTTGATGGGAGCGAGGAATGACTATTTTCCAACCAGGCTGGGGGGGGGGGGGGGGCTTGAAAAAAAATCGAAAAGGGGGCGGAAACGGGCGCCGTTTGCACGGATCATATTCCTAGGTAGTTTAGCTGATTGAGATGCAAGGAGATCTGACTTCCGGGCACCGTAAGTTGCAGTCTGTTTCGTTTCAGCGCCCTCCGTTATTTAACGGACTCGCCGGTCAACCGTCTCCGTATCTTTAACCTTTCATATAATCCCTCTAACTGCAGCGGCCGTTTTTATCCGGATTCCACATTAAAAACCAAGTGCCTCCTCTTTCCTATGCACCGATCTACGGAGCAATGCCGGTTCAACGACTTGTATTGGGCAAGGCCCCAACTCGTCTCCACGCCTGTCATCCGAAAGGCATGCCAGAGTCCGGTCGATCTCTCGCCATTTCTTCCCACTGTCTCTCTCTGTCTCTCGCGTGCTTCCGCTCCAGCTGCTTGTATTGGATCTTTTAGGTCGTGGACAAGGATAGATGGAGAGTGGCTTTAGTTGCTGCCCCGCATGTTTACAAGATAGTATGAGAGCAATCATTTCCGAGTGGGCCTCTCCGGCATGTAGCAACTTTGCGTGGAGGTAGATATCAACGGGGTCTGAGTCTTGGGTTGGTACGAAGTACCGTTTTGTTGAGATTGCTCTTGGGTGGTCCTCGGAAGCAAAGATTCGAAAGCCGTGGGAAATATCTGTCCAACGAATGAACGGATCAAAAGTCAGCGACGTCTCTTGTCCTTCGCCGCCACTATTGTTTTATGTTTTCTCTGTTTCTCACAAAGCAAAATCCTCGCACAGGTCCTGATTCTCAACAAAGGGGTTCCATTTAGGCTGAATACAGTCAATCAGTGTTCTTGCGGTCTCTAATATCTACACATTCTCCTGGATTGCTGCATCCGAATTCAATTCGATCTCGTCGGCAGGGGGGCAACCACAGTTCTTTGTCCCGATTCCGGATGGATTGACTAGGTGTGGTCGGCTTGCAGTGGTGGTTCTACGACCTGCTATTGCAACGATATCTGCAACGCTTCGTGTCTGATGGCTCTGACGTAGGCATTTAAGTGAGTCCTTTCTCCGGATTCTGTTAAATCTCGACTCAATGAGTGCTATATGATCCCAAATTGGCATCTGGAGCTTTAATTCTTTCGAAATCGAGAGGGCTGTGAGCTCAAGGTTGTATTTTTTAGCTGCCAAAATCATACGACTGATGTCGTTGGGCAGAGGGTCATTTCTCCATGTTGGAATGTGGGCTTTCTGCAGGAAGATGTTGTACAATAGTCCCTGATCAGCTACGGTTTGGCTTATGTCCCAGCGTTTTGTAATGACATTTTCAGCGAAAAAAACGCTAATTTGCACGATCATTTCCTTGCCGCAAGAATTCCCTCAAATTCCAGAGGTCGATTGCCTCATTTCTCGATCGCAAGTCCAAGATTTGTTTCCCACCTTTATTTAGGGCAAGACACATGGTCTGGTGAGCCACTCTAGGTTTTTTTCCTTCCCAAAGGAATATGTCACGCATTCTGATGAAATTTTCTCCAAATTCATTGGGCATGCCTTGCACCCGCGTTAGGTACTGAGTCTTACCGCCGAGGACCATATTGATAATATGCCTCCGCCCTTCAAATGTGGGGTTTTTTGTGTTCCAGCGTGTAAGATCTCTTGAGACATTTTCCATTATCTGGGCCCATGGCGTTGTGTTGTCTATGTTGTTCCCTACCCAAGCTCCCAGGAACCGACATGATTGCTTATCGGGTACAATTGTAAGGTCGTCACGTATTTTTCTTGCCTCTTGGCTGATTTTCCGCTCTAGTACAACTTGTGCCCTGTATTGCGGAGAACCAAAGGGTAATATTACCGTCTTTTTCATATTGAATTTTGCGGTTGAAGCCGTGCACCATAGATCAAGGGCTTGCCAGAGCGTTGTCCAGGAGTCCATGCTGGACAGATAAATTGTTGTGTCGTCGGCGAAGAGGGATATGAGCAACTTCCGGTCAGTTCCAGGTACTTTGATCCCTTTGAGTTCAGATCCTCGCAGCAGACAGGCGAGTGGTTCAATGGCCAAATTAAATAGCAGGCACTATAGTGGGCCCCCTTGCCGCACACCCCGCGTTACCACAAAGGGCTTACTTAACTCGCCGTTAATCATGACTCGAGTTTTGGCGTCGGTGTACAGGGATTTAACAAGCCTGCAAAACTCTCAGGGAACCGCGTATGTCTGAGGACGGTCAAGAGGTATTCATGGTCTACTAAAAAAAGAGTGAGCGCCAGACCTCGTGAAACCTTGAGACCCACAGCCAGCAAGCACGAAGTTCGAGTGTGAGCCGGAAGATAGTCATGTTTGAGGTGGGAAAAACAGAAAGCGACTGTGCCGTTGAGTGCCGTTGACGCCGTGGGTGCTCAAGACAAGATGATGGTGGGTCGGCCGACTAAGCCTTTTTTGGTAATTCCCCGCCTTTGAATTTTTTCGCTTGCAGAAGAACACCAAAAAAGAAGGTTAAATTCATTGAATACTGTATACAACTCAGATGAAGGGAGAAGGGCTGTGAAACATGGAGATGGCTCAGGACGACAGCGAAACCGCTCAAGTATGGATGGACTATCAAAAAATCGTCCAAAGGGGTGCGTAGAGGGAGTGGGACGCGGCAATGAGCTAGCGGGAGTCGTTGCTCGCTGACATTCCCGCGCGAACGTGGATGAGGACCAGAAGATGGGGTGGGAAGCGGAATGGTGCGCATCCCAAAGACGCGTGGTGGGGACATGCGCGACCGGGAGGTGGTGGTAGATCTGTACGTCGGGCGCCCATGGAAATGCTCTCCCCACTCATCCTTCTCCTCCGCCCTAATCGCACCAGTCCCCATGCGTGCCGCGTGGCTCCCATTCGCGACGCCCATATCGGCCGCGACGTAAATGGCGTTCCTCGGTGGCGTTGGGGGCGTCCCAACGCACTTGCGCTCGCGTCTGTCCTCGTGGTACCGTCCCCATCGCTATATTCTCCCTTCAGCAAATGCCCGTCCACAATGGGGTTTGCTGCGAAGGGGAATGGGGGTGGACGAACGCTGGGAGGAGCAGTGAGGGTGATGGGAGGGGCGTCGCCCATTGCGCGCGCGCGCGTGAGTCGTCCACGGCGCCTGCATACTATTGTCGATGCAGCTGCATCGTGCATCGGCGGGATCGCGGAGAAGTCCAGAGCCAGCGAGCACGACCGCCTGCTTAGAGCGGTGCCGTCGGTGGTGAGACACACCGAGACGGGCGGGAATGTGGGTGGACAGGGGTCGGCGTTGCGCATCCAGCTGCAGGGTGCATGGAGCTAGAATGTACGGCTGCGGCACACGAAGTGATGTGTCTGCATGCTGCCTAGCGCTGCCTAGCGCAGTGGATGGCATTGCTGGAGTATATGACAATAACACGGTCAGCGATGCGACAGTGCACGCCACCGACGTGCGTGGAGGAGGGTGGGCTTTGAGCTGGGCGGTGGGGATGCCAGAGTGAGGCGACGTTTGGGTGACGAGCGACGCGCCGGACGAAACATTGATAGATGGGACGGAAGAAGGGTCGCGCGCAGCTGGGCGAGGTTTTTTGGCATCGTTGTGGAAGCGGTGGAGAGGCTCAAGAGAGGCTCACCCAACTTTCTGTCACTGTAACGTCACGCGTAACTCGGTCCGGAATTTCCGTCCGCCTCAAAATTCGAGAGCTTTCGGGAATTGCTGAAACCGGCATCAAAAGTGGCCGGCAGTTAACCGCCGCCCTTGTTTACGTCATGTCGGAGTTTTAATAACAACTATAGCGCGCTGTCGCGGCAGAGCCCACTAACCGGTAGGTGTATCTACAATTTCAATATACATGGGATAATTCTATTTGGCAGGTCCCCCGGTCGACGATCTGGGGTTGCCAAATAAAATTTTGTTATTTGGCAGCCCTCACGTGGGAGATAAAATAAGGCAGAAAACGTTTTCGCCGGTCTCCCGCCGCTCTGAGGGTCAGCCAGGGTGCGCGCGATTAAATTCATTCATCGAATTCACATCGTGTGGTATTCCAATATAAAATTTTCCCCGCAATTTCATGTGCTCTATGGCAGCTTGCGAAGTTCATTGGGAGGTGTGTCCTACATTGGTAATGACTACAGAATCAAACGGGATCGGAGCTGTTGAAGGGGGGTTCAAGAGTCCAATTCACCGTGCTTGAGCAATGAGAACATCATAATCCGGCCGCCGCAACAGCTCGAGATTGAAGTCCTTGATTCTCATACGCTTCTAATCTTTCATGGACATCTTTCCTGAGCAACTTCCGCATACAAAAGTGCCCAGCGATTCCGCTGATATAGCACTGTTAAATGCTGATACCAATGCACGTTTTTTAATATCGGGCACCAAAGTCAGCCGATCCGATCTCAAAGCAGACAATTCTTGGTCTCGCCGGGTTTTACACTCATGCCGAGAATCCAACTTCTTGCCACGGCGTAATCATTTCAAATATAGCCTCAAATGTTTTCTGAGTGCGTCAGTACCATCTGAAAGAGAAAAATCAACCTTATGCATTTGGAGAACCCGTCGGAGCGGACGCTTTGACAATGTGTTGATTACATATATTGATTTGGGCCAGCTCCAAATTCAAAGTCACAGAGGCACCAAGATCCATAGCAGGAATGTTATGCAGTTCGATATTGTGCGCATCTGAGAGAGCCAAAAGCGAAGCACAACCGAGATGTCGAAAACCAGATCGATGGAGTCCACAGGAGCCACTGCTCAAATGTGCAGCCAGTATATTTCTACATTCCGGAACTTTCCGCGAGTTCAAGTCAATTCTATGTAATGCACCCAGAGAAGTAAGAGCAGGTCGAGTAAAAGCTTCTACATGGTCGAAGTCAGAATGCAATGAATGGGCTACAGAGTGATTTTCCAATAGATCAGCACGTCTGGTGTAAAGTGTATGTTGCAGATCACAGGCGGGTGCCCTCAGCGTATCAGACAACATGGAAATGTGTCGCTCAGAAAGCCTAGATGCAGACAGTAGGATAATATAAGCTGTGTAACTCATAATGTGAACTGATATAAATTGCGTGCCAATGGACTTACAGCCTCCATGAGGAAGAGGCGGACTTCCACTGGGTAAAACAGAAGCGCACATACCAGACAACAAATGGAATGCCAAGGCCTGCCGAGCATCGGAGGTAGACAGATTGCGCGAAGGAATGCCATGAAGCGACAGATGAGAGTGAACACATATAAACATCTCCAACAGGGACGTTCTGGAGAGAGTCCGGAGATAAAAACAAGGTAGCAAAATCAACAGCATGATGAGTCGGCCCGGAAGCAGGCCGACGACGAGAGGAGCCTTCATTAGCCTGAGGGCGGGGAGACTCAGCGTGACTAGACTCAACAGGGGGCACCAGAGAACTACAAGATTTCATTGTATTCAACAATATGGGCATCGTAGTTAATGGCATCGCAGCATCTGCAGTGATATGTGTATTATGTGTAGTGGTATGTATATCAGGCGCGCCGGGTGCGCGTGAAGAGGCGGAATCGTGCGCGCACACAGATTGGGAATCATACGCGTACGCAGATCGGTAATCGTGCGCATACGCAGATCGTGCGTGTATGCAGATTGGTAATGGTGTGCGTACGCAGATTGGGAATCATGCGCATACGCAGATTGGGATCGGGAATCTTGCACGTACGCAGATTGGCCGTGCACGTACACAGATCGGGTATCATGTGCGCACACGGACCCAGAACCTGAGACTAAATTGTAAGCAAATGGCCGTCTGCACGCAATAAAATAATATACCTCCAGCAGCCGAGGTAACGGTATGAGATGTGGCGGGAGAGAGGCCAGGATGATGCATATCTGGACATTCAGTAGTTAAAGAGATGAAGGGGAGGAGGTTAAAAGGCACACACCACAAGGATCAACGGCATTCAAGTAATCAAGATAATTGGACGGGCGTAATCTGAGACTGATCAGCCACCAGCTTTCCAGTCCAAGCCCATGCAGACATCCGTAGCAAGAGTAGAAGAAACAGAGCAAGCCAGCTCGATGGTGAAACTACTGCGAGGGCGCCCATTGATTGTATAGCCAGAGCGCCGAGATGGGTGAGACTGGAACCTAGTCTGGACAAAGTCTAATGACAAGACAGTGACAGGGGAAGTAGCGGACGTAGTGACACTGGCAGTGTGAATTCATGCGACCAAGATGGACATTGAGGGCACAAGATGGAGAGACGAGAGATGCAGACGGGAGGATGAAGGTGAAAATTTCAAGGCCGATGAACAACACGGACAAAGGAAATCACGTGTATGACTGGCAAGGCCCTAAAAAGGATTTAACGGAAACAAAATGCCAGCTTTGAGAATCGAAAACACGACGCGCAGCTCTCACAAAAATTTGGCGGAGAGGTGATTAGGGCGCTATAAGACCCACTACCTAAAGTTAGTGGGCATTCACCAAGCCCCTGAGGCACATACTCGCATTAGTTTCGAGCTACTAGCCTCACAGCACACTCTTCGCCATCCCTCCCCCAACCCTTACAAAACTCAAGTAACTCCCTGTAATTCACATGGCCAAGGGCCCGCGTGCACCACTGTAATGTGAGGTTACAATGCCTCTGAGGCACTTTGCAGCAGCGGCGGGAAAGATGTGCGATGAGCGCCAATAGCAACAGTGCCTTGACTGCGCTGCACTCGTGTCCGCCCCAGCGCGCTCACCAAGAGCTGTGCTGTATGCAGGTGAGTGGCGGGAGAGCTGGGTGTAGTGGTATCTATCCTGTGGCATGCCGCGCATGCAAAGGAAAAATTGAGACTAAGCGGGACGTTGAAATCCTTCGCTGATGCGTGTTCACGGCAAACAGGTGTGCCAGTCAACAATAGCGATGTATTTGCGCACGGCGGGTAAGTGGTGGCGGGCGTGTCATCAGCTGTCAAAAGCTAATTCAAGCTCCGATTAGATGCCGCCGGTGACTTTGCCGGTTTCGCCAATTCCCGAATTTCCTGCAAAATTCTCTGTATCAGATTTAAAGTACTACTACTAGGATTGTGAGCCTCGAAACCACAGCTGGGTAGGAGTTGATCTGGCTTGATTCAGCCTCAAAAGACCGCAAGTGACAAGTGATCAAGCCAGGTCCGAAAAAATAAACTTTTTGTTAACATCTGAACATCGAGCTACGCGTCAACTCAACAGCGCGACCGCACGTGGCCGCGCCAAGCTAAATTATTTTCCGCTGACAGATTTCCTCTCACTGGTTCTTACGACGAACTACGTGAGAGGTATGTCTATCTATTCATCATTTACACTATAAATATGCTTACTATTAATGTAGCTTGTACTTACTACGTTTGTACAGGTCTCCCTGGTTCACAGGTTATAGGGCCCTGAGCAGCGCATATCCACGCGCAACCAGTCAACTAGCCTTTCGTAATGTCGGGCACTAAATTCCAGTCCTTCGACACTCTTACGTACGAAGAAGACGGCTCACCAGATACATGGCCGACGTGGGAAACTCAGTGCCAGTCTGCACTCGTCCTGTCGAATTTGTGGGGTTACATCTCGGGCCGTGGTATTATTATCCTGCCCAAGCAAATCAATGACACCTCGACACCACCGGTCCTCATCGATAACCCAAAATACGAGGACTGGCTTGACGAAAATCTCATCGTCCTTTCGTGTATCCGCCTACGTCTCGGGAAGAAGGACCTGCGTCTCATCAAGGACCAGGTCATTGCGAAAAAGGCCTGGGATGTCCTCAAAGCCGCACACCAGCCCTCGGGAGCACTGTCGCAGCTCACCATCCTACAGCAAGCGCTTGCCCTTCGGTATCTGCGCGACACTGCCTTGGTGAAGATCATGGAGAAGCTCGACGTCCTCATTGACTCCTTCTTCGCTATCAGACCGCCCACTGAGGATGAATGGCGATGCATTATTTACCTTAATGCCATGGCTGCATCTGAATTCAAGGATACTCGCTCATCCCTCGACACACTGCTCAGTACTGGGACGTTGTCATCAGCTGCTGTTGCTGCCAGAATCAAGCACGAACAAGTGCGCATTGATAGCGAAAATGCAGAGACTGCCGCGACTGAGGCTTCTTTCGCCGCTTTCACCAAACGGAGGGATGCGGATGCCCCACCAAAGTCATATCCAAATGGGCAAGGTCCATGCGCGAACCCGCAATGCAAGGGCCGCACGAAGCAGTTCCACGATTGGGATCACTGCTATGGTCCCAGCGGGCGCATAAAGCCGCCGAAGGGGAAAGGGAAGAATGGTCCTCGGCGGGACAAAGCCCAAGCTGCCGTTGACAGCTCTGATGAGTCGGACGAGCAAGCCGCCTTCGCGAGTGACACCGGATACAGATCTTTCTTCGCAGACTCGAATTTGCCCTGCGGGGAAACCACCTCCTTTGATTAGTCCACCGTGTCAGCCGACATAGCTCACTTGGCACGTAACAAGCCAGATGCCCTAGCAACTCTCATTCTCTACCTCAACACTGGTGCCACCAGCTCCATCTGCCCGATTCTCAAGTACTTCACCAAAATTACACCATGCATGCGTACCGTGTCTGGTGTCGGCGGATCAACAATCAAGGCTATTGGTGTCGGTGAAGTCCGAGTCCGTGTTGGGAAAGGACGGCATTTCATTCTGAAGAACGTTCTTTACTGCCCTGAGGCGACGGTCACCCTCATCTCTGTGGGCAAGCTCTGTGATGATGGGCATGACGCTACATTCAGCAGTCATTCCTGCCTCATTAAGTGCATGTCCGGAAAGGTCGTTGCCACTGGTACCCGTGCGGGAACCGGTCTGTATACTCTTAATGCCGAAAATGTTCTATTCTCCACTGTCTCTGATCCAGCCATCATGTTGTCCCGTACCGCCATCTACGAGTCGGCCTGCACACTGGCGAATATAGCTATCAAAGCTCGCCCCACTCTCAAGACTTGGCATCATCGCCTCGGTCATGTCAATATTGAGACGGTTGTCGACATGGCCCGTGGATCCGCAGTAACCGGTATGGACGCCGACTTGTCCCACATCCCCGCCAAATGTGCTGACTGCATTCTCGGGAAACAGAAAAAGAAGCCCGTCAGCAAAAAGCGTAAAGGCCCACGTTCGACGGGAAAGTTGCAGAAGGTGTTCGCGGATCTCGCGGGACCACAAGCTGTGGCGGCAAGGGGTGGATACTTGTATACTCTCCAGTTAATCGATGATTACTCCCACGAACAATGGACAATTCTCCTTAAAAGAAAGTCCGATGCAGCGCAACAAGTCAAAGAGTGGATCGCGATTGTTGAGGCGGAGTCCGGCGAGAAAGTCGGCATCTTTCGAGTTGACCTCGGGACAGAATTTGACAAAGCTGGTTTCATTCGCTATCTACGTGAACATGGAATTCAGAAGGAGACCTCTGCGCTGTATTCATCTGCGCAAATGGGGCTCATCGAGCGTACACATCACACTCTAATGAGTTGTGCCTTGGCGTCGCTCTCGTCAGCTAAACTCCCTCGTAATATGTGGGGTGAGATGATGCTCACCGAGACATATATCAAAAATCGTACCCTCACCAGCACGTTCTGAAACCCCGAACAAACTCCCCATGAGCGATGGACCAACAAAAAGCCCGACCTCTCGCACATGCGCGAGATAGGCTGCCGCGCATTTGTATTAAAGCTCCCGAAAGCAAAGAACCCCAAGGTCTTCAATCGGTCTGTCGAATGTGTCATGATTGGATACTCCCCATCCTTAACAGACACGTATCGGTGTTACGAGCGCAAAACGGGGCGTGTACACGTCACCCGCAACGTTGAGTTCATCGAGTCACAGGACGATGTTGTGCGTCCGCTGAAAACCACTAAATTAGCGAAAACGACACCTGGTACCATGACTACCGTCGATGAAGCTGACAATGCTCCAAACACACCAAGACTGCGAGTTGCAGCAGCTCTTCCTCCAGATCCATACGAGTCCGCATCCGAGATTGAGGAGGAGGATAATGCTGATCCAGCATCAGAGATTGAGGAGGATGAAGTACTTGACCACGCACCTGAGCCTGCTCACAACGTCGGGCGTCCAGTGTGTACGCGAAGGACACGCGGTGATGATGGTACATTCCCTGACCTCCGCAAGGATGCCGCTGTTGCCGATGCTCGCTCTGCCGAAACGCGCACAAAAGAGCGTTGTGCGGAGGCAAAAACACGGAAGGCGACCATTGAAACCATTGACAACGCTGAGGTCCCCGCTGCCGGCGTCGAGGAGGAGCCTGTGCCGTGTGCAGATGCAGAGGAGTATGAGTACTGGGCCTTTAGCGCGACTGTCTCGGATGATGAGCCGAAGACATGGAAGCAAGCCCAAAACTCACCTTTTTCCGAAGAATGGCGCTCCGCATACCAAGCCGAACTCGATTCCATCAAACTCCATGGAGTATACGAACTCGTCCCTCCAGATTCTGTCCCAGCTGGTCGAAAGGTCATACGTTTGCGCCCTATTTTCAAAATCAAAAGGGGAAGCGATGGGGAAATACTCAAGTTCAAGGCCTGGCTTGTGTCCATGGGCTACGTGCAGATACACGGTCTTGACTATCGAGAGACCTATGCTCCGACATCCCGCTTCGAGTCCTTCCGTATGGTTTTGCATGCAGGCACACTCTTGACTATGAGATTGATCACATTGACATCAAAACGGCCTTCCACAATGGCTTACTTGAGGAAGACATCTGGCAAGCCCAGCCAAAGGGATTTGAGGTACCAGGGAAAGAGACATGGGTGTGGAAACTGAAGCGAGGGATGTACGGCTTGAAACAAGGGAGCCGATCTTGGAATCGCCGCCTTCACGCCGCCATGATGTCGCTTGGCTTTCGGCGAATTGACGTGGAGCACAGCATCTATTCTCGACGCAGGAACGGGATTTCTTGTCTTGTTGCGGTGCATGTCGACGACCTCTGTGCAGCGGCAAGCTCCAAAACCAAGATGCACAAATTTAAGGAGGAGCTAAAGAAGCACTTCGAGATCACGGATCTCGGGCCTGTCAAGTGGATTTTGGGAATTTGCGTTACCCGTGATCACGCTGCGCGCACAATTTCTTTGGACCAACAGAGTTATATTGAGAAAATGGCCGTCCGTTTTGGACTAGAAAAGGCTCACCCGGTCTGTACTCCAATGGTCCACAGTGAACTCCTGGAACATTCCATGTCCCCCTCCACCCCTACAGCAAAAGCTCGCATGGCCAACGTGCCCTATCGTGAACTCGTTGGTTCCTTGATGTATGCAAATGTGGCTACACGCGCAGACATTGCACATCCCGTCGGAGTTGTCAGCCAATTCTGTCAAAATCCAGGTGAATTACACTGGCTGGCAGCGAAGCGTATCCTTCGCTATCTCATTGGCACCAAATCCTACACTCTGGTACTTGGCGGTAAATTACCTATTCGCCTTGCGGGTTTCACCGACTCTAACTATGCACCACCTGGTGATCTCGATAAGCGGAAATCGACCTCGGGATACTGCATGTCTTTGGGTGGTGGAGTAATCTCATGGAGCTCGAAACGTCAAACCACGGTTGCAACCTCCAGCACCGAGGCCGAGTACATGGCCTGCTGTCATGCCGCCAAAGGAGTTGTTTGGCTTCGTATGTTACTAAGTGCAGTCGGTTTTAATCAACGACAGGCTACAGACATCCAGTGCGACAATCAAGGCGCATTAATCCTCACCGCCGACCCCTCATTCCACTCGCGAGCAAAGCATATTGATGTCCAATATCACTTCTCACGCGACCGCGTCGAACGGGATGAACTGACCTTCACTTACGTTCACACCTCGGAAAATATGGCGGATATTTTCACGAAGCCCTTGCCGGAACCTTTATTCAAGAGATTCAGAACGATGCTGGGCATCGTGGGTTGACTGGACGCGTTTAGCACGCTGAGGAGGAGTGTTAACATCTGAACATCGAGCTATGCGTCAACTCAACAGCGCGACCGCACGTGGCCACGCCAAGCTAAATTATTTTCCGCTGACAGATTTCCTCTCACTGGTTCTTACGATGAACTACGTGAGAGGTATGTCTATCTATTCATCATTTACACTATAAATATACTTACTATTAATGTAGCTTGTACTTACTACGTTTGTACAGGTGAATAGATTATTTGACTGGTTCTTACGACGAACTACGTGAGAGCTTGTACTTACTACATTTGTACAGGTCTCCCTGGTTCACACTTTTTCCTACGGGGTGCGGCCTCACTTTTATACATTTTGACAAGCTAAAGTTTTTCGTATTTTTTGGATTCAAGAGGAAAAGCACATTCAAGACGATTCAAGTGACAAGTAAATACTGAAAGGATAAGAGCAGTGAGACCGAGAAGCTAGTCTTGTGACCAGACTCTTATGACATCCCAATGGGAACCCTGTCATAAGAGTCTGGAACAATCACCAGCTGCGTAACCGTACTATGGCTCTATCAAATTTGATGGAGTTTTCCCACAGGTTATGCCCCATGTTCCGTGCGTGGTTTAGCCTGTTCGCTGTAGGTCAACATGCTTTGTATCTTACGAAGTTGTCCCAGAGTCAAACCAGAGTTGTCTGCTGCCTCCGAACTCAAGATGACCCAAAGAAAGCAGCTGTTTTTTTTTTACCGAGAAATAATAATAAGCCTGTGTTTCACCAAAAAGTTTCACCAGCCCCAAGATTTGTTGAAAATAGTGTGCTCATGATTCGAACCTTCCCTATATGATGTTGCGAATAGATACGGAGTGTGGATAGACAAAAAGTCTGTTTACACCACGCAGAAGAGGTGGGAAAAATCCATCAAATTTTGATAGAGCAAAGGTATAGTGACTGCAGTTAGGTGGCTCCAGCTTGTTTTGAGATGATTCAGTGTCAATGAGAGCTTGGCCAGCCTTTCAACTAAATTTGTGAATATATGGAGGGCATGGATGGACAAGGAGTTGGTTTACAAGTATACGCACAAGAGGGATAACCTGTGAGAAAACTCCATCAAATTTGATAGAGCCATAGTACGGTTATGCAGCCAGTGATTGTTCCAGACTCTTATGACAGGGTTCCCATTGGGATGTCATAAGAGTCTGGTCACGAGACTACCGAGAAGCTCCACCAAAGGCTGGTCCGAAAAAGTGGCTTTTTGAGGCTGAGATTTTGGAATTTTCTTGCCCTAAAAGTGGCTTTTTGAGACCGAAAAGTTGATGAACCTTGTCTGGTAAGTGGCTTTTTGAGGGCTGGGAGCGAAAAAGACTACCTAACTGCAGGTTCAAATCGGCGACAGTGCTGACACTGAAGATCAAGAAACCCTGTATGTAGGCTGTATCAACAGGTTACGGTGGCAAGTGCCAGAGAGGCAAAAATCACATTTTTTGCGTGAATTTGGGCGAAAATTTGAAGTCCACATGATGACCCTTGTCCAATGGTGGCTTTTTGAGGTCCCAGGTGCCGCCCCAGAGTGGCTTTTTGAGGCCAGATTTCTGATTTTTTCTGGACCAGCCTTTGGTGGAGCTTCACGGGGCCTGAGAGTCAGAGACGTGGCATCAGGACCGACAGAGGGCGCCACCACACACACAGCTCGCAGTTGTTGCGTAGCATCACAGCATGGGAATCATGGGGATTGAGGTTAATTTTGAAGAAGGCTATGTTTGTCAACAGTAATTTGGGTCAGACATGCATGGTGATGAGTGAGGAAGATAACAAGATAAGCTGGAGGGATGAAACAAAGAGTTACAAATAAAACCTCGTCATTTCATTAAAGAAACGGTAGATATTGTTCATCTCAAATTCTGGTCGTGGAGGGCCAACAAATATTAATCGAGCAGCGTATCTGCAGCCTCACTCAAATTTTTGGGATCAACCCTCAAATTTAGGCGATGTTGAGTGACTGATTTGACTTTGTGAGCCTCGTCGACCTTCACTGATGTGTTCAAGACGCGTCCAAAACACGTCATGCCAATTCCTGCCCATATTTATGCAGCAATGCCCTGCACTTCAGCAAGTAATTCCAGGACCTTTTTTTAGCTTTGTAGGGCCAAATCTGAGTGCGCCAAGTTAGCGCGCCACTGCAAGGCCGCTGTATGGGATTGATGGGACTTCCTGGTTTGGTTGTCACAGATTTCAGAAATCAGCCCATCAATTTCTGTGATGTGGCTTTTTTGGGGGTTGCAGATGGTGATGGAGAGGTGGCAGCTAGATAGATGTCAAGTTGTTCCAGCACACGAGTTCAAGTTGCTGGTTGGTCTGACCAGCGAGTTAAGTGGCGTAAGTTATAGTTTGACCAAAGAACTAATCTACTACATTGCAGGCTTATATACGGTAACTAAGGGAGGTAGGGTAGAAACAGAAAGATGGTGGTGTGATGGGATATGTGAGTAATAAAGAGTGTCGGGTACAAAAGTAACAAGATACATAGTGGGAAATGGAGATAAAGGATGGTCACGATGGTGTGGAGTAAACGGAGAAATGAATAAGGAAAGAAAGGCGCGCAGCGTACCGTTACACAGATACGCTCTATTGATGCAGCAAAAGCTGAAAAATAGCGTCTCTTCTCCCATGCTGTCTGGCTGTGCAGTCTTGAAGCTGTGTGGTAGAAGCACTGCTGCAGATTGCTCTGCAACAAGTACCATTGCCAACATTTCTTGCCTCCTGTCTGCAAATCTTCCCCACTATCTCTCTAGCTGCTCGAGTTTTCCCTAGGTCATCTGATGTTTAACAATGGCACTGGTCACCACATCCATGGCACCATTTTTTACAATGTTGATGGGGACGTAAACCTACAAAATCATCTCCAGACCCACCACAATCTGATGCTTGAGAACCATTGTATGGCTCCTCAGCCACTACTGGGTTCGTCTTCGGGACATGAGGACGCTCAAAGGACAACACCCCAGCAGCGAACAATTCACAGCCACGAGTTGCACGATTTGGAACACAACGTTGGGGCTGCAGGATGGGAGTGTTGTGAGCCTCCACTATGTGTTGACTCTGGCAACTGCCCAAATGCGCAACAAGAATAAAGAGGAGACCGAAACAAGCAGGACATAAAAACAATAGTGCGGACAGATAGCGGAGAGAAACATCAAAACTTCCAATAATACACAGTGACATAAGTGTTGGTAAAGGTGTCAATGGCAAACCGCACCACCATTCGAGACTGCCACATAATGCTCTGTTCACGTAGAATTCCCTGTTCTTGCGTCCCCGCTCCCCTTTTCCGTATTTCTACGCTGCACTACACACTTCGCACTTTGATTTGCACCACCTCCGCAACACTGTTTTAACTCGCCTTTCCGCTGCTCACTTGTATTCTTTTGCCCACGCCACCTGTTCGCTGCATTTCCGCTGCGCTGCTCGTTGTTTCCTGTGTCTGCTTGCCCTTTCCACCTTGACAAGCGAGATCCCTTTGCCCGCGTGCCCGCTCGCCGCATTTCCGCCTTGCGCCGCTTGCTGTTTCCCGCACGCCCACTCACCACCTCGGGCTTCCTCCTCTGCCTCGGGCTTCCTCCTCCCCCTCAGGCTTCCCCTCCGCCTCGTGCTCCCCCTCTGCCTCGCACTCCCCTCCCCTTCGCCTCTCTCCGCTTCACCTCGCTCGTCTTCGCCTTGCTGGCAAAGCCGAGCCAGGCGCCGAACATGATAAAAACAGGTTATAGGATGAGTAGGGTATGGATATGGAGCTCAGAGAACGGCTGTCAAGGAGGAGTAGGACGACCAAGTCAAGAATGGTACCGATACAACGAGGAGAGGAATTCCGTCAAGGAGGAGTAGGCCAACCAAGTCAAGAATGGTACCAATATGATGAGGAAATGAACTCCGTTAAGGAGGAATAGGACAACCAAGTCAAGAATGGTATCAATATGACGAGGAGACAAACTCCGTCCAGGAGGAATAGGCCAACCAAGTCAAGAATGATATCAATATGACGAGGAGATGGATTCCGACAAGGAGGAATGGGTGAAACAAATCAAGAACAACACCAATACAACAAGGGGATGAATTCCATGGTGAAAGAATTCGACCAACTCAAGAACTGCACTGTAAAACGGTCTCTGCGCTGGAAAGGAGATATCCAACTCGAGGAAAAGTGACAAGACAAAGGAGAAATGGGTTCTACAACACAAGAGGAGCTTGACCAGGCTGATTGCGGTGCTATAGGAGTACCTGCATCAACAGGCGTGTCACCAGCAAGGGAGAGGAGGAAAGCGGACTCCTTCATGCCAAAAGGGGGTAGGAGCCACCTTGTGGGCTGAAGGCTGTGTCTAGAATGAAGAACACATGTTGGGACGATGTGCCGGTGGCTGGGCAAAGAGTATAAAAACCTAGTGTATTATTCGAGAATGGCATCTTGTATTTCCCCACCTAAAATCCTAAGGCTTTCACAAGCTGAAAAAGAAACTCTTCCTCCGGCTTCGGACACGAGACGGACACCAAACCGAAGTACCACAAAGTACAGGTTAACGCAAGACCCAGAGCACAAGGAGTGGCCAATTAGTCGCTTCTGGTAGGGAACTCTGACCAGAAAAAGGACCAGGTCGTATAGGAAATCCTGAAAACAATAAAACACCACGTACCAAAGGTGGAGCGGTATCTAAACAGCCAGCAACAGAATTTCTGTTAGCGTGTAACTGTTCTGATCAAGTAGTATTGGAAGGCAAACAGTCTTTGACTTGGGACAAACTCGAAGAAATCCAGTCCTCATAGCCATCTACCAACCGGCACGGTCACCTCGATAGCAAATATCTTGCCTCGAGGTTCAAGTGGAGAGTCAGTTGCAGTGGCTTGTTCTGCAAACAAATTCACCATTGCTCTCGCATGGCGCACACTTTTGTCCTCAGTTCCTGTCTGGCATTTGTTCCAGCTATTCCTTCCTTTAGTCTCCTAATTGTTGTGTACCCTATGCCAATCTTTAAAATGTGTGTATGCTAGTAGTATATAACAGAGGTATTTAATGCTAGAAGGAAATGGAATACACATGTGTGATCTTGGACCATTTGGGATAATGAAACTAAGTCACCCGCTTGTATTGCTGGTTTCTGGCCAGTCGTTGCTGGTAAGGTTGTCCAGGAGGAAATGCCATTACGCACATTGTTCACCAGTGTGGGACTCCAGCCTGCATCCCTGGTACTGTACTATTTCGTTTGATTCGTATGTCACGCATCACAGCGCCCAAAATATAAGAAAATTTTCGTACATGTCACAGGTCACCAAGGGCATCTTCGAATGTACCAAAAAAAGTCAACAAAGAAAGGTGCGTGCAAAAATCCATTTTTTTCGCCCACGAGGTGCATGTGGTGGTAAATGGTGTCAAGGCATTCTGATGCCGCCACGTTCACGAAACATTCTCACATATGCCAGTTTTTGGCTTAGTTCCACCTCCCATTTTCGCTCAATCCCCGTCATCTGTGGCTCTTCAACTACACCCTACAGCATTGAACAATCTCATTGACCATGTCTGAGGGGGTTGCTGGAGTCCTGCTACTTTCCGGTCGATCTATGGGTGTCGCGCATGCCCCGGCCTATCCAAGTTCGAATTTTTCTGTCACGGGTACAGTACCTAAAAATAGATAAAAGAAGAGCATTTTTGATCTGCGACACGGATTTCTCATTTCTGCACCGATTCATATGATTCTAGGTGCATTTGAAAGCGGCTAAGGAGCACTTTCTGGCCATTCCCAATACTTATGCCAATTCTGAAAAAATCAAATCTCACAATTTCGTTGTAGCTGTTTTTCAACCAGAACATGAATCACGTTGTGTTCGGTTAATTCTGAACCAATCTGGGTGATCTTATATTTGTTTGAAACATGATAACGAGGCACAGGCCCGAGGCATGTAAAATTTTAGTTGAATGATGAAATCTTTCCTCAGTGCAGAAGTTTTTATATTGTGCGGTGATTCCATTACTGAAAGTGTACATCCAGTGTGCCATGCATTTTGCTGACATAGCCGGTATTGCTAGGATTCAAGCTTTCAGATACACCCAGAACCCACCAAAATCAGTGTAAACAGCCCAAATTGAGCGAGTAAACGTCTCGGCAATCCGGTAGATCGGGGATTGTTTATTTACAGAAATTTTGATGAATGCTATTGAACACAGTGTTCGATCTTAAGCCCTTATTAAGGGTCGGATTTTTGGTTAAGGCCTTAAACCTTAATAAGCCTTAATTAAGGGTCCCATATTAAGGCCTTAATTTCCTGGCGGGCTGCAATTTTACGCAGCGGTGATACATGAGAGCCCGCAGAACCATGAGTTCACCCAAATGCCTGATCCCAATGCCGACAAATTGTGGAAATTTTTGCATTTCGGCTGTGCGAATCCCGACAATTCCGCCCAAATCTGGGCCCAGGCCTGGCGCAAATCCCGACATAATCATGTCTGAGGGAGGAAAAAACGTCAAAAATGGTCATCCTGGCCGAAAATTTGGATCGGAAGCTGGGTTCCAACAAATTTGGTCTAATTTTTTTGGTGCAGGCCTGTTACAATCCCGACAAAATTGCCGGAAACTGTCGATTTAAATCCCGACAAACTGACTCCTCCTGGGAACAGGCATTTGGTCGAACTGTGATCAGTGAGAGGTCTGTGAGGAAAACCTTTGATGGGATCACAATATCTGATGCCATCATTACCCTTAATTAAGCCTTTGGACAATTCTGGCTCCTTGTTAAGCTTAACATTAAGGCCTTATTAAGGCTTAACTTAACTTAAGACTTAACCCTTAAGTCGAACACTGATTGAACAAGACGCAGACGCAATCAAAGTCCAATTGTGGATGGTATTCGCACTTTACATAATTGCAAAAACCTATGATAGCCTCAATCTGTTCGTGCCTCACGTCGAGGATCTCTCGGAGCACTGTATAACAGCTAATTCATTCAAGAACTGATCTGGACGTCGAGCTTATCGCTCGCGTTCTGGACCCACGTTAGCAGAGCTTTGGCGAGGTCGGCACGGGGTTCGGTCCGCGGGCCTCGCCGAACCTAGGCGAGTTCGGCGAGCCCCGGACCGACCTCGCGCCGACCTCGCCAAAGCTCGGCTAATGGGGTCCAGGCTCGGCTCGAGGAACTGTCAAAATGCAGTGTATCGTGGGCCGCAGCCCTCCATTATAAAGTAGTTATAAAGTGCCTTAGATCTCTCGACCACCTCCCACCTTCCACCTTCCCGGCTGACCGTCATGCCCACAACACCCACGCTCTCGTCGTCTTCGGCGGTCCCGCTACCCAGTGGCTGCTCCCCCAGCGACTTCCGTGGTCCCAACTTTTCCGGCACAGCCAACGGCGCATTCTCCGGTACCGTCGAATTAATTCATTAATCCATCATTAATCCATCAATATTCCGCGATTCCAGGCTGCGTCGTCGGCATCGCGAGCGTCCTGCAGATTGTTGCACTAGCGTCGGGAGCACGCCCGCCTTCGTGAATCAGACATGCGGGTGTCCGATCGACCCGGTCCTCCTCCCGAGCGCGATGGACGAGTTCGGGAAATGCGCTGCGGGGGAATACAATGCTACGGCGATGTGCGTGGTAGCGATTTCGAGCGGGGCGGCCGCACGATGGCGGTGGAATGGGGCGCTGGTTGTTCTGGGTGTAACGGTTCTTATGGGTTGGTGGGTTATAGCGAATTGTGGCAGTCGTGGGTGTATCGAAAACTATCACCGCGGGTAAATCCAACGGCACTTAAATTTCAGGTGTCGTTTTCAGCTACGCGCCAAACACGGGTTGGCATCCGGCCCGGCGCTTGCATTTCTCGCAGCCACCTACGTAGACGCCCAGGTTCCGGCGTGGTTCGCACATGGTGTTTGTTGTGGTCGGGTTTGGTATCGAGATGCCTTGCGTTGCCGTTATGCTGGCCACTCAGATGCCATTACAGGTGCCATAGAGGTGCCCATCCGGCACCTCAACCTGAGGTGCCACGGGGTTTGCCCCCGGTGTATATATCTGCATCTGTTTGGCTTATTCTCCGGGTCAGGACTCTCTTTCATCTTTAAGTGAAAATCCAAACGGTCAATGATTCTGTCGGATATCAACATCTCACTCCGCCGTTATTCTGTCGCCAGTAATATGTTTGTGGTTGCCGACATCTGCAACAGTTTTGTGCCGGACTCCCAACATTCAACATGAATGTTCGGCTGAGAAAACAGATGTAATTGGATTTGAACTCCAAACAAGGGGATTATTTTCAAGCTCCCGGTCAGCCCATTGAATCAGTTAGAGTCATATTAGTCGACAATACCGAGTCTAAGCTCAGCTAAGACTCACTGAGGGGGAGAAATATTCCAGAGTCATTTGAAGGTGGGGTGTGGGACCCATGGTCGGCGGCACGTCAACAAGTGAGGTACATACGAGGGCTCTGTTGAAGCATCTGTCTTCAAAAGACCGATCTGGCGGGCCTTGGACATGAACATGTCACCAGCCCTGATATTCTTGTGAATAGCGTGAGAATACATCTTTGAAGAAACAGAAATGCGAACAGAACTTTTGGCCGAGGTCTGCCGACACCGCCATCAAAAATGTTGTAAAATCTAACATGCTTGCTCCTGGAGGAAATAAAATAATCTGAGCTGCTACAGTAGGTGGCTGCACAGTATGAGATAATGGGGGTTTTTGCAAAATCCCAGGGCTATCACACCCTATTTGCAGCAGAAAGTCCAGGAATCAGACCGACCGGTCGGGGAGTTTGGACTTCCCGATTTGGGGATTATCGGAGAGGTTTGTGTCTGATCCTGAATGATCGCTCGACGTGCCTGCACAAAGATATGCCTTGGCAGACGGGTTACGAGTCTAGCTCCTCCCGAGAAATAACACGTGGCAAAACTTTTTGCAACCGGTCTCACCTTAAGCTTAGAGGGAGGCCGCACGAGTTGCAAAGGCCAAACAAAAAGGTAGCTACGAATTATCCATTAAAAAGACGAGGCTGTGGCGAGGCCGCCGAACGTCAAGAACACGACGCGGAATGATATAATCAAAGCCCCATAATACATTTACGTCTCACGCACGAACCACTCTGACGTCCCGACTCGGAGCGGATAGCCGGGTTTGCAATTGGTAGTAAAAATTCAACGGGCGTCCTGAGGTTAACTTGGGTCAACCACGAGTCAACAGTCAAAAGAAGTCGATCGAGGTAATTTTATGCTCACTAGATTCAAGATTCAAGCTTCATTTGAACACGCGTTCAGACTCGTGTTTCCAGCGCTGTCCCGCCTTAAACCCGCCGATAATGATATCGGCCAATTCTCATTCCCATCTCCCTCTGTTTGACCTGAGTTTCGCCCTTCAAATAGAAGTCCCTCATCCTCCTCCCTCATGCACAGCGTCCGAAATTTGGAGAAATCTTACAAATTATCATAGGAATATCCACAAATAGCCTATCTAATCTAGTATCATGCATACTGCCACAGAGATTCCTTAACTGATTGCCCCCTGTGTCAGATCCTTATCAATGCCTTCCCGACACTGCGTGGCGACTACGAAGCACGGACCAATACAAAGTGAGAGTGAGTCTTGTTCTCGGCTTGTTCTACTCTCCCTTTTCAGCAAAGCTCGATCAATGCGAGGCCTCGCCCAAGAGCTCTTCGACGAAATCATCGACCATTGTTATGAGGGCCCCGGGGGTGCAGCTGCCGTGAATACCTGCGGTTTTGTCTGCAAACGATGGCTACCTCGCAGCAGATTTCATCTGTTCTCTCGCATCATTCTGGATGCAGATAATCTTCCGCTCTTCATTGATATAGTCGACACATCCTCACTTCCCATCCTCTCCTTCGTCCGGCACTTGACATTGCGCTTCGTGCGTAAACCTCTGAACGACAAACTTCTCAACAGAATACACTGCTGTCCCAATCTTGCAGGTGTAGAGGCATATATTGTCGAGTTACCTCCACCGCATGGAGAGGACGGCCTCCCACATTTTATCGGGCCCTCCTAAACCATCTGCCGTGCTGGGCTTCTAACTCTCCCTCGCTCGCACATTTCGATTTCAAGGTCGCTGGTGGGCTCCTGGAGCACATTACGTTTGGCAAGATAATCGATATCGTAGCGTGTATTCCTTCGATGGAATACTTGGGAATCCACGGAGGCCTTTTATATATATCTCCAGGCTCAACGCCGAGAGAGCATTCACTCCCGACCCGTTGGCACACTTTGGACATGAACATCCGCAATGTGGATGTTTTTCTTTCCTCGCTCCCTCTCTTCCTGCTATTCCTGCTCTGCGGTCGTTGGCGTTTGGGAGATCATAACAGCGACAACATGGACCATGTCGACGAATTTCTGCGGCGTGCGGGCGGAGAGCTCGAGTCCCTCTCGTTGTCGTTCGGGGCGAGTCCCAACGTTTGAGCACGGTCTGTTCCTTTTCCTTGAAGCATGTTTAAATTCTAATGTCTCTTGCCATAAGCTGAAACTGTTGACCGACTCGTCCGACACACACCCAAGCTCCGAAATCTTAAACTCTGGTTCGCACACAGCCCCCTCTACTCGCCATCCTATTGGTTCTGCCCTCGTATCAGTGGGATACCATCACCTTCGTTTCAACGAGGGAATACAGCTTCGACAAGAATGCCTGGAGCAGAATCGACGCAGCCCTCGCAGACCCACGATTCCACAATTTGCGGCGGTTTCATTTCAGCCTCTCAACGAGCACAGGCGATACTTCATCGATGATTACACCTGCGACGAAGGTTTTTATGCCATTGGCCAGTACTCGCGGGATTCTGGGGTGACGAGTGGGATGCTTTTGTTTTGGGAAGACTGTGCTGCGAGGTTGATATGGCGGGCGGACAGTGATATTTAGAGACGAACATTACATTAGGGTCATTCCCAGTCTCCTTTTTCGCGTCCTTTTTACTCCCTTCTCTATTCCCTTTTTCAATAACGTAACTGAGTGAGCCATAAAATCCAGAAAATTCACCCCAGTCGTTTCGAACATCTTAGGTGGTATGCAACCTTTGGGGAACAATAGGAGCACCAAAACTGTATGAAATAGAGAAATAGAGTTGAAAAGGGCACGAAAAGGGCGGAAAAAGGGAGCCGCGGTGGGGGGTTTCACAGTTCACTTTTTCCTGCCCTTTTTCGCTCCGTTTTTCGATGGATTTCTTTCATTTTTTCAGCTGGGAAGTTCGTTTTCCTCCTTTTAACACTTTTTACATATCAGAATTGAAAAAGGGAAAAAACCCGGTGAAAAACGGCTGGAACCACAAAACGCCCGAAAAAAAGGGGAGAAAAAGGGCAGGAAAAAGGGAACTGTGAACGACCCTATTAAATACATTAAACACTTACTTGCTTTTATGAACTCCATCAAATCCAAGCTGTACAGCCTGTACTGTATCAAAGATACGCCTCAGAAGGCGATCCGGTGTGCGTCGAAGCCAAGCTGTAACAGCAAAAACGAGTTATCATATTCTTCCAAGAATCAGGTCATTGATGTATTTTCAACCAGAATAGGGCCTAGGCGACGACTTGAGAGCTTTCGACTTGGTAGGATGTCGCATGAGTTAGAAGATATCTTATTGAACTAGTCTCCGCGGAGAAGAGGTAAAGTCGAGAGGCCAGTTTTGAGAGCGTCGTTGTCTCCAATGCTATCCAAGAACAATCAGAACTGGAGCATCGATCGTTTCAGCCGCAAGAAGAAGCAGAGTTAGAGTCTGAGTTTGCTGGAAAGATGAGATGGGCAGCCTCGGCGCAAGCCGGATCCAAAGTGCCAAGAAAATTGGATGGAAACAATGCCCGGTGCCGAACTTGGCGTCGATGGATTCATTGTGGTGCAGCGCTTTCAAACTTTTGGGTTTCAAGTCCATAAGCAGGGTTGGAAGGCTTCAGACACTCATGAAGAGATAGAAGGAGTGAAGAGAAGAGAGCGACGAGATGAGCAGTAGAGCGGATCAACGATGTGTATGACTTTGATGTGGCCCCTCAACAGCAACTCAACAGCCTTCAGCGGCATTGACAGATTGATTCCCGCTGGCCAGAATCAAGTCACTTGTATAAATAACCCGCATTAGATGTGCGACAGGCTCATGACCTGAGACCTCTCATGACCTCTAGCAGCACCCCCCACTGGCCTATCAAACTGCGGTTCGAGGATCGCGTTCGCGTTGCAGGAGAAACAGTTGCAGGCCACGTCGATCTGAATATAGTACTGGCGAACGAGTTGCACATCCAGCGTCTATGGATTAAACTCAGAGGAGCTATAAAGACGTATGCTCTATTCGAAGCGCCTGATACTCCTTTAGGCAAATCACAGTCTCGGGCGAAAAACCGGAGGTAGACTCTGTTCCCGTAAGATCTGTCTCGCTTCCTTGGGTGCATTAGCTAAATGTTCGCAGCTAATTCGTGCGAAGCAAACACTTTGGACCTCAGGGAGTGCATTTCCTAAGACAGGATCTCAAGTTCTGTCGTGTCCCTTTCAATTCCAGCTCCCGGAGAATTTACCCATCCTTTCACTGTTCTTCTGAATCAACTTTCCTTCACGCTAGGGCAATCTCTTATTCACTAGAGGTCATAGCCGAAAGACATGGCCGCTTGCATGCAAACCACCAAATCCGTAGGCTCATTTCAGTTGTACCTGCGGCCACCCCCGAGCAATTACTAACCAGGGAATCTTTGCGGGAAGGTTGGACGGGTCAATGGCAGGAAATCATACAGGAAAAGAAAACGACAAGGGATCTGGGGTGATTACGCCCATGCCCGTGCAATTGTGCGTTTTTTTTCTCCTGACGAAAGATTTGGTTGCTGGCTTACTCTACAGCTTTCTATCCCCGATTTGCCTTCTTATCCCATCGGCACGCCCATGCCCTTCAGACTTCAGATTTTAACGGAAACCAAGCTGGTTCACTGTTCTGATCGTCCAGATAAAAACGGAAAGCCTCTGTTCCCCGCACCTCCAACACAACCCTCTCAGTTAAAACAAGTTCTTCGCCGCGTGACAGAAATCATCGTTCGAGATAAAACTCGCCGTCAAACCGATACCTTTGACCTCCCACTGACCCGAGGGTTGGACAACGTCGAGATACAGAAAGCTAAATTGCTATGCGAAGTTCAACCGATAGTCGATGAACCCCAGTGGATTCCGCTAGATAAGGATCGCGGCATTTGGAAGCGTTCGGTCACATTCACTCCGACATTACTGTTTCCCTTTTCACCCTCACTTAGCACCCAAACGCTGGACTGGCAGGTAAAGCCTTTCCTCTTGCTCAGTACCCCCAGCTGACTCCTGCTTACAGTATGAACTTCGCTTTGTCATTCCCTTTCCGGGCACGGGCAACGACTTGAAGATCTGGACACCGATAGAGCTCTGTGCTAGCTCAGCCAGTCCTGTGTCACCAGGGGCAACCGGCTCAGCTAGCCCACCACCCACCAGCATTCACCTGTCTCCGTGCGTCTCATTCCTGTCTGAAGATATATCATCCGCTGAAAAGTTAGCAGTTCCTATTGGTCTGGCAAGGACCATGACTGGGGCGATAACTCAGAGGATGGTGATATGTCAGTGTCATTGGATGACGCGGTCGGATTTGTAGACGCCATTTTATCTTTGGCGAATTCTTAAGCAATATCGGGCAGAACCTATGAATGGTCAAGTCGCTGAATTGCCCTCGGGCATGTTCCCTCACATTTGGCTTTCTGCGCTTGCTAATTCCGTTCTATTGATAAAAATTCCCCCCGTGTCTTTGTACAGTACTGCTCCCCTTTACTGGCTCTCGGAATTGCCTTTCTCTCGCATTACTTTCTCACGTCTCGATTTATTTGGGTTTCCGGTTCGAACACTCCGAAAATAACCTGGTTGCGTAAAAGCCATTGGAGCCTTTCGGACCGTGCGCAAAAATATCAGGTGAATGGCTCCACAAATTCTGTGGCCATTCAGGTCATATTTTAGCTGTGGAACCATTCAGTCGCACACGGCCAAAAAAAGCCATCAGATGGCTCCAACCACACACTATTAGCCCATAGCTCAGAAATAGAGCAAGAAAATAAAGGACAGTGAGCAATGCAACATTGATCACATTCACTCATACCGTCTCCGCATTGCGGATGCATTTTGGGGAGGACCAGTGTTGAAGCATGTCCCATCAATCCCATCAAAATGTGTTGAAGATTTGTTGATCGGGGGTGCCAAGTTCAACCGAATGCAACTAAGAATTGTGTTTTGGCTGAGCTCTGCAAACCTACAAGGATTCAAGCGCTTGAGCGGAGTATGCCGTTTATATATCCGCCTGAATATTCAAAGTACAGCCAGCTCCAACAAGTCCGGATTTAGAGCACAACGAACTCGTTTGCCACTTCGCTTCCAGCACCGATATAATTACATCTTCGGTTGCCGGCCGGGTCTTATGGCCGAGCCATGCTCGGCAAGTAACTTTGCACCCGGACTCCGCTCTAACATCTATCGTTTCCGACGTGGCTTTAGCTTGTCAGAACATTCCGTCAAGAGTGAACATCCTCAGCATCCTTGGCTAGCGCCCTCGACACCCTCTGACTGTCTTTGACGAGACAAACCTGGAACAGACGGCCCGTGCTCTTGAAAAGTCGTCCGACAAACCAACGAGAAAATGGCCGAGTCGACAACACAAGGGAGCAGCCTTCCCTCGGCAATTGTCCAGCAACGACCGCTGCTCATCCGACTCAAGTATCGGGCCATCACCTTCGTGCTGCAGAACCTGCTCATCGGCAAGTCCTTCTTTCATGACGTGGAGGACTACTTTATGCCCCCCGCGATCCGCCCCGACGTCATCAAAACTTACCCGTGCCGGAAGCACCTCCCTGTGCGGTACGCAGCTAAATTCTGTGCCATGAATCGCCCCTAACCTCCGCTCAGCATCTTCCTCCCGCCTTCGGACACCAAGACCCCTCTTCCCGCGCTCTTCACAATCCACGGCGGTGGCTTCATGATCGGCAGCCCGAAAGACAACGACGCCTGGAACGCCGCCTTCGCAGCGCAGCACCATGTCCTAGTCATCGCCCTCAACTACGCCAAAACCCTCGCGAACCCCTACCCCGGCCCGACCGACGACATCGAGGCGCTCCTCCTCGCCGCCCTTGCCGACCCCTCCCTCCCGCCCATCCGCGTAGCTGCCCTCCTCGGCTGGTCCGCGGGCGCCAACCTCACCCTGAGCGTCGCGCAGCGCCCCGCCGTGCGCGCCACCGGCAAGATCAGGGCGCTCGTCCCGCTGTACCCGGTCCTCGACTTCACCATGCCCGAGGAGGCCAAGATCGCGGGGCGAAGGTACAAGCCCGCGCTGGGCGGGTACCGCGGAGATGGAAAGACTTTGTCGCGGATCTGGGGGACGTGTTCACCTGGGCGTATTTGCCGCTCGGCACGGACCGGCGCGAACCCGGGGATGAGCCCGCTGTTTGCGCCGAGGGAGAGCCTGCCCGAGAGCATATTCATGCTGGGGCCGAGCTTGACATACTGGCGCAGGAGGCGTGGCGCGCGGCGTGTCGCTGGGGAGGCAGGCGGGTGCCTGAGGTGGCGGAGATTCCGGGGAAGGAGGAGTTCCTGGGGGAGGGCGAGCTGGTGTTGGACGACGAACAGTTTGCCTGGGAGGACAAGGCGAGTGGGGTGAGGTGGTTGTTGGTGCCGGATACCGTGCATGCGTTTGACCAGAGCTTTATTGGACTGATTGTGAGGGATAAGGTGCTCGTGGAGGATGCGACGATTAAGACGGACAAGACGATGCGGATTATTGGTGAGTGGTTGCTGGAGGGTCCGTTCAAGGACGAGGGGACGGCGTAGGGAGAAACTCAAATGAAAAAAATTGTACTTGTAGGATATTTGTGACTGCTTTCTATGCCGGACTGCGTACCTGTATCATTTTTACTTGTTAATTTTCCTGAATTCACGACCCAGATACGGAAGCGGCAAGGCTGCACGTCTGCATCCCATTTCAGAACTTCGACAGCAGACAGCACTCACTCGACTAGACTCGAGCCCATGGTTCATTCGCAGATATCCGGTCTAACCTCATAATTCAAGCACTAGACATTCCTGGCCGCAACACGCAACTTTTTACAGGTGACCAGTACCATTGACGACAGGCAGATGGTACTCAATCTTGAGCGAAGTGCCGACAGGTCCCCCGCAGTCCCCAATAAGCGTCTCGTTCCCCAGCTCTGGGATAGTCTGGTTCGAGATACAGACTTGGTTCTCCACCGGGGAATTCGGGTCCGGAAAGTTCTGGAAGACGCAGTCGGTGGCGAAGCCGTCTGGGGGGCAGGTCGTGCAGGTGATATCCCATTTCCTTTCAAAACAAGTCAGTCAAACAACAAAAACTCGAGGGCAGCAAATAGGTAGAACGCACTGGAGCTCCGCGGGCCCCGTCATCAGTTCTATGTCCCCAGCGCTTTGGACGGCGGTCAAGGGCTTTCCGGGGACTTGGGTGTGCCTGTGAATCAAACCACGCCCGTAAGTATCGAAAATGAGTTCCGAGACGGATGGGAGACGTAGTTGTACAGAAAAAAAATGAAAACGCACTCGATAAGGAATTTTGAATCCGATTTAACGAGATTCCACCGCCCAACGGACGCCGGGGGCACCCAAAAGGCGGACAGAAACGGGCCTGTGAGCTGCAACATGCCCAGTTCCATGGGGCCGAGGGAGAAGTTGCCGTCCTGGTGGGTGAGGTTGGGGGTCGTGAACGAGACGTTGCTGGCCGCGGGGGTGAGCACGTCATGATAGGCGGAGGCCGCCGATCGCGAGCGGGGTTCGCGGATGCGGATGGAAGGGCGAGCAGAACGGCAGAGAGCAAAACGAGCGTGGTGGGAACCATGACTGGGGGAACGAGAACGAGCGAAAGGGACCAAGTTGACGATGCCGTCGGCATCAGAGTAGTTTTATCATCTTTTACTTATCATGCATGCGCGATTCGTCGCAGCGTGAACCTCCATGTGGATTGCTGATGCACTGCATTAAAGTGATGCGAGTGATCCCATGGCGCTCACTCGTACTAAGTATAGGCCGCCTTCCTCCTCGCATTCACGGAGGAGCACAAACGAGTGGCCGGTCAACGTAGAAATTCAACCGCTATTTGACGAGGATGAATAGAAATCCACTATCCCGGATGAATAAATCAACCGGCGGTTTACGAGAATCAGCCGCGGATCATCGACCATCCTCGGCGATCACCGAACCCAAACACATACGCGTTTTGATCACCGTTGCGGTTGTTCGCCCCGCTCCTCAGTTGCCCCTCGTTCACGCACCGATTTTTCCCCCAGTGCCTGCGTTTCCCTTCCAGTCTTCTTTCATCCGCTCCTTTATTTCAACACTGTGGGATCACTCTGCTCCTATTTCACGTTATATACTATATCCTATTAACCTTTATATGCGACCTGTTTCAACCATATTACTCGTCTCCTGTTGCTATCCTTCTAGGCTCTCGTCGTTCCCGTCGTTCCACTCGAGCCATTGTCACTCGAGAGTCGAGATCAGGGCTTTTTTACATGTGAATTCTCGTGAAATTACTGAGAAGGCTTGGTCGCGCTTGGGCGTGCCTGTGTTAAATCAAATGAATGTGCGTTACTTCCAGCAGGAGAAGCCGTTCGACTCGAGCTCTTGGCCATAGAGAGGAAAGGAACAGACCCGGACAGAGTCAAAAATCATGATTAATTGAGTTCAACCAATTGGAAAATCACAAGGATCCAACTGAGTCCATGTGGACTTGAAGACTGGCAAAAAATGTCCGCGTTGAGAGAAGTCCCGGTGCCCAACCCTCCCAAACTTTACAAATATCCGAGGTCGATATTGGTGAGTTGATGGAGGCCGTGAAGTCCGGACCGCAGTAGGAAATATTGAAATTGGAGATTGGGCTCGAGCAAGCAGAAATGATCTCCAGAAAATTCAGAGGTACTGGGTTCTTGACGGCCCTTGCAACCACGAACATAAGCAATACGAATATGATTCGGTCAATGATGGCGATGAGAAGGATGGGACCCGATGCGGGAAGGGACGGTAAAGAAAAGGTCACAAGAAACTGAAAAGTCTCCCCAAGGTGATAATTTGGGTGGTAAGGCAAAGACACCAAGATTCAGAGACTATTCATGTAACTCAGAGAGATCTCCCAGCCGTTATAATTCTGTAATGTCACCAATGTCGGTACATGTTGAATATCGGGCATCTCGGGCATCGAACATAAGTGTAAACTTGTCGAAGCTAATGGGAATTCGAAGGGTTTTCTGTAACAGCTGATTTTCTACATTTTTCGTTCACTGTAACACCTTCCTACGGTCCGATCAGTGCATTATAACCAGAACTAATTTCTGAGAGAAAGAAAAGGAAAAAATGAACAGGAATATGCCCGCATTTAGGGTTCGGGCCGAACGAGCAATCTCTGGGCGAAAGCCATAACCCATTGGCCGCGCAGGGCCGGGGTGCTACCGAGCTTCAAGCGAATTAGTTGAACCATTGGATGGAATTATAAATTCCGACAAGAAGGCCGATGATTGAGTGATCATGACGTCTAGGTATTGACATGCGTAGTATCTTTGTTTAGGGTGTGACCAAGGTAAGGTACTTTGTATGCTCCTCCTGCCATTTCCTCCATTTCCCCTCGAAGTAATTAAAAGCTAATGTGCTGGGATCCGAAGTTCTAGTGTGCTGTATTGTTATCCTTAAACGACGTTCAAAATCAGTGATCAATTCAATGGGAGGGTCGGGAAATGTCTGAATTGATTATGCATGTGAGTGCCTACATACTTCATCGTAATCCAGGACTAACCTTTAGCCATTGCACAACGTTATGGAAATCTTGCTTTTGCAAACCGCTAAGGATCCCGCTAGGCCAACCATGCGTAATTTCATCCAGGGTCGGGAGAAAGTCCTCGTGGGGTGAACAGGATCTCAAAAAGAAACTCCATCCATAAATCCGAAAGCTAATCTCCAACGATTATGCGAGCTGTGTATTACAATGAACACCACTCACCCAGAGGTGGGCTCCGCTTGACCGTTAATCACTGCTGTCATCACCCGCATACCGCCACATGCAAGGGCCCAAACTGTAGATCCAAAGCTAGGTTCCTTATGGAGCGTCACATCTGAAACGGAGATAAATAATTCTTCCAAGTGGCGCCGCCGCTGTCCGTCGTCAACAATTGCACGGAGAGGACAGATTGCTTCTCGTAGCTCAGCAAGCGAGAGGCCCAGAAGATGACGAAGCCGAAGCAAAGCCTTTTCTCCCAGTGGGTCCAACCCCTGCCTGGGAAGGAGTCGGTATGCACGAAGAACTCGGGTCAGTTGCGGCGAGGTCTCGACCGAAGCTCTTTGGTGAACGTGGATAGTCGTAATGTCGGTTGCTTTGCACTCGGCCCAGACATTATCACACGAAAGCATGAAATGGTAGTCCTCCCAGAGTTGAATCAAACCCAGGGGCAACGGGTGAAATTCCTAGACTCAGAGAATTCAATTGATCTTTAATCGGACATGAAGAAAATACCTTCAACCAATTCAGGAAGCGCAAGGATACCTCAAAATCCATGTGGGTCTGAAATTCGAACAACAGATCCGTGTTTAATGAATGCAGAAGGGAGGCAAGTTGGGGAGAAGGCTCGATAGACGTTGCGTAGTCGAGCCCCCAGCTTAATCGCCTGCCCACAAATTTGGTCAAATCCTGCCGGGTTCAAGTCGTAACAGCTTACCAGCCCACATGCCAACCATCGTACTGCACCGGGATGGGTCGATCACTGTCTCTGCATGACATGGCCTTCAGCATGTGATATACCAAATCAGCGCGGTGCTGAGCACCCCCGATGTAGAATGGGCCCGATCGGGTTGAGTCGGCGAGGAAGTCCAGGAATGAAGCATGGTGCGCAGTTCGGTAGCTCCTGATATCATCTTCTTCATCTTCTTCTGGCATGCTGATAACAGAATGCAGGCCACGTAAATTAAGCGATAATCACCGAACTCGAGTTCGAGAAGCTGTTCAATATGAAACATATGTAACTCCAATTCAGCAGCGATAACGGTCAAATACGAAGAAGTTGAGGGCGATAATCCTGAGGAACAAGAGAAAGGATCTGAAGATAAAGTTGGTCCAGCGTATCAAATGGCGATCCAGAACCACGTTCTTTGAGCCCCATAATAATGTCGAGACGGTTTTGGGGCGGAAATTTTTATCGGTCGATGAATCTTATGACCGTTGATGCATAGATAAAATATCCAGACGATTTATTGACAATGCCTTCAACAACTTCCGACGAAGGCCAAGGTTGAGGAACGGTAGCCATCGTGATGCGGTGCTGTCGATGAATCCTGAGGAATTCGTCCTGCAGGTATTTGCGGACGTCCTCGAATGACTGGTTGATGTAAAAGGCCAGTGAAACTCGGCCAGACCCGGCTCCCGGAAGATCTGGGTGATATGAGGTTCGGGTCTACTGGTAATGAAAAAGCGAAGAGGGATGTTTTCTTTGTCGACTGCATCCGCAATTGACCGCAATATTTCCTTTTGAACGTCATGCCCTTCACATTCATCCAACCCATCGATGAGAATCGAGACGGGCTGGACAAGAGCAAGGTTTCGACATGGTTCGATGATCAACGCCTGAAACTGGTTGGGCAAAGATCGGTCGACAATGGCTGGTCAGTCTCGATCTTCTGCAAGATGAGGCGATTCAACGAAGGGAGTAGGGTGCGAGCTGGTATGCGATAGTTGGGAAGAGTTTCTTGGCATTTCCACGCGACGAATCACCGCGTTTGAAGAAGAAGCTCCCTCCAAGTTGATCGTCTGCCTGTAGCCTCTGACAAAGGGACTGAGCAATGGCTGATTTGCCCGATCCTGCAGGTCCATGCAGCCACAGGATGCTACTCTGTCTCTTCTCGCAGAAGTCCAGATCCTCAGATGATAGCCCATCATCCTCGTCGTCCTGTGCATTCCCGTTCTCCGATGGTTCATTTCCACGGGCCCAGTTCTCCAGCTCGTCAAGCATTTCCATCCGCGTCTCGGGATGGCATCGCGGCTGCGGGTAGCGCTCCGCGGAATCGTGGAAAGCATCGCCGGCTATGGCTCGATGAAGGATATGCAAGCCTTGGGGATTGTCAACTGGTTCATGCATGCCGAGGAACAATTAAATGTTGCTTACCTGTTTCGCCATGTCGTTGAATATGGTTCAGATTTCCACCAATGAATGTCCCGCCATTGATACTCGTTACAGGTGCTTGTGGCGGGCGATCCCATAAAAAGGGAGGAACTGGGGAATTATTCATTGGTGCGGCGTCGAAGCAAACACCATCCGGAAGCAAATGTCCAGCCTGTAAACCGAAGTTCCGGCTCGCGGGGTGGATATTGTGATCTTCAATGGGTACGTGTCCAGAGCGTGCCATCCTTTCAGGTGTGATTCAGGATGCGAACCGGAATGAGGGGCCTACTTGTTGGAGGGATCGGTGTATATATGGACTCACATCAGCGAATTCGGACTGAGTCGGTGGAAACCAGCGTGGAGTTGGATTGGCGAGACAGGGAACGTCTATGGCTTCTGTAGATACATGGTCGCAATTAATTCGAGGCTGTAAAGCGCCATTGCTGAAGGGATCGGCGTATGTATGCCTGTACACTGCGCTGGAGCCTTGGATGGAGTCGGATGCTTGGTGGAATTCGACTGGCGGTCGATAGTCGGGATGAGATGGGATGAACAATGACGCTGAGGACGATGACTCCGACATGGACCACGGCTGTTCATTTTGAAAGGAAATATTAGGGGAACGAGACGAAGTCTGTCTCCCGTGAGAATTCATATCTCCCCTTAACGGTTAGAAACTCATATCGCTCTGAGTGAATGCACATACCGTATGGTAGGTTCTTCGTCTGTGATCCGTGTCGTCGGCTCCTCTGAACGCCCGCCAACTGACGACTGGACCCTTCGATCAAGCCCAATTGAAACGCCATCTGCGCCTCGTCATCATTCCCAGGAGGCTGGATGCTTTGCACATTCACGTCCCCCGCAACGTTGTAGAAAAGCCCGCCGTTAATCTGCACACCGGAGTTATCGGCGAACATGAGGAGGAGAAAGGATGCGAGAACCAGAGCGTACAGGAAGCTGTTGTGCTGTGCTACGTCGCTTCGGCGCCATTCGATGGGCGCTTGGCTTATGTCGCCGGAGGGCTGTGCCCTAAGATACCGTCAGGCGATGACCGACAGCTTAGATAATCAGGCAATTGCAGATGAGTAGGGGAGGTCACTCTTATATTTAGTTAGGTCAGTGCACATCCTACGTTCAGATTCGGCACGCCCAACTTTGTCAGAAAAATAGCATGCTGGTTAAAAAATTCCAGATATCTCGCGAATGTCTTGTTGTCCGCGCGCGGTCGCCTGGATAGAACGCGAATTCCAAAAATCAAAACGACAAAAGAAGAAAAATGAGATCGGTCTCTTCCGTCGAGTCCCAAAGACACATCCAGACGAGACCGTCTTGTGTTGATGCAAGCGTTGTACAGATCTAGAAAAAGGCAAGGATATGAAGAGACTTTTAGAGAGTTGAAAAGGCGATCGAGTAGGGGTCAAGGCCGATTCAAGAGCCGGCCGAAAAGCAGACTCTGATATTCTTTGGAGGCGTTCCCTTGATTTTCTCATATTTGAGCGACTTCGCGTCCTGCAAAACGAACACAGCTGCTCATAATAGATGATGATTGGATGCTGATTTACAAGAGGGAATTAAGGCTATGTGAGACAAGACCAGATGACACTGGCCAAATCCGTTCCGCATGCAGGTATGCTGTGACTCCGCCGTGAGCTGGGGTCACTGTCAGCCTATGTTAGATTTACATCGATATGAAGAAAGACACTACCATCCTGAACTTCTAGCCCCGCGGGCTTACGCCATTCTACCGAGCATTTCCGCACCGCTAGATAATCCCCACCATCGCCAAAACCACTAGTAGTCCCGCCGGGACGAGATCGACGCCGCGAGGCCTTGGACAGTCTTCTGCGCCGTCGAAAACGGGCTCACTGTTGCGGTCTTCGCCGATACCAAGCCTGTCTGCCCAGTATTTGGACATAGTCCAGCCCTGCCCATGCTCGTCGCTGACCAGGAAGGTAGAGCTCCTACCCGACAAGCTAAGCCTACCGACCACCACCCGCGAGTGCGATGTTTCGCGTCCAAGACAAGACTCGGCTCCCGCGCCGCATAGCACGCAGCGAGGGGCGAAGTCGGTGTCCCGGATGCGGAGGGGAGGCGCGGTTGACTTCGATGATGAGGAAGGGAGGGAGGCGAACAGCCGGGGACAGCGCCTCGGCGTGGTGATCGAGTTGGAGGCGCGTGGAGCCAGCTCCCGCCGAAACGCAGGGAAGTGAGGACGGGCAGCTGGTGCGCACCGAGCGAGAGAGGATGTGCTGCGAGGAGGCCTATCCTTCCGGCGAAATGGCGGGCGGGACGGCGCAGACGCGCCGTAAGACGTGCGCTGCGGGGTGCCTTTAGGATGCAGAAATATATATCATGAAGAAAACGCACCTGGATAGAGATCCCATACGTTGCAAGTACGCAGGCACCTGACGGAGCTCGACGAGCACGGAAGAAGCTGAAGGGTGGTACGCAAGCTGGGGGGACGGACGCTGGGCGAACAGAGGGGTGTATCAACGTGCGCGCATTCGAGTGGTGGCGCGAGAGGTGCACACGGCAGCAGCTACCGCTACAACGTGGCTCCGAGAGCGTGTGCGCGTCTTATCCGGAGCACGGAATATCATGTCACTGCCCCGATGGTGTTACAGCTGCGAGGACGGCGGTGCGGGGAGCGGGCGTCCGAACGCCAGTGTTTGTGCGCGCGATGGACCCGCTTCCGCCGAAGGACCGCCAGTAAGCGACAACATAACGTGCTCCTTTCAGCTGTCCAAAAGCCAGTTTACCTGTAAACTCGACCCAAAATTGTTCCAGCATGCCACACACTATAATCTCCTAGAAGAATCATTTTGAATACCGAAGGAGCGTGGCATCAGCGTGCCTCTGGCAAGAAAAAATGCTCTGGCGCTGCCAGCTTTAGTGAACCGGTTAAAAACTGTTCGTTTCTGGGAGCACAGGTGAACGGGAAGTTAAGTTCCTGGGGGCAAAGAGATAGAGCCGGCAAGTCCGGAGACCAGAAACACCTTCAAATCATCGTGATGGTCGAGTCGCTGGTTCGGTGTGGTCGTGTTGTCCAGCAGCCTTTGGTGACCATGTGACTCGAACGAACTCTTTCAGCAACCATGATTGTGGGAGGCCGGCAAGCCGGCGGGTCACAAATAGACTTGGAATTTTGTCTTCAGAGACCTCTTCTAAATTTTTGCTAGGTCGACGCTGATCAGGTCCAATTAAGACCAGTTAGTTGGCGAATAAATTGAACAATTTTAACGGATCACGACTAAGTTTGGTCGAGCTTACTTGTTGAACTTATTGGCCAATTCAAGACATACATTTCTATTGAACTGAAATCTAACTCAGCTAAAAAGATAAACACATCTCACATTGAGGGATGGTTACAAGGCGGGTAGAATATTTCCATCCAGTATAGGGTGGGCCGAGAAGGCCCGGAGCAGCGTCAGCGCTATTAACAAATCAGGTCACGTTTTTTGTGGCGACATTTTGCTACTCTAAGCACAAAAGAACTAACGTTCTATTTGTGAACCAGCACGCTGGCTTTTGCGATTCAGTCCTGACGATGCCTGTCACGTCCGAGCGCTAATCATTGCGAAATCGTCGCCACACGCAACGCGTTCTGCTATGTATCTTTCTCTGCTAGCACTTCGAGTCGTTTCTGTCGCGGGCAGACTCGGACGCGCCACTGGCATCAGTGGCATGTACTTCTTAATGACCGAATTCAGCAAATGCTCCGATCTATCTGTGTTTTGGTGGCCCCGGGCGGTTGCCTTCTGCCTTGATAATAACTTATCCCTACTTCGCTCCCGCTTCACCGCCATTTTTTTTCTTAGCGCCCTTTCATTTCATCAAACATGTTACCAGAACATTAATATGGGCCTCCGCTGCTTCCCTTATGTTTCTCCGTCATTTATTGTCAGCTCGCGGTTTGCTGGCTTTCCGCCCTCTGGTCAGTGTGAGTTACTCTCATTGTACCGATCTCGCCCAATTTGCCGAGATAACGAACGTGTTGCCTTATCATACCGCCCATATTCCCGGGCACAGACCACCGTCGATTCGAACTGGCAGCCACCCGCGCATTTCTATTGTTCACTCTCCGGAATAGTAAATAGTTATACGTGGAATCCATCCAATATCATCAGCTTGTTTCGATGTGGCTGGGCCGGCGCTACCGCTGTCAGTTGAAATAGACCCATTTCAGACTGCCGCAGTTCAAGAGGAGACTGATAGATTCACAGCACGAGTCGCCAACATATTTGCGCGGAAAGGTGATTTTTGGGACAAATACCTCCGCTGAGATAGAAACCGTAGCCACACCGAGACTACCGAAGTTTCGGCTGATTGAATTAAATGCGAAACGTGAAGTTTCGTATTCAGAATAAAATTGAGCTGATACTTCGCGTTTCCGTTGGGCTGAAGTCCCTCGGGGTTGCTATATATGGCAACCCCGAAGCATTTCAATTATCAAATCAACGAAAATTTCGGTAATCTCGTATGAGTAAGCGGAACAGGTGGAACATTAACGGGGAGATGACAAAGGAGAATACTTGGACCCATGGAGAAATAATACAGCAACGAACTGTCAAGCAGTTGAGCGCGCAAGGCGCTTAGTCGGTTAAATGAGTCCGAAAGACTCCCAGAAGACTCCGACAATGAAAGTTTAATGCTGACATTCCAACGATCTGGTAGCTAGGTGGCCGGTCCAAATAACGAGCATTGGTTCCGGGGAGTATCCCGGAAGAGGATCTATATTACTGCGTCCAGGTATAAAAGGTTTCAGACACAGGCTTAATTTTAGAATGTTAGCCTTGGCGCGCGCTGTTTCCGTGGACAGCGGGCATACACAAGTGTCAATAATTAGATTGCTTTCTTGATGCATATCACCTGTGCCCTTTCTTCCTCCCTCCACTCCGAATGGACAGCCCACAGAAAGAGCATTCGAAACCACAGAGTAAGCACTTGATTTTGCCAAAGAGTTTACATATATCTCACCTTTTCCAGCTTCAGACCACGACGATGAGGCCGCGGGTGGGAAAATGTGGGCAGTGTATGTTGCTGAGGCAGAAAAATATGACAGGGCACTCATTGAGAGCTGGAAGAGTGACATGGCGGGAATGCTCATTTTCGTGCGTGTTCAGTGCATTCTAGATCTAAAGTTTAACACCATAACTTGGAAGGCTGGCCTTTTCTCTGCCATTGTAGTGGCTTTTTTGGTGGAGAGCTACAAGACATTGACACCTGATTCCGGCAACACAACCATTCTCCTGTTGAACCAGATTTCAAACCAACTTGCTGCAGCAGCAAATGGGACTACCTTCACAATCATGCCTCCTACTGCCTTCACCCCACAGACCAGTTCACTTGTCTGCAACATTCTCTGGTTTCTCAGTCTTGGGCTCAGTCTCACTTGTGCACTTGTTGCTACCCTTGTGGAGCAATGGGCCCGTGAGTTTATGCATAAAGCTGATATGCGCTCAGCTCCTGTCATTCGTGCCCGGGTCTTTTCATACTTGTATTATGGGATGAAAAGGTTCAAGATGCACACCGTTGTTGGGATCATACCTCTCCTCCTTCACACCTCCCTCTTATTCTTCTTTGCTGGACTTGTGGCCTTTCTTATCCCAGTCAACCTTGCAGTAACTGTGGTCGCAGCTATTCTTCTCCTTATCTTAGCAGCTGTCTACATGCTTCTCACCTCCCTCCCATTAGTATATTTTGACTGCCCATATCAAACACCCCTTTCCGGTGCTCTTTGGCGACTAAAACAAAAACTATACGACTCCTCCAGGACTTTAGCAACAAAATGACCTCTCAGATGGAGACAATGGTGGAGGTTATGTTTCATAAAGCTGGATCAGAAGGCTCCGAGCGATTGCGCAGAGACAAAAATGCTCTAGTATGGACAATGAAGTCACTAGCTGATGATACAGAGCTGGAGACCTTCATTGAGTCTGTTCCAGACATCTTATGGGGCCCCAGTGCAAGGCGCTCCATATATGAAGAGCACATTCACACCTTGATTAATGACAAAGACCCCCATGTCAAGTTGCTTGATGCATACAAATGCTGTATAGGAGCTGTGACACTGGCCTTCTAACCTCAGATGCATCCAGTCGTCGCAGGATTTCTTGCTACCAGGCAACATGGGCAATCGGCAGTTTAACAACTCCAGATCATTCCTATGATCCAACACTCTTCCACCACATTATCATCAATGCTCCAGATGGGAACTCAAACCCAACGATGATGCACTATTCTGTATCTGCAGTCGCTATCAGTCGCTGGGCATCATTTTGTGCTGCTCAAAATCTGCTTAAAGAAACATTGGGACATCTGAATGCCTGCAATTCAGGCATTGTCGATCCTGCAGGACAATCCAATATGAAGGCCAGCCAACAGAAACTCCTCTATTGTCTCCAGAGACTCAAATCATATTCAATACTTTTACATCATCCTGACAACTTGGATGAGCTCTCGCCACGTTTAAAACGACTGACAGAGGAATTCGGAGATCCATATACCACTGTCCCATTTGTATCCTAATGGACTACCTCACTGAGGCATCTCAGCTTGTTTCCCCACCATTCCGGTTTGAGGAAACCCAAAAATGCATATCTCCTCTGAAGTCTGATGTACCACTGACAAAACGCTGGCTCGCAGTCCTAGAAGGCCGTCTAGAAAGGATCATATATGACCACATGTATCAAATGAACACCAATGAGGATTCAACTCATTGGCTGGACAAAATTGTCAGTACCATGATGTCATACTGGGTCCCTCCAGAGGCGGGCACACCCACACTACCTCAGTCATTTCTTCATTACCTCAATAACCGCAGATCCGAGGCTGCTGTCAAAGTAGCAATGGATTCACTCCAAATTGGGAGAAGGGGAAAGAGATTTATTCCAGCAACCATTATGCGCATCACCAGAGCATTATCACAAGTGTCTGACCACCTCAGGGGTTCTTTTTACATACAAAGAACAGAGCAATCATTGACTGACTTATGGGCCATCCTCTCTCGAGCTGGTCTCAGTCTTGATTTGCCCCAGTTGGAGTTGATTATCAATGAGGTGTCACATATTGACTATCCCTTGATGACCCCTGCCATTGTGGCCATAGCCAAGCATAAGGCAGTCAATTCTCTGCTTTCCAGCTCATCATCCAGTCATCCCATCCTACCTGAAATGACAGCTGCAGCTCATCTTGATGAAGCTGATGGTTTGAAACATAGGCAAGATGAAGCACATCTCAGCATCCTTGCAAATTTCCTCCAGGAATGCCAGCAGGCCCCTGAACCACTGTTCAAAGCCCGTGAAACTATTGAAATTCTTGGGGCATTCATTCCTGGCATCCCTTCGACTGATATTAGCTACATCCATCCAAGCCATCAACTTCAGTTTGCACAAGCTGTCAATGTCTTAGTTGCCAAAGTCTCAGATGACCATCATGATTGGTGTGCAGAATTAATGCAAGCTATTCCCAGCCTCCCCTTGTTCACTGCATACACACTGCAACCATATCCTGGATATGGATCACAACCACAGAATATCTGGACTGCTCCGAGTCCATACACTGGCATGGACAACCTTGTTCAACCACTCTATGGCTATGCAGGCAAAGGACAAACTCACGCAGCTCCAGGATATGGTCCTCAACACCAAAGTAGCTGGTTTCCTGCATCTACTCTTCCAGGACCACCCGGTTGGGCAACTGTTCCACTACTAGACCAATCAGCACAATGGTTGACAAGCACTGATGCTTGCCAGACACTGAAGCAGACACTGGAGAGATATATGACTGAATTACCTCCAAATGATCCCTCAAATAATACCCTTATGATACGTATACAGGGTATCATCACTACCTTGAGTAATATTCAGGGTCTATCACCGGTACCAGAGGACGGAGAAAAGGAGGGGATTGTGTCAGAGAATAGTGGGGCTCAAACATCGGATTCAGAAGGTTCACAACCCGTTGACAAGGGCAAAAGAAAGGAGGAGGGGACATCAGAGAATAATGGGGTTCAAACATCAGATATGACACAAAACTACTCGCAGGATGCTGCTGTGATGCAGCAGAATGATGAAATCCATGTAAACAGTGACAGCTCCAGTGACAGTCAGGATGAAGTTGATGAAACAACCAGTGATGAAACAAGCAGTGACAATGTTGACATTGAGGGCAATGAAATTTATCCACCTGCTTTGTGGCCATATACATACCCACCAGGCTTTGTTCCCATGAGGTTTGCTCCTGCCTATTGGGGCCAACCACAGGACACATGGATTCCACCAGATATCGATGAACATGAGGGTACACCTGGTAATGTGGAGGTCAATTTCATCTCTTGTCTGCACAAAGAATGTTCTCTGACTCTGCCCCAGACATCAAATGATCAACTCTCACAGTCAAATGCACCTGGGATTTCCTATTCATCCAACATCATGAATGTACCAGAACCGCATCTCTCCCCAAGTCCAAGCACAAGCACAATCAATATTACTATTGTTCCCCCTGTATGTGCTCTCCTTCATTGGGGTTTTTCTTCACTAATTTCATTATTTGCCATTCAAGTCCCGCCCAACATCCACAGAAGACTTCACAGACCTGCCAATGGATGAGCTAAGTGTGTCCCTTCCATTAAGCTACACTACACCTATGGATCCCCATGTAGAAGAGGACAGAGACATGAATAGTTAGTCATGTGGGCTAAAAATAGTTTTTCAATCATTTATTACCCTCCTCTGACAAAAAAATGGGCGAAACTCAGGGCATTGAGATTATGTAAGTCAGATACTAACTTGAAGGCCCATTACCTCTTTACGAATTCCTGCAGAGCTTTAAGAGAAAAGAATTAATTTCATACAACATGCGAGGCTCGAGCACTAATATTGTTGTAGCGTCTGTCTACGAGAGACTAGGCTCGACACACTTATTCCTGTTTTCATAGGTACCTAAATTCACCAGGATTCAGAGGGAAAAAGAAGCAAGAGGCAAATGTCAAATGGCCAGGGCAGGCTGAGTTTGAGTCGAATGAGCTCTCTGCTGACACAACGCCAATGCTCGATGGAATTCGGATGCATTCCAAGTATTACCGAGCCTCACTCACCCTCTTCTATTTTCTGTGAAAGCAACAAGTCCCACGGAATCTTGGGAGGGAAAACACCCATGGTCGATGAGCCATGTCTGCTTGAAAATCAGGAACTTTGTGATGCAGGCTTCAGAAGTGCCCCAGCCACTACAAAGCCTTCCCTCCGCATACTTTCCGTGTCAAATGGGTCAAGTTGGTACAGCAAGAAAATATAAATCTCCGGCCAAACATCAAGTATGCCAGCAGCAGCATCAAAGAGATGCCCAGAATCTATAATGCTGAGGGGCAGTTGGAGTAACCTGTACACCAAAGAGAGCCAGTGGAAAGCTGGACAAGGAGGGTTTCTGGCACTTTCTGCTGTGTTTTTCTGCCTCTCAGTTACCATCTCTTCTTTTTTTCATGATTCTTTGTCCATTTTCCATCTCCATTTTACTAGTATCACAGAAGGTCCCTCCGATTTTTCCTCAGTGGCACATAATACTAACCAACACCCGTTACTACGGCAAATTCCGTTACCCATCTAACTGATCTGCACCGCCACCACATCCTCTTGATCCGCACCACCACCTCCCTCAACTGAACTATGGCGCTGACACATTCTCTGTGCTCGACAATGCGCGTCTTGACTTCTGGATATGAACCTTCTTCTGGTCAAATAATGTTAGGCTGTCCGATTGCTGATTCAATCCGGTGCGGCGGTACAGGGTGCCACCGCGCGACAGCCGTGCCAGTGGTGGTGCGGTTGCGTGAAGTGGGCCAGATGCCGAATCGCGCGCTCCCGGAGATATGTTTGTGCGTTCAGCTTTTTTTCCTATTTTATTTCCCTTCCTGCTTTATTTTCTCTATCCTCTTTGTTTCGCTTCCTTATCCCACCCACCCTGCGTGCCCGAAAACTTCTCAGGAATCTAGCGCGCGAGTTATGGAAACACCCGTCCACAGCGCGCGCAGCATTGGAACTTCACCAATCTCCGAGTCTGTCACCACCAGCGAGATGACGCACTCCGGGAGTCTTCCGGTGCGTCAGAACCGCCTCCGCTGCGCGCCTGCACCTAGGGTTTGAATACCAGCTACCACAGGTGCCGGTGCAAAAGCTCACGGACGTCTCAGCGACGTTGCAGGTCTCCCCAGACGCCAGCGCGTTAGGGCGGCAGCGATGAGGAATGCGCAGCCATCCCACCGTTATCCGGCCACCTCCAAACTCTCGCGCGCTGATGGATTCTGCACACAGCTCGCAGCAAGCCATGCACTGTTTCTTCATGATCACTTGGATCGCATCGGCCAGGATAGCTTCACAGGCTGCCCGTGTGGCGGGTCGGGCTGGAGGTGCACAGGCATCGGCGCGTTCCCTTTACAGTAATTGCAAGCTATATGACCGATGTTTTAGTACGGTGTGTTTTCCGGACTCCCCGCCCGCTTCGTCCTCCCCCTGATCTGTCCCCATCCTGCATCAATCTTCTCCTCCGCTTCACCCTGCACCCTCGTCTTTGGAGCTTTCGTACTACATCTCAACGACGGAGGGCACTCGCACACTACGGGTCCGCTGAACCAGAGTGCGATAGCCTTCATCTGCTCCTTTGGACTCAGGTGCGTGCCTCACCTTTCCTCTGAAACACCCCTACTTCTCGTTGAGTCATCAGTAAATTATCGGCCGTTGCTCTGAATAAATATCGGATATTCCGCGGGGTGGCGTAAAGGGCCTGAAATGCGACTCGTCGAATCTGCCATTGGCGGCCGGAGTGCGTTCAACTTTTTTCCCCTATTTCTTTCCGTTTGCGATCGCCCAGCATAATTTCACCACATCAATCCCTCCTTCCCCTTCACACCATGTCCTGGTCCTTCGGGCTCCCTTTGCGCACTCCCTTGCTACTTCATTCCGACAATGGAGGGTAACTCGCGCTGCGATAGTCGTGGTTAGTTGGTTCAGTCAACCACTAATATTTAGCCACTATTGCTCTGACTCAACATTGAGTGCGCACAGACGAAGAATGTTCCAACCTACGATTACTACGATGCTACGCTCGGAGTCGTCAATACCCAGATGCGTATCAGGCGTGGCGAGAGCTCGTATGGTCGATCTAGTGCCAGATGTAAGTCATACCCAATGGCCATCCGAGAACTGGTTCCCTACGCATACGGCACGACAACTCAAACGCTAGAGTCAAACCCAAGCCCCTCGATCTTCTCCTCCCTCGTTTTATTCGCTGCTGCGCTCCTCAACCCCGCCATTCGTGCGCAGAACTTCTCCAACGTGTCCCCGTATAAGGCGTTTATAACGCTTCCGTATACCCTACGCAACGTAGCGTCGCCGTCGAAGCCCGGGCTAGTCCACTAGTCTGCGCACATCAATGGGGATGTAGGTAACCCATTGAGCGCACTACCCACGGCCGCGGGAAATGCAGGTAAGTTCCCGATTAAACGGTGAACGCGTCACGGAGTTCTATTCATTTTCTGCATGATAGAAATCAATGGGGGTCTACTCCGAGTTTCAGAGATACGTATGATATATATGATGAGTAACAGGACGGAGACTATGATTCATTCTTCACAGATTCAACTCCGAACCAAGTAGGGAATGGTCAGAACGATTGAGCTAGCGGCCACAGCTGTCCTGCCGTACGGTTGAGGTATTTGTCTCAGATTCACTTGGTCGATAAATCCCTTTGCAAGCGGAACAATTTTTGGAATGCAACAGCGCGAACAGTACTATCCCGCAGTTGTTTCATGATAAAATACGTCTTTTTAATTGCTCTGTCGGGTATATACTTGAGTATTTAACGGCTGCGCGCACTGGATTATAAACCAACGCCAACTTTCTTCTAATGAATCTGCTTACTATTCTTCTTACATCGTTCCTCGCTGTCGCAGCTGCCAATGTATGCACCATCTTTCCGTCCGCATTGTTTGCCTGACGATGCCCACAGCCCGTCGGGGACGTAGCCGCACGCGAAGTCACGCTGGAGGCGCGCGCCGGGCCCGGGGTAGGTCATGTCCATTGACTGTGACCTCATCGAAACAATTTAATGTCAGGCCTAGATCCATTGCGACTTAGGTCCCTTCATTGTCTGCGATGGCGGCATCGCTCAGGAAATCGACTGCGGGGGATGGCATTGTCCCGGAAATGGGCTGCATCCAATTATTTCAAATGTCACCTGCGCGAAGCAGTGTGTATGCGAAATTCCCTGTCCTTGACGGCAATCGTGATCATTTATTTGCATGGTGTTTCGGCAAGTGGATGTGGTAGTTGCGGATATTGAATGTACCTGCTTTGGATTGTGTATCATACTCGGCTAGCAGGGCCAACCCTGATCCAGCAATTTCTTTGCTTTGAGATTCTCAGCCTCTCTGGCCCACTCTTGTCCACTTTACATACGTGATTCATCCACGCACAAAGCCACTCCAGGTTGTCCACGTTGTACCGGAATTTCTGTATCTGCTCAATTACCGTTTGGGCCCACCAGAACTCTCGACCGAGATATGGGCAACAATTTCTCTTCTACGGAACTCGTTCTACCGCCAGAT